>KK113129.1:75771-109747 GCA_000611955.2 Stegodyphus mimosarum
CCCCATCATTCGGAGAGGAGTTTCGGGTAGACAATATTTAAGTACCCCGAAGCCGTCAAAACACTATACACTTACAACCATCCATATCTTTTCAGACATTCGGACTCGGGCCTTAGGTCATGGCAGCCGGCTCCCCTACCCCCTTTGCGACTAATGGGTTATTATATTAAACAGATATAACAAAGTGGTAAAAGCTGTATAAGCTTTTACCACTTTGTTATATCTATTTTGATTTGGGCCCAAAAGGTAAAGATACTTACACGTTGGCAGAGAAAAAGCTTAAATTCGCCAAAAAAAGTTAATAGTTGGCAACTTTGGTACCATAAACCAAAATAATCGTTTTGCAACCATATGATGTTGCCATGTTTTAAAAACGCATATAAGCCGAAATTTTAAGAATCTAGCTTCCTCCCCCAGAGCTTTGTTTTTCGATCATGGGTCTGTGGGATCTTTTAGACAATGACGGTGATGCCACAAAATTCTTACAAAAGTATAATATATTACCGAGCAACCGTTAATATTCCAATTTGCACAAAATGAAGCTTTATTCGAGTGATTCGAAGAACGCTTTGCAAAAGTCATAGAATGGGTGGGAATGCGAGTCGGCAACTGGTTTGCATAAAATAACAAGGTGTTTTTTAAATGAATATCGGGGTTTTAACGCTTTGTAGTATTTATTACGTAAAACTTAAAATCATAATTAACACACGAAATGAAAGAGCAACTCAAACAGTTCTGTTTGTTGCTATGCGCATGCGTCAGAAAGCGCTAGTAAAAATGGCGACTAGAACAGAAAGTTTTGTGTTCTGCAGCTTGCAGAGTTGGTGTTTTTTGGCACAAAACCCATGGGGGTTAACAGTTTGCAAAGACCGAATCTGTAGTTGCTGGGCAACGTGCATTCCGGATTAAGTTCACATACATGTGATCTCCCAGTGATAATAACACCCGTAGATGGTGTCAGTTTGCAAATGCCGGCTACCTTTGCAAAGGGACGACCAAGGATTGGATTGGATTGGATTTTTGTAATTTTGGCACAAAACCTGTCAAGGTTATCTGCGCCAGACAGATGGTAACAGTGCAGTTAGTCATTTCTAAAATCTTCTAGTATGGGTAAAAAGTGACTAAAAACCGATTAAAATCTACAATAAAAGCTAAATTATAGTCTACCATAAAAGCCAATATCTTTTAAAAACAGAAACAGATTACGATGATGAGTTTTCCCAATTAGATTTCTTAAATCCAATTCTGAACAACTGAAGTGTCTTAGTCGAAAATAATTAAAACTCTGGCATTCTACCAAGATGTGGCGTACTGTCAGATTTGCATTACAGTTTGGGCAGCAGGGATTCTCTTCTCCTTTCAGTATATACTCGTGAGTCAGGCGACAATGGCCAATTCTTAGTCGAGTCAAAAGAACATCTTCCCTTCTATTAGCAGTACACGGCCAATATTCAATGGAGGGTTTCACATTTCTTAGCTTATTATAGACTTTGTCATCCCATTGCCTCTGCCATTTACTAAGAATTTTGCTTTTGACAAACTTTTTTATGTCTGTTAATGGAATTTGAGAATTGTACATTGTGGTCGCAGTTTTGGCTGCAATATCCGCCAACTCGTTCCCCCTAATGGCAACGTGCCCAGGAATCCACGAATAAAGAATCTGGTACCCCCGATTTTTTAGAGTATTATTCAGCTTCAGGATTTTGGCTACAACTGGATGAGAACGATGAGCATAATTTTCCAGAGACATTAGGGCACTCATGGAGTCCGTGTAGATAATAAACTTCATGTAATGTTGTTTTGAAAGGTAAGTCAAACCCAGATGGATTGCAGTAAGCTCGGAAGTAAGCACAGAACAAGCTGGATGTAATCGGACCCCCACTATATTTTTCTCTGTGACGAAAGCGGCACCAACATGATCCTGAGATTTTGATCCGTCTGTATATAAAGGGATGTACTTCCTATATTTGCTTCTATGTTCACAAAAAATCTGCTTGTAGATGGTTTCATTAGTTTGCGATTTACCCCAGTGTCGAAAAGTGTCCAGAGAATGGATTCTCCAATCCTCCCAAGGAGGAAATCCAAACAAGTTCTCCAGCTGTACGTTTATATCGGTCAGATTATACTCCTTTATTAAATCACTCATCCGCAAGGCGAAAGAACGGACACATGATGGTCGTGCCTGATATAAACGGGAGTATGGGTCATTAAGCAATTTCGACCGCGTAGGAGTTTCGCTTTGTGATAAGACTTTGAAGTAGTGCTTGAAACAAAGATTTTCACGTCTTAACCGCAGGGAGGTCTCGTTACTTTCCACATACAAGCTTTCCACTGGAGAAGTTCTATAGGCACCAGTGCATATCCGAAGGGCCTGGTGATGTATCGGATCAAGTTTGGCTAATACCGAAGGCCTTGCCGACCCATAAATGACTGATCCATAATCAAGTTTCGAACGAATAAGCGCTCTATATATAAGAAGCATTGAGCTTCGATCAGCACCCCAAGAAGTATTTGACAGTACTTTCAGAAGATTCATAGTTTTTAAACATTTCTTTTTTAGATAGGTAATATGGGGAAGAAAGGTAAGCTTATGGTCAAATATCATTCCTAGGAATTTTATTTCCTTTTCTACAGGAATCAGCACATCTTGCAGATATAGTTCGGGATCAGGGTGAGGAATTTTCTTTCGACAGAAGTGCACACACACAGTCTTTTGGGTGGAGAACCTAAAACCATTTTCCTGTGACCATTTAATGATTCTATTGAGAGATGTCTGCAGTTTACACTCTATATCATTCAGGTCTTCCCCGTGACAACTGACTTGCAGGTCGTCAACGTACAGCATTCCATGGACTGTTGGAGGCAGTTGTTTTAAAATAGAGTTAATTTTTATACTAAACAATGTGACACTTAATACACTGCCTTGTGGAACACCCTCTTCTTGATGGAACACGTCAGATAGTGTAGGGCCTATCTTAACATGAAACTTCCGATCCTGTAGGAAATGTTTGATGAATATCGGCATGTTTCCTCGTAAACCGTTGTTATATAGGTCACGAAGGATACCGTACCTCCATGTGGTATCATAGGCTTTCTCTATATCAAAGAATATGGATATATAGTGATTTCTTCTAACGAACGCTCTACGTATACCTGTTTCTAAGAGTAGGATGTTATCGACAGTTGCACGTCCTTTTCTAAAACCATTTTGATAAGGGGAAATACAATTATTTATCTCCAAAAAATAGACCAGACGAGTATTGACCATCTTTTCAAAGAGTTTACAAAGGCAGCTAGTTAGAGCAATGGGGCGGTAACTTGACGGATTGGTAGGGTCTTTCCCCGGTTTAACAATGGGAATGACAAAAGCTGTTCTCCAGGCATTTGGAAAGACTTGTTCCTTCCATACTCTATTAAAAAGAAAGAGGATGGCTGCCAGTGACTTAGAAGGGAGGTGTTTCAACATAGAGTAGGCAATACCATCCGGACCAGGACATGAATTTTTTGTCTGCGATAAGGCTCTTTTCAATTCAAGCACAGTAAAATCCTGATTATAAGGTTCAGTATTGGGAGATTTAAAATCAATAGATTGTTTTTCGATGCATATTTTTGCAGAAAGGAATTCAGGAGGATAGTTACTGCTGTTTGAGACGGCTGAAAACGCCTGTCCAATGGCGTTGGCAATTCCTTCTCTACTAGTTACTGCTTCACCACTTATCTTTAAGATGGAAAGTGTGTGCTCTTTGTAGATACCGGACGCTTTCCGGACTCTCTCCCATACCTTCTTACTCGAAGTAGAGGAGGTAATTGAGGATACATACGAGGTCCAGGAATTCTTCTGACTCTTCCTCCGCACCTGCCGAGCTTTTGCTTTAGCCCTTTTGAATATTATAAGATTTGAACCTGTGGGATATCGCCGAAAAATGCTCCACGCTTTCCTTTGTTTTCTAATGGCATCTTGGCATTCAGGATTCCACCAAGGCCTTGGGTATTTTGGTAGTTTTACCGACGTTTTTGGGATACATATATCAGCTGCTTGAATAATTTTATCTGTAATGATCTTCACAGCCTTGTCAATGTGCACATTCTTCACTATTTCTTCAGTGAAGAGGGCATAATGTAAAAAGGATTCCCAGTCGGCTTTGTCCAACTGAAACCGTGGTGTTCTAGGGATAGAAACACTCCCATTTCCTGTAATGCTTATAATAATAGGGAAGTGATCACTATTATATGGATAATTCTCGACATTAAAGGAACAGAAAGGCAAAAGCTGTGGAGAAACAATAGCGAGGTCAATCGAATGAAAGGTCCTTGTTGGCTGATGGAAGTAAGTACTTTCTGTGCTATTGAGGATACAGAGACAGTGGTCGTGGAGAAGCTGTTCAATTTGCTTCCCTCGTCGGTTTGTGTCTTTACTACCCCACAAGGGATTGTGTCCATTGAAATCACCGATCAGAAAAAACGGAACTGGTAGTTGAACAATTAAATTTTCCAAGTCTCCTTGATCTATGCTCTCATTGGGCGGGATGTAGATACTGCAGACAGTTGTTAGTGTCCGAATGTTCAACTGCACTGCAACCGCTTGGAGGGGGGTATCCAAGGGGAGAGCACTCGAAGGGCAATTGATTGATGTAAGTAAACAGACACCACCACTTGCGCGTTCACTGAATGTCTTATCCTTTCTTATCATTGAGTACCTGCGAAGCTTTGCAAAATTACCAGGTTTGAGGAATGTCTCTTGTATCGCTATACAGACGGGTTGATGTTTATTAATAAGCTGCTTAATACCATCAATACCCTGGTAAAAGCCTCGGCAGTTCCACGAGATGAGAGTAGCCATTAGGAATGTTTATTGCTTCGATGCTGTTTCTTTGTTTTGTGAGGCAGAACATTTCTCGGGAGATCTTTGCCTCCATCTGTTTCCATCTCAGATTCAATAAAGTCAGAAAGGATCCCTTCTATAGAGCTTCGGCTTGAGCTTCTGCTTTCTGAGCTTTTAATTTTCTTTTTTGAACTCTGTTTCTTGTGTTTTTATTTTTGAACTTTCTGCTGTCTGTTTGGGAGGAGGTGGCAGAAAAATTTTTTCTTTGTCATTTGTTTTTGATTCAGGTGTCTTTTTCTGTGTGCTATGCGAAGCTTGTGTACTTATTGACCGATGATTTAGTGGCTTGAGAATAGGAGATATTTGTTCTTGGCTGACCCATGCTAAATTGTTTCTTAGCTTCAGGATAGGATATTTTATTTGTAATCTTAATATGCTGTATTTCTTTCTCTTCTTTCCATTTAGAGCAGTTGCGTGAGTAAGCCGGATGATCAGCATGACAGTTTACACATTTTGGATCAGCTACACATTCCTGACTTTCGTGACCGCTTCCAGAACAGCGAGCACACGCCAAGTTTCCTCGGCATGCTGCCTTTGCATGGCCAAACCGTTGGCACTTAAAGCAGCGCAATGGGTTCGGCACGTAGGGTCTTATGGGGCAGTTTAGGTAGCCTGCCTTAATGGTTTTCGGTAGCTCTGGAGATGAGAAAGTGAGAATAACATGTTTTGTGTTGACTAGTTGCCCGTCCCTACGGACTTTTATTCGGCGTACGCCACACACGTTTTGCTCAGCTAGTTCTTTTGAAAGTTCATCCTCAGAGACTGATATCAGGTCTGTTTCCGAAATGACACCTTTTGATGTGTTCAAAGACTTATGTGGGGATACATTGATAGAATGCTCACCCATATTGGTCATTTTTAGGAGAGAGGAAGATTGTGCATCCGATGTAGTCTCGATGAGCAGCGATCCTGAACGGAGCTTTTTTATGTGTTTTGGCTCGCCTACTGAGGCCACAATATGCTTATGGATGAAGAATGGCGATAAATTTTCCAGCTGACCAGTTATAACTAAGAACTTTGGACATTTGCTTGTGCTAACTATGGTCGAAGTGCAAATTCGCTTAGCAGCTCCAGAAGTTTTCGTTTCCATATGGTTGGAAGAAGAAGTTGAAGTTTTCATATTGTAAAGAGAGAAAGATTCGGGTCCGACCGCCCCACCCACCATGGAGCCCAACAAGGGAACACAGATTCCTGTGTTAGGGCTAGCCGGGCCTATACGCAAACTGAAGCCCCCACAGTCGGCTTTCCCGAAAGCAGGAACTTCCGAAAGCTTATCCCCTAGCCACTGACCAATAGGACTAGTGACCAGCCGATTGACACTAGCGGGGACAGCTAAGTGCCTCCCGTTTTAAGTAGAAGCAGAGGCCAAAGCAGCGTGTTGGGGACAGTACCTCGCCCCTCAACTACCAGGATCCTCCTTTCCTACCCTACGGGTCACCATGCACGGCAAACGCATAGGCGGTTTTCTCACCATGGTGAAACAGAAACCAGAATAGTAGCTGCACCACACAGTGAGCCCCATCCTCCAGTAGAGGAAACCACAAAGGGAGAGAGATAGGAAGAAAGAGAGACAAGAAGAGAGGAAAAGGAAGAAAAGGAAAGGTCACTGGAGCCTCGGGATTGTGACACCCGATCACCAAGACGGTAATCTCCTGAAGGGTCTTCACCTGCTATGCTTTAGCTGGGCATTTCGGAGCGGCCTTCACGCCTAGGGTGGCCCTACCAGGAGCTATGCTCCCGACGTACTTCGCCCGCTCCGCCCAGTGACACCCCCCCACCACGTTGAGGCAGCATAGCAGGACTTGGGGGGGGACGACCAAGGTTTAGTGAAGAGTGTTGAGCGAATGAGTCTTGTACGCGCAGCCCGAAGAAACCTGTGGGTGTTCATAAAGAATCGTGTGTATGTGCCTCCACTACCAGCTGATCTACCCGACCAAAGAAACAGGACTGAGGCAGCTGTTGCAACAATTACACCACAGGCACTAATCAACGTTTGGGAAAGAACTGGGCTATCGATTTCATGTGTGCGATGTGACGAAAGGTGGTTTGCTTTTTCATTTCATGTAATTATAATTCTAAGTTTCACGTAATAAATACTCCCAAAGCTTTAAAACTCCAATATTCATCTAGAAAGACCTTGTAGATTGTCATTTGTGTAGGTTAGGTTAGGTTATTCAATTATAGCAAAGCACACGAGGGCTATCTGCCTAAAGGGAGGGATGCCTTCGTGGAGGACTTTCTAAGGGAAACTGGCTCATATACACGTTACACATGGGGAAAACCACGAAAATGCCCATGCAGCCAGCCCGTTTGCGGGATTCGAACCTCGGACCGAACTACCAGTGTTCAACGTTCTTACCGCTCGGCTACTGGTGGGCCCATAGGGGTGTAGAAAGACCCCATTTGAAGTCATACTTACCGGAGTTCAAGTGGCGGCAGAAACTTTTAGTCTGGAATAAAAAACGCCGAAACTATTTTGACATAGTGTGAAAATAATTGCAATAGTGTGAGAACAGCAAATGCTAAACATCCCCCCTCCCCGAAATAAAGATTTGTTTGTTTTATGTGGTTATAGCAAAGTCTCGAAGCCTCTGCCTAAGGGGAGGGATGCCTTCGTTGATACCTTTCTAACGGAAACTGGCTCGAATACACGTTACAAATGAGGAAAACCACGAAAACGCCCATGCAGCCAGCCCGTTCGCGAGATTTGAACCTCGGACCGAAATACCAGTGTTTAGTGACTTAATAGCTCAGCCGCTGGTGGATCCCGAAATAAAGAAAAACCAATTGTATCAAGTTATCGCCAAAGTTGGCCATTTCTTCTCCGTTAACATGGAAGTGCCATAATGTTTTATGAAATTGAATTGGACGTTATTACTTATAAATTTTACCAGTTTATGCTGAATATAATTGCAAAAATGTGAGAACCAATGATTGTTCATTAATCGTAAACGTTTTTGCAACTTTAAGTTTGCATAAACGTTACGTTTTGTACGTAATACGTTTAGATAACTGTTACTGAGTTTTCTCACCGATGCTTTGAAAACGCCGTTAAGTACCAAGATAAGTTTTCCAGTATAATTAAGAGTTTTGTTATACCAATACAGGACAGGAATGCAATACAGGATGTCTTGCTTGACAGGAAGATATAGAATTAATAAGCGACGCTTTGTACTCGAAATCTTGAAAATATTAATTTCCGCGTTAATTCTTCATGTGCCGCTAAAGAATGCTGTCCTGCATGTTGGGAAAGCCAACCCGTTCACAGGAATTTGAATCCTATAAACCCTGCTGTCTCGATTCACAGAGATATGAACCCTTTCGTCGAACTACGAATGTTCAATGATCTTAAACACTCGGTCACTGGTGGGTAATAAATGATTGAAGCAGTTTTCTCGAAACTCAGTTTCGAAATTATGAGATAGCTTGAAGTTGTGTTTTCTTATCCCTGCTAGAAACTACAGTGGGTAAAACGGTCTTGGTAATTGCCTATAAGTGATCATATTAGCTAACAAAGGGAATGGTTGATAATTTTAGCTGGACAACGTTCATTTTAATATGCCTTTTACACAAAATTACAACAAAAACATAAATTGCATGTCAAAAAGTATTTGGCAGTAAAATTGTGGAAACAAATTTTAATACTTTATATTCATACCTTTTTCATTTATAACAGCTTGCAATCTATTTCTCATAGAGAAAACCAAAATCTTGGTTCTACTCTTGGGAATTTTGTGAAATTCTTGCAGGAGTATACACTTAAGTTCATCTTTACACGAAATTTTATATTTCCTGACTGCTAGGTCCAATTTGTGCCATGACGTTTCTGTTGGATTTAGGCCAGGCGATTGAGGCGCTGTCTTTAACTGGCGAGGAGCGATACAGAATAACCACTATCGAGTAGGTTCGCTATTTGCTTAGGGTCATTATCCTGTTCAAACACGAATGATGTTCCTAAGCCAAGTTTTTGGGCCCTGATTTCAAGTTATGGCGCAATATGTCAATGTACGTATGTGCTATCATAATACCCTCAATGAAGAACAGGTTACCAATTCAGTTTGCTGCCATACAGCTCCAAATTACGATACTCCCTCCACCATGTTTCATATTCAGAGTTAAATGGTTTTCCAGTTCGGTCTTTGGCTTTCTCCACACATATTATCGTCCATCACTCCCAAAAATGTTAGACTCGTTGGAAAAAATAAAATGTGTTCCAAATTAATACGAGATATTGCAAAATCTCATCTCTTTCTTCTGTTTATTTCGGAAATGAAAGGGTTTCTTTCTGGCTACCCTTCCATAATAATTTCCTTCGTGTAAAATATTCCGCATAGTCTGTGCACTAAAAAATTTATGCTCAGTATTAGCAACGTTTTTGGGTACCTGAGGTGCACTTTAGGGTTTTTCTTGACCTTTTTGATGCCACCACGTTTTTCCCTTGCAGAAAGTATTCGAGGCCATCCACTTCTAATCTCATTTTCCGTCGATCGTGTCTCGTTCCAACTTTTTTACACCTCTAACAGTAAATTA
This sequence comes from Stegodyphus mimosarum, assembly GCA_000611955.2. Lineage (NCBI taxonomy): Eukaryota > Metazoa > Arthropoda > Arachnida > Araneae > Eresidae > Stegodyphus > Stegodyphus mimosarum. The sequence continues at coordinate 85,184 of KK113129.1, forward strand.
AGTTATGTTTACCAGTTGTATTCCTATAGCACGATAAGTTAAACCCTCATTTCTAAGCTGAATAACCATTTTTTTATCTTTAACATCCAACTCCTTAGACTTCGAAGCCCTTTTATCTCAATATTAGCAAAATAACGTTATAAAAGTTTTGAAGTATCACTGTAGAATACTAACAGTGTTTTTCATCAGTTTAAACACGTGACCTTGGCATAACAAAATGTGTTAACAGTAAAAACTTTGGCAATACTTTTTTGACATGCAAACTTACGTTTCTGTTATATATTTTGCGTAAAAAGTATATTAAAAGGAAGGATTCATTACATGTATTTATTACCTCCTGTGTTCGTTATGTCCAGCTAAAAATGTCAAGCCTTTCCTTTGTTAGCTAATATGATCCAATTATAGGAAAGTGCCAATACTTTTTTATCTGTAGAATGTCCGGAATCTCTATAGGTAATGTTAAGGTATTTGGAACGCTTAAATTATGTAGTTAAATTGGTTTGAAACAGCTACCATCTTTTAACCGAGCATTAACCAAAAATTAAAATATTTTGCTTTGAGTTTGTGACAGATATTTGCGACGCTTTCACTACATTAAATAAGTATCAAGTAATTTTAAGTTACCATGCAGATTTAAAACTTGCTATTTAATGTAAAGGAAGAAGTGGTGGACTGTATGGAATTTTTTTTTTCTGTTTTTTGTTGTTTGAATAATTTACTAAATGGCGCCAATATGCAGAAAATTAGTCTGTATAACTCAAAGGAAGAGTTTAATTTTTTTTCCGTGGTGAAAGTTAATTGACCTTTCCTTTATACATTAGACAATAAAAGACTTCCATAGCCTCTTTATCAGTTTTGGGATTTATTTAATCAGTTTTGTTCGCGATTGATTTTAGATGATTCACCTCCACATCGTTTCATTATTATAGCAAATTCCAAATTTTAGCTTCTTTAAAACCTCCAAAACTTAAGAAAAAAATCTGAAGGTTTTACGATTTTATATCACGCCCAAATGGGTGTTTAACGTTTTGTGTTTTACCTTCATGTATTAAATATCATGTTTTTCGCAATTAAATCACATTAAATTCCATTCAACAGTCATATCACAAAAGTAAAGTAAGACAAATATAATTTAAAAAGGGCATATCTTTAGAATTTCCAATACACAGATGGAAATCATTTTTTTATGCAGTGTTACCATTGCTCGCTTCGAAATCGTTCAGGTTCTTAATCAAAAACACTTAAATGCTTTACAAAATATGAAATAGATAAAACAAATTCCAAATTCGGGCTTCCAGATGCCCATATTCGGGTAAAAACTTCGTTAGTCAAAATTTGATGGAAGTAGGTTCTGTTTTATCACAATGCAAGAAACATACATACACTTATGCAGATTGTTCATTATTTAATTTCTTTAAATATAATACAGGGTGATAATATTTGGTGGCAACAATCTGAAAAGAAATTCAGACTTCAAATTGTCGACCCAAAATGCCAAAACGAAATTAATAGCCCTTTGAGCTAATAAAGAAAAAAATCTGAAAGGATTCTTATTTTAATGTCGTGACAAAGGGTTTGCCAAGGTTTACTATGCTCTTGCTGAGCTCGCAGTTTAACAACATGCTCTTGGACTCGCTCCTGCTAGTGAAACTTCTTTTATCTTTAATTTTATTACTAAAAATCGTTTTTCGCACTTGGATAAAATTCAACAGTAAAATGACAAAATTTTTAAATGTACCGTATTTTTAGACTTTCCTATAGAGTTAAATGTTTTCATAATTTTTTTTCATTCTTCATATCAATTATCAGTTTTCTTAAGATGATTTGCACAAATTTCTTTTGTCTTTTTTATTAACTTCATATTTTTTGAGTTTATTAACCCCCATTGCGAAATCACAAAATAAAGACAGCATATCTTTACAGTTCCCGATAGCGTGATAAGTATTGCCATAGTTTTTTTTACATTCGCTATATTTCTTTAAAAATACATGGCGACAGCATTTGGCTATTTTTATTTGAAAAGTGATTATGGACGCAAAAGCGAGGATGGAGGGATTTGAATTAACAGCGGCCGTCTTGGAGGAAAAAATCTACAGGACGTATCTCAAGGATAGCCCGAGAAATGAAATCAAATAGGGTACCACAAACTTTGCTTAACGTGGACCGAGAGTGTGGCCAGTTCAAGAAAATGGCGAATCCTACGGCTTTATTGGTGTTATGAGATTACGGGAAAGCCTCGAGGGCTATCTGCTTAAGGAGAGGGTGTAATGGCTTCGTGGTTCAACAAGGCATCGTTAAAGACGACGAAACAAAACATTTATTAAACTAACATTCAAAGTAAAATATTTATCTCGGAGCAATATATCGCTCCTACAGCATAGCAAAAATAGAGCACCTTGCTCTCTCGCGGCCAACGTTAGACTCCCTTAAAACAGTAAACCCTTCCTGGGAGAGAAGACCACGCACGACTTGTTGAATCGCAAACAGTCGCCAGATACTACAGAGGGATGCCTTCACGGAGGACTTTCTAAGAGAAACCGGATCATATACATGTTACACATGGGGGAACTACGAAAACGCCCATGCAGCCTAATAGAATTAACAGTTCGAGGTTCACTGGATGTGAACCTCGGACGGAATTCCCAGTGTTCAGCTACCTTTACCGCTCGGCCACTGGTGGGCGTCTTAGTTTACGGAAGGAAGGGTTATTAATTCATTGTCATGGGTTTAGATGTTGAACGTATTTCGTTCAACACCTAAATGCATGATAATTTTATTAATATTTTCCTCTTTGTCCAGTTTATGGCATTCAGTTTCATTTCCACAGTCATACTAATCCGTTTTCTTTTCGTTCAACATTTTCGCTTGCACAGATAACAGCACTTGTAAATCTGGTTGTAAACTGAGAAAGTCTACCAAGAACGAACCGAAAATTTATCTTACAATAAAGTACAACCATAAATCTTCAAACAAGTCTTGGCAACAGAAAGGAATGAGAGTGGTAATCTACAACGACTATTTGATGTTCTTCAGCCACTTTGTTAAGAGGGAAAATAGAGTAAACTAAAATCCCCCTCCCCCCACACACCCCCCAAAAAATCTGTCAAATACGTCATACAGATTCCAAGAAAAGTGTCCTGAAGAGAATTTGTGTGTGGAGGGGGGGAGTTGGATAATTAGAATACCGTAACAAATGTTTGAACAGAGAAGGAAAACCTTACAAACATTCATGCGCATAAATATGTACTATAGTAATTACAGCAATTAAAATGTACTTCAACTGTTTGTACCGTATTCGCACATGTCGAGTAACTCTGAGTTGAGTTAGCTACAATAACGTTATCGCCTATGGTTGCGCCCAACAATTACATTTAAGATAAAACTTAACTGGGATTTTGTGGGTTTTACGGAACTAAAATGAAAATAAACTAAAACCGAAATATTTTCCATAAAACTTCATAACGGTAGGTTGCTTCATGTTATGATAAGACTACGAGATGGTTGCAATAAAGTAGTTATTAATGCAACTGCTTTGACACAATTTAGTGATTTTTTTTACAGATAAGATAAAAGCTACTTATTAAGTACAAGTTGGTGGTTTTCGTGACTCCCCCCCCCTTTTTTTGAAATATTCCCCAACTATAGATATTTATCCTAAGTCCGTAAACATTACCAACATATGAGAAAAAAGTACTTTAGAAATTTAGACTACATATTTGAATTATTAAAGAAGGATTACGTGAGATATTAAAAAATAAAACACTTGCATTCTTCTTCAGATCGTTCTGCAATTTTTTTGAGTTATTCTTTTCCCAAAGTATACACTGATCCGCTTTCGCTTAAAGAAACACCAACAGAGAAATCAAACGGAACAGAGAATTGGGGAGACTCAGCTTTGCCACCTTCGACAACAGAGGCAGTCTAGGAAATGAATTTCCTAGCCCTCACTGTGGAACGCTGATTGCTACACCAAGGTACCTGAGCCTAGAATCTACCCCCTGTAGATCAGTAGCTTCGAAAATTGATATATGATTAACCTATCAATTAAGGATATAATTTTTTTATATATATATATATTAAGAGTTAAGGCTTAAATTCAATATGCTCAATTGAAATTAAAAGCTAACAGCTATGAGCAAAAGATGAACTAGGAAGTTAATCAGCTGTTAATTAGATTAGGCCCAGAGGTTGTCGAGCTGGTGAAATGGGATATCACATGGTAAGATAGTGCAAATACTAGTAGCCCGAATCCATAGTAATAAGTAATATGATAAGATTACACAAAACAAATGCATGATAGAAAATGATAATTAACTTTACATATATACATACACAAATACAGACATATAGTACAGGGATAAAGTAAAATGATGGTACATAGCAACTAGAGGTATGAAGGAAAAAGGTGAGGTTTACATAATCCAGGTATTTAAGTGAGCCAGGGGCCTGTCCATATTATTTAAATCATTATAAACATAGTTACAAATTTTTATACTGGAGTTGTCGATATGTTGCTGCCTGTTATGAAACTTTTTAGCAGTTTTATAGTAATGGGTCCTGAGCAACTCCATGTCAAGTTCCAGGGGAATTCCATTGTTGTACCATTCAGTATTAATGATCTGTCTAAGTACACTATTTTGACAGACCTGAAGTTTGTCTTTTTTTCTAGTATGGGCTCAAACTGGACTTGCATAGCAAAGTAATGGTCTGAGAATGGACTTGTAAATAAGTAACACTTATTTACAAGTGTTACTTATTTACAAGTCTATGGATAATACACTGCTCAGAGCAATTAAGGAACAACGAATTTCCTCGTCGTTCCTTTAAAAAAATTTTCAGCAAAACTCTGTATTCTTGAAGATATTTTACCGCTGTTTTTCTGTCGCTGGCAAATTCCACAAGCTCATATGTTAAAACTAAAAGTGTATCACGATTGGGTTATGAAAACCGCGAAAGCCGAACAACGAAAAAGAACGCATATGAAAATGGCGGCGTTGCTTAATTGAAACGATTATTATGAGCACGGTTGCCGGAAGAATGGCTATCCGCGTAGTTACCAGAGTTTGCACATTCCGAAAATTTTGCGACTCCTAGAAAGGTGGTTGCAGTAATATATATGTACCTGTAATCGTATCCTAACTCAAATCTGCAACAAACTTTGGGTCGGAATTCAAAATTAATTTTAACACTTACTAAGGCCAGCCAAATCTTCTCGGTAGCAAATTCATTAGCCCAAGAAGAAACTTCTACAGACCAGGCGAAACAAGTTCTATTGAACAGACGGTTAAAATTACATCCTACTTTTAAATTACGCCGCTTGCCATCAATTGGCATAAACTCTAACTAAAAGAATATGTATTGTTATAGACGTTCTTTATCTAACCTGAGTAACGAACCAAAGAAGGCAGAACAGAAATTAACTTCAAACCTGCTGCTAGTAAAGTTTAAAAGAAACCTGCTTCAAGATAGCAGTAACATTAAAAATTTCATTTCGGTTTCTTAAATGACTTGGGTTTTTCGCCTCAAAAACGAAATGGCAGTTGATGTAGATCACCGGTCTTCAAACTTTCTCAACTTACGGAATCCTTAGAACTGTAAATTTTTTCGGAGGTACTCATAGAAAAAAATATCTTAATATTTGAAGTAATTCCATACATAAGAAGTACTAAAGACAATTAAAAAGTATACTGTTTTTTTATTAAAAAACTTAAAAAAAATTCATGTAACTTACGTATTAATAGCATTAATTCGTACTTCACGTGCTACCTATCCTTGCACTACTGATAGAAGCGTGCTTGCATTTATTTGCACAAACCGTCGAAGTCTAGTTCTCTTGATGTTGTCTACAGTCGAATTTAATTTGCTTCTGCACTTCGTTTCTGTTGCCACATACGTCGAGAAAACATTTTTACTTAAATACCTTGTACCGAACGGCATTAAAATGCTTAGAGCTGTGTGTTCTTCAATGGAAAAAAGTGCTTCATTGTATAATTTTTAACACGGTTGTCTAAATTTAATTCATTTTCCATTAGAAAACTGTTTAGCTTTGCAAAGCATTGGACATCATTCTCTTTGACATATGATGACCACATGTTAAGCTTGAAAATTAATCTAAAACTAAATGTATCTTTACATTTTTTAATTAATACATGCTGGTCAACTAATATGAGTGCTTTGTAATTTTCTTTTCGAATATTTATTCTTACTCGCGAAACGCCGGAGATTGACTTCTACTTAGGGTTCTACTTAGGGTATTGACTTCTGATTAGGGTACCTAGGGTTCCATAGAACACAGTTTGAAGATCGTTGATGGAGATGATAGATATCCCGTATGGTTTTCGTTCGTTCGTTCGTTCCTTCGTCTATTTTCCTATTAAAAATCATTCAACGGCCTTCTTCAGGAAATTCACTTCTAAGAAGTTGAACGTTTTGGCCCTTTCAAATGGTTCGCCGCTTTTTCGGATGGCACAGACTGTCCTTCACCATCGACAGACAGACTTGTATCATCGATAAGCAAGTGGGGGCTGTTTATCGATGACGAAATTTTCAAATAAATGAAATTTATTCTTTTCCTCACGTACATACCATATGTAATTTATTTTAAATTCTACATTTACAATCGCTAAATTTTAATATCTATTTTATGACCATGAATAATTTCTGCTTAGACAACAATACAGACATATATTAATTTACATACCCAATTGCTGTTTTTTATCAACAAGAAAACTAAACTAAGCATATCAATAATTTTGATCATTGTGTCAGCAATAGGAACCAGTTTCTGCTCATTCAGACTTTTATAAAGATCTTACGATTAATTAATTCGAATTATGGAAATGATTGACTGTATCATAGAGATTTATTTTTAATGCGTCCAGTCTCGTATATAACAAGAAAAAAAAATTAAATATCATGGTAGGCCCTTTTCTTTCCTGCAAGATTCTCTATATGCAACCTTACCACAATTCCGCATAAAACGTAAACGAAGCATCGAGACTCGTAATCAATTACAAAGTGCAAAGTATATTAGTTATTCCCCATCGATTGGGGGGGGGCTGAAAGGACATTCTGTGCCATCCGAAAAAGCGAAGACCTTCCAAATAGTGGAAACAAAAGTAAGATATAAGATCCGCAACAGAAGGCAATTAAGTTAACTAAAACACTACCAAAATATGTCTAATAAAGTTTCGCGATATAAACAAAGATCAGGATAGCCCCAAAACATTACGTGCATCTTTGTCAATGTCAGTTCCACTTTATGATTAAAGACCCAAAATGCTCATATCACTGTTTCATGAGCTAGAAAATAGTTTTGATTGGGTTTTTTATTCATAATTCTGATATTTAACCCCTATTGGAAAGTTTGCAAAATAAACCGAAATTATGACATCAGTTTATTATGTGGTATTTCTATTAATTAAGGATTGTGGAATATGATACTGTCCTTAAAATGTTCCTGTAGATAATATAGCTGGCAAAATTACTATTGTGATTACACCTTGCCCCCCCCCAAAATAGGACAGTTCTATATCTGCCGTTCTACTGGACCGATTGCCGAACTTTAACTTGCTATTAACTTGCTAACTCGAAATTTAAATATCAAATTATGCCTAGACATTAAATTTTGTAATTTCGGGTGAGAAATTTAAAAATTTATCTTGGCGCATTTTTTACAGTTTGCGCCAAGAATAAATCACTTGGCGAATCCCTTAATTTATAGCAACCTATTTTCCCTTCCTTTTTTCATTGTACATGCGCGGAAAAACGATCATCGTTCATAAACAAAGTGCGTAAACTACATTTGGTGTTATTATCGCTTGTAGCAAATATGCCAAATTTCAAAACGCGCCAACATGTAAATTTACGTATGTCTTAGGAAATTTTGAATAAGAAACTCTAAATTTTTGCAGGTATTCTTAGAAATACATATACTTTAAGACAATGGTAAAAAATTTTATAGGTTATAATTTAAAATGTTTTTTCCAAAAATTTATAATAATTATTTTAAAATACAAATTTTAAAAATAAATCACAAAAATTGGCGAATTTTATTTGGAATGAACCAAAATTTCGAAAAGTGAATGGAAGACTTAAATAAGTTTAACAAAAAAGAGATATTAATAAATATATATCAAATTTAATTAACATGGAGGAGCGAAAATTTTGAGAGCTAATTTTTTAAAAACTACTCGTGGGATTTTTACAAAACTTGGCAATTGGGCATAATTTGAGGCATAATTAATCGAAATATGGAAAAAATTGGTATGTTATTTCAGAAAAAGGTCCGGTTTTGTGTCAAAATACCTATTTTGAAGCAATGCTATATGTAAATCTAATATATATCCTGAGTCGCGCTTTCCAGACATGGAAAACGCAAGTTAAATTTCAACAATCGGTCCAGTAGAACGGGAAATATAGAACTGTCCCATTTTTATTCGTGCAAAGGGTACATATCCTTCTTATTCTTTTGAAAATTATTAACATTATTCTAAAATATTGAGATAAACAGAGAGGTAATTAAACCTGGCATCTAAAATAAAGCAGACGATTGTATTGAGAAATAAAAAGCCATTGCGTTGTTATGCTTCAGCAAACTTTTTTTAAACCTCTACGGAGTAACTAATACAATCAACGACTAAAATTCAATAGAAGTTTACTGATTATTTAATGTTAGCCTTCAACTGTTTAAATTAACACTTTCCCATTTAATAAGAGGTATCATTTGCATTATAACTGTTATTAATAACACTAGCAATATAATGAATAGTATTAAATAATTTTGTATTAAAACATCAATAATGTAAAACTAATGAAAAAACTTTTGACAATATTATTTATTGATGAATAATAATGATATCAATAATATTTAAGTTTATGAGTAATAGTTGTAACAACATTAATTATTTCAAATTTATTTCATTTCTCATAAACCTAAAATCACAATAACATTATTGTTAAATACAGGGTGATCATAAAGAAATTTTGATAACATCTGCACTTCTAGCATCCGTTCCGGTTAACCGATCAAGATGAGATTGCAAATATGGTTATTCGGAGGTATGCGCTCGAGATTCCGTGAATGGCAACACAGGGGCTCACACGGTTACGGTTATAATTGCAGAAACTCGAAAATGTCGAATGACAACGCCAACTTTTTCCGGTCGCAAAATGTTCACCGCATGCGAAAACCCTAAATAGCGTTGGGATGGTACCGATATGACCAAAAACTGGCGTGTTATGCATATCTAAAAAAGAGTTCTGAAAACCGGCCAACGAAACACGATCTAGGGGCATGCAGAAAATATGCATATGACAGAGACAAGACACCGACCACTGATGACAACACATATCAGGCAAAAGAATATTTAGATCAAACATTTTCCACATGGGTGTCATCATAGGCATCGGAAGACGGTGGGCAATACCGCTGAATGCAACATGGCAAGAGGGATGTTTGCAATCTCATGCCGTATAGAAGCCTTTAAATCCGATAAAGTTTGCGGATTGCACAGATAAACTCTGGATTTGAGATTTCCCACAAACCAGAAATCTATAGGCGTCAGATCGGGGGATTGCGGAGGCCACGGAAATTGTTAATGGCGTGAGATGATGCGATCACCAAATACTGTTCCAGGACTATTTAACAAACTTCGCTATATGTGGAGGTGCACCATTTTGCATCCAAACGATGTCATTGAGTGCATTCCGCCTACGCAATTCCAGTAGTAGCGTTCATTCAATTTTGATAATGCAGTTTTATCAATTCACCACGAACTTTCCCAGGAAGATTAATTTCGCCGCCATGTGGGAGTTCCCGAATGACGACTTCCCGCAGCCGCCTGGTATTTTATCGGTTTCCTACGTTGAATATTTGGCGATCGGTGTTCTGTGATTGATATCTTGCCTCTGTTATATGCAAATTTTCTGCGTGCTCCCAGATCGTGTTCCATTGGCCGGTTTTCAGAACTCTCTTTTGGGTACGCATAACACGCCAGTTTTTGGACATATCGTTACCGTCCCAACGCTATTTAGGGTTTCTCCCATGCGCTGAACATTTTGAGACCGAAAAAAGTTGGCGTTGTTATTCGACATTTTCGAGTTTCTGTAGCTATAACCATAACCGTGCGCGCCTCTCTCTTGCCATTCACAGAATCTCGAGCGCATATCTCCGAATAACTGTATTTGCAATCTCATCTCGATCGATTAACCGGAAAGGACGCTAGAAGTGCAGATGTTGGCAAAGTTTCTTTATGACCACCATTTCAAAGTTCTACGGCTCATCGCTTTTGAGTTATGCGAGATACGAACATACGTACAGATGTCACGAAAAAAAAATCTCTTCTGAATCTATTTTAAATCCATTTTACAATCTGTTTTGGAAGAATCTATATGCAACAGGCCCACCAGCGGCCGAGCGGTAAAGACGCTGAACACTGGTAGTTCGGTCCGAGGTTCGAATCCCGCGAACGGGCTGGCTGCATGGGCGTTTTCGTGGTTTTCCCCATGTGTAACGTGTATACGAGCCAGTTTCCCTTAGAAAGTCCTCCACGAAGGCATCCCTCCCTTTAGGCAGATAGCCCTCGTGTACTTTGCCATAATTCAATAACCTAACCTAACCTACCATGTGCAACAATTATATTTTAAAACTTGAATATAAACGAATTTTCTTCAAAGAATTCTGAATTAGTATAAAAATTCAAATAAAATATCTGACGTGGACACTGCATGACTTCCTTGTACGGCTATTAAATTATACACATTTTTATGCTGCATTTCATTTAAGCTTATTTCCTCGAATTTCATTAGAGATATATTTCTCATTCAATGAATTCAGTTCTCACTTCACGGCTTGGCAAAAATACATAAAAACTCAAAACATCTTCATTAAAAATTGTAAAATACAGTAAAATCTAAAACAATAAATACAGTTAAAAACAATTAAAAAAAACAATTTTTACAATTAAAATTAGAGTTTCTATTCAAAAAAGCAACTCGGCCAACGGGCAATAAGACAGATTTTTCGGTGCACAAAACTGGAAATTAATTTGTGAGCCTTCTCGGTAAAAAGACACTGAATTTGGTGCAACAACTGACTTACTTCATTGTTCTACTCAGAGTTTTAAATGCAAACAAATGGCAGCGTTGCTAGGCTTAACGCCGCTGAAACTTTTAAATTGTTGATAATTCTTCAACTATTACATACAGATTAACTAAAGGGTTAAAAACTTTACCCGGAACATAAGAACTGCATAATTCAAGCACTTTTAAAGCAAAAGATGAAAAATTTATCAACATATAAGAATAAAAAGAACTGAGGTCACGGAGCTGGGTGACAGTGTGGATATGTTTGTTGTGGCCGACTGCATCGAAAAAGGAGCTGCGTAAGTATATGTTATAGCAGTCCCATATACAAAATTTCAAAGTTCTACGGCTCATCGCTTTTGAGTTATGCGAGATACGAACATACGTACAGATGTCACGAAAAAAAAATCTCTTCTGAATCTATTTTAAATCCATTTTACAATCTGTTTTGGAAGAATCTGATGTGCACACCACACATCAGACTTTCGTCGTACGGAGTATTAAATTATACGTATTTTTTCCCGCCTTTCATTTAAACTTAGTTTCTCGAATTTCATTAGAAATGTACTTCTCATTCAATTAATTCAGTTCTCACTTCGCGACAAGACAAAAATGCACAAAAACTCAAAATATCTATATTGAATTTGAAAAATATAGGAAAGCATTAAATACCAAATACAGTTAAAACAATTAAAAAAATTTTTTTTACAATTAAAATTACAGTTTTCTACTCAAAAACAAGCAATTCGACAGCAGGCGATAAAGCAGATTTTTCGGTTTACAAAACTTAGTTTTTGAACCGAAAAATAAGTCTTTGTCCCGAGTGAGGCTACTTTTGGCCTCACTCGGCAGAAAGACACTGAAGGCGTAGAAACTGAATTAATTTGTTGTGGACGTAATGCTGAGTCAACATATGGGATAATTTAATAACTTAAATGATAATTCCAGAATAGATTAAGCATAATTTAATTCGCAATAATAAAAGAAGACGTTACTTTGTTGTTGAGAAACTTAGTTTCTTTAGATTGGCCAAAAAAATCCACTATTCTGCTAACTTTGAAATGTAAACAAATATGGCTGCTACAGTAAAAAAATTAGGCTTAGCTCCACTTAAATAACATTTAAAGTGTTCATAATTCTACAACCATAAAACGCAATTTAATTAAAGATGTAAAAACCTTAACTGGAAGATAAGAACCACATAATTCAATCATTTTTAAAGCAAAAGCTGCACAATCTACAAACATATAATAATAAAAAAACTGAGCTCACTGAGCCGAGTAACAGAGTGGATATATATATATATAAGCAAAAGGTTTTTTTAAAAAGGTAAAAATGAAGTTTAATATGCTCGTTTACAGTTAATTTTCCTGGGAAAGATTTAGAATCTCGAATAAAGTCGCACCCTAAGGTAGTACAAGTAAACATTCGACAATATGGAAAACATTCAAAGTTACTTAAAAATGTAAAATATTTTAAAAGGTGATATTGATCTCCAAGGTTCAACGCTTCAAACAGAACTTATCAAAAGAAAAGTGTTTTAAAGCCTTGTACCAAGTTGACCAATGAGTTTCGAACATAGGTTTCGTTCCTCTGAGACACTTCAGATTCATGCGCAAAATATTTTCTGAATTTGGAGTTCATCTCTTAGAGTCTTTCAAATGTTCAGATCTTTTCCCTATCCATATTGGCCACTCTTAAAAAGGAAATAAACACTTATAAACACTTAAGCTCAAAAACCAAAAAACATAAGAAGCAAAATTCAAAATGATATACATCCCAAAACGTAAACTAATATTTAAAGAGAAATGAAGGTATACAATAACGAAACTAAAAGGTAAAAATAACGAAACTAAAGGTAAAAGAAGGTATACAATCATTTACAGTAAGGGAATTCCTTACATAAAAACCTTCAGGGAAGGTCGATATATAAAACCTAAAAAAGTGTGGTTCGAATGTGTGAAATATTAGCTTTAATTCAAACGATGCAAAATTAAATTCTGTTTTGAGATAAACAGAGAAAAAAAATATATGTGTATACATATGCATATATTTATATATTTTTGGTACCGCCGATTGCAACCAAAATAGGAGGTGCACATCTAAATGTTACAGCAGTCCCACATACAAAATTTCAACGTTCTGAGGCTATTCGTTTTTGAGTTATACGGCATACTTACATACATACATACTTACGTACAGACGCCACGAAAAAATCTCTTCTGAATCCATCTTAAATCACTTTTATAATTCGTTTGTAGAAAAAAAGTTCTTTATTTTGTCCTTACGTACAGATGTCACGCAAAAACATCGTTAAATTGCATTCGACAGCGGTCAAATTGGATAATTTCGTTGAAATATGATACCCGAAATTTTTCACGATTAAAATACTTCCTTTGTACTTCGTACAAAGAAGTAAAAAGTGTCTTCTTTTCCGTTCGTAAAGGCAGAACGCAAGAGTTGGACCCTCGTCATGGGGCTGCCTTTCGAGGTGAGCTGTCCAAGCTCCTGAAACCTCATCGCCGACGACGCAGACCCCACAGTCCCGGCCCGCCCTATGAAAGGCAATGGGACACGCAGTCCCCGTATCGAAACTATGAGGGCCAAATCCCCGACGACAAACTCGGTGATCTCCGATCTAGCTCCACACACAGCCAAAGGAACAGACACGACAGTACCAGTACGGTCGCTGCCAAGCCTGAACCAACCTTAGAATAAACTCGGGCTCTAGTCCTGTGAAGACAACTTATATGCCCCCGTGGTTGAGACTGCCTAAGTACGGATTCTAGCCAGTACTTCGCAAGAATTCTCCTGAGTCAACCCCCGGGGAGAATTTTCGTAAAGGCAGATTGACGCCAAAAAAATCATTCAAATGGATTCCGGAGCGGTCAAAATGAATATTTTCATTGAAATATGATACCCGAAATTATTCGCTATCACAGTACTTTCTACTTCCTTTGCTTCGAACAAGGTAATAAAAGTTATGGTTACCTTTTTCTAACGAAAGGTTAATGTACTAAAAAGCACATACCTTAACATGGAAGAAAGGTTAATGTACTAAAAAGCACATACCTTAACATGGAAATCAGCAATTTCTGATGGGATCCAGATATTTCGAAAAAGATTTGAAATTACGATCGAATGTTGTTTTTCGAGATAAATATACTTTAAATATACCTCTCCGGTAGTCGCAAGAAACAATTTAAAGCATCAGTATTTAAATACTAAAATAGGAAAGATAAATTTCAAATACCACCTGCTGAGATCTTTCAGCTTCTGTAGCGAGAACTAACTCCCTATCCATGATAGAAACAATAAACACCTCCTGTTACTTTAGTACCAATTCCACATTTGACAGGAGATTCATAAACAGAGTAAAAACCCAGGTGATATAAAAAGTACATGTAATAATCACGGGGTTTCAGTAGCTCTGTGACTCAAACCCATTTACTAATATGTTTATCATACGACGATAAGAATGTTGCTTCCTCCTCTTTCTTTCTTTTTATTTTTTTATTTTATTGTTTAATGGTGCTTTATTTTATTTTAGATAAAGCACACCATTTATAAAAGCGCACGCAAGTGATGAAAGAAAGTGATATTGCATTAAACACAAGAAGTCTTCACTTTCTCCGGTTTGGAGTTGACTCCCTAATCAGAAACACTGATAACGTTTTGTCGAATCGCTCTAGCAGTGCTGAACCATTCATTCATTTTATAGCTGACAAGAGTGCGGATAATTAAAAAAAAAGTAATATTAAATAAAATAAAATGTGAAAGCTTTCAGTTTTTATATTACTCCCAAAAGGGATTTTTTTTATTTATTTACAGACACATAATGCCACTTTGGGCTAAAAATATTTAAAAACAGCATATCTTTAGAATTACCGATGGACAGTCTCGCGCACTGGAGATAAAAATGTTTTATTCCCTACAGTGTTGCCACTGCTCGCTTTCAAATTGTTGAGTTTTTTTTAATCAAAAATTCGTTAAAGTTTTACAAAATATAAAATAGATAACAAAACAAATTCCAAATTCGAGCCTTCAGGTGCTCATGTTCGAGCGCAGGACTATGTTATTCAGAACATGATGACTCTAGATACCGTTGTTTTTTCACAATGCGAGAAACATACATACATTTATGCAGATTCTTAATTATCTAATTTCTTTAAATATAATGCATGTCGATAACATTTGATGGCAATAAGTTGAAAAATTATACGTCGCATTTAAGTGATTAGCCGTAAAATGTCGTTTGGAGATTAATAGACTTTATGGGTTAACGTCTTTTGGAGTAAAAATAAAAAAAATCTCCAAGATTTTATTTAAATTCATAAACAAGTATCTTAAGTTTAAATCTTATTCATTCAAATTTAGGCAACATAGGTTATTACGATTACAAAATTTGTCAAAAGAATTCGAATTTGAAAATTTTTTATACTTTTTTCTATAATTTACTGACATTCATTACGAATACATAAGCATTCAAGTGCTATTAACAGTTTAATTAATTAATTTCCGTGTTAGTGTCATACACGTTATTCAGCGATCTGAAGAGAGTAAGAACCAAATCCTGGATAGAGAAAAATCCGTGGTAACAAATGTTACGAACAACCCAGTCACAGGCACTGGTACAGTCAGAATTGTTTTCGACTGAAACGGTAGAATAAATTATATACAAAGTAAAAGTAGAAAATAATATTTTCTCTTGTTACAAAGTTATTATTAATTAACAAAATTACTTTGTCCAAATCTTTATACACTAAAAATCTGAAAAGAGAAAATTCTCAGGTGGCTCGGTTTTCCTTAAAAGGCTTTGAAATGTAAAGTTTCTTTTGAGTCTCTCTCATTTAATGTTTCTGGAACATAAAACATCTAATTTTTTACAGGAACTTAAAACCATTTCTGTTATTTGATTTTACGTGATGGTCAAGTCTTCCATTTAAATGAGGAGGTTTGTCTTTCAAGGTGTGAGTATGGTTTTTCTGAAGTGAAATGTAAACCCCTACCATTTTCTTTTGAAAGCATTCCACAAACTTTCTCCTTCAGTGCCTTCCTTTAAACAGTAATATAACTAATTGCATTGATTCGAATATAACTAATTACATTGATGAAATGTTAGAACCCTGTATTATACGAATAAAAAAAATTAAATAAGGAAGAATCTGCATAAAATGTATGTTTCTCGCATTGAGATAAAACAAAGGTACCTAGAGCCATTAAATTTTGAATAACGTACGTCTTCGCCGAATACGGGCATCTGGAAGCCATAATTTGAAATTTGTTTTATTATCGTTTTCATATTTTGTCAGACATTAAAGAATTTTGTATTAACAAACTCCAATATTTCAAAGCGAGGAATGGCAACACTGTACGGAAAAAAAAATTATCTCCAGCGTGCGAGACTGGGTATCGGAATTTCTACAGATATGCTGTTTTAAATATTTTGTGTCATTGTTGTTTTATGGTTTAAGTGTGAAGAACATGATATTTAATAAGGTAACACACAAAATGTTAAAAAAACGCCCCGTTGGGCGTAATATAAAATCTGAAAGCTTTCAGATTTTTTTTCCCTTGTACCAACAAGTTACTCTTTATTATACCTATCTCCAGCCCTCCTTTGTCTGCCAACCCCTCCGAAAAAAAGAAATAATTCTTTCTTTATTTACACAAATACTTATACATCATTGATTGTTGATAACAATACCATTCATTTGTTTGTTATTATTTACAAACATTTTTATCTTAGGGAAGCTCTACCCAGTGCTCTTATAAAACAATAGTGTATAATTTTATCCTCAGCAGAAATAAAAATGTGAAATTCGCGAGGTAGCAGCAGTGGAAACCATGAAGTCTGGTGGTTAGCAGTTTCGCGATAAACTTTTTGGCGAAGAATTTAATATTTCAAGGCTAAAATTTTTTACAGGACACGAAAAAGGTAATACCTTGTTTGTAACTATCTAAATATTATATCTTGTTACCTTCAGTTTAAATAGAAATTTATATTTTGTCGACATTATGCCAGAAGCACAAATCTACGAAAATGTTCGTTCGAGAAAAACACCCTCGGTTTTAAGATAAATCAAATTTTCTCTACTAAAAATTATATTATATTCATTTCACAGACATTTACCTTTTGTACAAAACAACTGTAAATAACACAGCAAACAGATGTAAATACAAACAACAAAAGGTGCAGGTCTGTAGCTTCGCTGTGATGTAATTTTATAAACCAATTATACAACCAACATTGCTATACGAGATCAGAGTTTTTACATAAAGTTTTTTAAATTAAAAAAAGGAATCATTCATCATCCAGTCTATTTATCCGTAATTTAAAATTAGGCAGCCCTCCCCCCCACAAAAAAAATCGGCATAGATTTTGAATAAAACTCGATGGAATTCGACGGTGATCAGACACACTTCCCTCTTTCAGGAGCAAAAAAATGTTTCTAGGTTCAGGAGGAAATTTCTTTTCTTTTCTCTTTCTTTCTTGTTTCTGGAGAAAAGGGACCAGTGTCCAATTGCCCTCAAAATCCATAGAATTTTGCTCAAAATCTGCGTCTAAGTAAGGTTGGTTCTTTTGGTGGCGCGTTCTTCTCGCATTTGATATTTATCGATACTCAACAAACAATAAAGAACGACTGAGAAATGGAGTTTTATCATATTCAGAGCATCTAACAAAAATGAAGAGGGTTGAAATTTACTGAAAGGTACCCCTTAGTTTCTGTTTGAAAAAATCGCCAAGTGGTATTGGTTGTTCGTGAAATCTGGAAGCTGCTGCGTGAAGTAGGTTTTTCGGTACCCTAACGTTGATAGTGTTGGCGAAACTAGCCTTAAGCAAAATTGTGCCAGTATCGCCAAATGTGTTATGATAAATTGAGATTTGGGCTATTTTTTGTAATAACCCTTTTCTTATGGACCGGGGATTTTCAGTTGCTGTGTTTGGTCACACCTGCGTAATGTTTTATGAAAGTGGTGCTTGATAAGTCGTCTGAAAGTTTGCTCAGTGTTATAAATGAGTATGTTCTTTCGGATAAGACTATGACTTCTGACTGCTGGAATGAGTATATAAAATAGAAGGAACGTAGAGTGCAATTAAACGCGGTTTAGCCAGGAGGAAAACGGAGGACGACTTGCACTATTATTTGGCCGAATATGTGTGGTGCAAGAAGGAGCAGGGGAAAAAAACGTATTTATAGCTTTCTTGGACGCTATTCTACGTATTTATCCGCCATTAACAGCGGAAGAGCCGAAACGATCAGATACACTCTTTTGCAAAAAATCGAAGCACCATGAAGGAAATGGTTGTTTTTGATGAAATTGAATATGTGTATAGCTCACACACAGATAATAAAATGGTTAAAAAATCAAGGTACCTGTTCACGGCTCACAATCATCCACTGAGTGTTCAAATTAGTAGTTGGTCGAACCGCCCTTGGCGTCAATGCATACTTGAATTCGTCGAGGCAAGGAGAGTTAGAGGTTCCTAATGTCATTCTGCGACACATTCTGCCAAGCATTCATCAGTTGTCGCGCCAGGTCTGCGATGTTTTGTGGTGCCCGAATCTGGCGGCCTACAATGTCCCAGACATGCTCGATTGGTGAAAGGTCTGGTGATCTTGTTGGCGAAGGAAGAGTATCAACCCCAAGGAGACAGTCCAGTGATATGCAAGCGGTATGTGGCCTGGCATTATTTTGTTTGAAAATGGCCCCAGAATGACGTGCCATGAAGGGTAATGCAACCGGGCGCAGGATGATATCAACATATTGTTCAGCTCGTAAAGATGTACGGAGGATGACTAAAGATGATCTGCTGTCATAATAAATAGCGCCCCACACCATCACACACCGTCACATCAGGGGTTATGGGAGTATGCTTTTGTAAAACAAAAACTGATTGAGACCGCTGCCCCGTCCTCTCCAGACACGAACACGGTGGTCATCTGCTTCAAGAGTGAAGCGGGATTCATCGCTGAACACTATACGATGCTAGTCTGATGGCAGCCATGATGTTCGGCTGCGATACCACTCCAGACAACTCCGCCGATGTTGTGGTGTCAAAGGCAAACGTCTCAAAGGCCTCTGTGAGCGTAACCCCGCGCCCCATACAAGCGCCGTGAGATGGTGGATGGTACCACAGGAGGTATAGACGTGGCTGATATGCGTTGGATAGTCGACAATGATATCGTTGGGGTGGTTCGGGCCTGGCGAATAAGCATCCTATCTTGCCTCGCATTTGTGTTCCTTGGCCGTCCAAAGCCTTCATTTCGTCGGCAATTTCCTTGTAGCAAACATTACTGCCAACATCTTTGCACAGCAGTATCTGTACGCTGCAGGTGGCGGCCTATTGTTCGGTATCACTACCCAGTTTTACGCAACTCTACAAAGCGACCACGTTCGAAGTGGTTTAGTTGTCTGTAAGGTCTTCGATATCGTCGTAATGGCATGTTTAGTTGTTTCTTTACGGAATTACAATGACAGCAACAAAAACAGATAAATTATCCACTTTTGTTATTGGTTGTATACTTTGTGAATTACGAACTAGAAATGCGCGCTATGATCGCAAATCGCAATTCCTGTTCATTTCCCTTGAAACTTTGAACATTTGCATGTTCCATCAGGTTTTTTTTTTTTTTTTTTTTTTTTTTCTAAATTTCGTCACAATCGCAAAAGTCCTTCTTGGTGCTTCGATGTTTTTGTAAAAGACTGTATTTAATTGAATTGCTTACGTGGAGGATGGAGGAGATGCTGGTGGGGTGTGAATATATGCACATGAAGAAAATGTGTGTTAAAAAAATTGACGTTTTATTTATTTATTGGTGCCTGTGTGTTAATTTTTGTTAAAAGATTTGTTGTTTAATGTTTTTATGTTAAGAAATATGTATTTTTGGCTATTTGTTCATGTCTGTGTGTTAAGACAGCGGCGAATTTTTTCGGCTTAACATGATAGTTCTAACTTTGTTTTGGCTTCCTGATTTTGTTCAAATGAAAATAGATCAATGTGTACATGGAAAAAGTTAAGCAGTGCGCAATGCCTAGTTTGCGCAATTCTGTGATTATTTTTTTAAAGTTAAAATAGGTCGATGTGTTTATGGACACCGAGTTTGTGTAAGTGTTTGACTTCTTGTTTTGGTTTTGTTTAGAGGGTGGAAGGATTAGTACCATCTTGAAATTGGTGCCGATTCTTCGGGCGCCGATCTCGGCGTCAAAAAAGAAACGATTCGCGAAGGGGTACTGTAGAGTATGTTTTAATCTTGAAGAGTAATTCAAGCTTAAAATTTCTAGTTTAGGTTTTGGAAATGGATTAATTTGTAAGGGATTTCTAGCCTGAATTCGAAAGAAAGGTAGCATTAAAGTTATTTAAATATTTCTAAAAGCGTGTCTGAAAATTATAACAGAAATTAAAGGTGACAGGAAGAAATCTGAAATCTGCTGATTTATTAGACATTCGATGGCAATTTTTACATTCACGAAATCTCAAAAGAAATCGCGGAAATTCGTGCCGCAATGAACTTACTATCCTAATAAAATTATTCATTTTATTCGTCAAAAGTAAGCAAATATCTGTTTTACTCTGAGAATAGAATTTATAAACAATAAGGTAGTTTCCCTAAATACGCTATGGTATAGCGCTTAATTCGTAAAGCACAGATGTAGAACGAGTATAGCCGCCCAGACGGTATAGTGGTTAGGAGAGCCGGCTATGGTACCAAAAGGCTTGGGTTCGAATCCCTAAGAAGGCATGGCTGTAACTGTCCGTCCTCTTCATAGGAGGCAAAGGTGTCACACCTATTATGTGCCTCCATAATAAAGTGACCACCACTTCTGGCCTTAGTAGTGGCCAAGCCGCAGTCGGTTGAAGGCCCGCCATTGGAACAAAAAAAAAAAGAAGAAGAAGAAGAAGGGACGAGTATAGCAGAAGCACTACGGTGATTTATGGAAGATACTATAATAGTCGAAACAGTAAAGCATCTTAGAAAGTGCATATGTGATCGAAACGTGGAAAACAGGCACACAACTGTAAATTCAAGACAGTAAGATATAATATTAATTTATAACATTACTTACCAGTGATGAGATACACTTATATCTTGTTCGTTAGGTTCCAGTATTTATCCTAATATATTCAAGGTTATTCCTAATGCAACTTCTGCAAGTAACTTACTGTTGACGTAGGAAAATTCAGCACAAATTCGATAATGTTTTGTTTTATATTACAGCATAAAATAATTTATATACACCTTAAATCACAAAATCAAGAACCGATAATTTGCACTGAATTTTAAGAAAGTTCTTATCGAGATATTTTTAAAGCCTTCTGCACACAAAGCAACTAAGGCATTTCACAATTCAGAACTTGGAAGAATCCGTTTTGAGCTGAAAAAATGTACTGATTCAGATCGTTGTTCATGATATTTGGCTATGTTGCTCCCTCCTCCCCCAATATTCAAAGAGTATTTGACGTTTCCAGACGGTAATAAACGATTTATCAAAGATGATATTTTTAACATAATCTGTGAAACTTTATTTCATGCACATAACTCTTTATTACCCTCAGTGATAGTTCTTTAAACCACATTTTGTGTATAGAACATTTTATTCGCACTGCAAATGTTATTGCGCTATACACATCTGTTTCTAGATAATAGGGCTTACTTAATACCTGGTTGCATAATAGAATAAAATTTGAATAATATTATCTTTGATAATTGGTTGTTCTTTGGTGTTTTCACGCATCAGGTATTTCTTAGCAACAGAAAATTATTTGATGCTAGTCTCAAGAAATTTCAACATTTCTCATTTCTCCAGAAAAGAAATGTTACTTTGTCTTTCTCGAGAAATTAATTAATATATTACACCTGGAATTAAATAAAAAGAAAAATTAATTGATAATTACTCTTTACATCTGATTTTCTTGACAGTTTGCGACGAGTATTCAACACTTACTAACTCGTCGGCATTGTCTAACTTCACTTAGGGTTTTTCTCTGCGTCTGGAGCGCATTTTGCTCTTCGAATTATTACCTTCGAAATGCTAGCCATAATTTGTTATCAACGTACTCTCCTATTACACATAGGAACGGACTACGTCATGGAGCCTGTAGCATGTGACCGGCCCACCTGAGTCATTCAAGCCCGTCAACAGTCGCTAAACACTAACAGTTCGTCTAGGATTCGATTAGGTTGAGATAATGGTAAAGAACACTGGGGCTATCTTTCTAAGGGAAGGGATTCTTTCGTGGAAGACTATCTAAGGGAAATTGGCTCGTAAACGCATTACACATTTGTCTGGCGTTCGAATACCGACGAATGGGCTGGCTACATTGTTGGTTTTTGCGGTTTTCTTCTTAAGTAACGTGGATACGAACCAGTTTTGCTTAAAAAAACCCTCCCCAACCCGATTGAACATGTTTGGGACGCTCTGGGGAGGGCAATTACAACCCACAACCCTCCTCCGAGAACCATCTAGGAACTGAAAACAGCATTGCTGAATGAGTAGGACCAATTGCCACAGGCACTGATAAACTGCCTTTTTCCAGCATGACATCACGCTGCGAGGCATGTATGGCTGTAAGAGGAGATCATATCCCCTATGAACTCATTTCTTTTGTGTCTTCTGCAAACGCTGTTTCAGACCTTCAGACTCCCACGAGTGTTACACACGAACATGTGTGTCTATTATAACTGTTGAATGTTTATTTTGTTTGTATTATATCACCCTATGTTCACACCAAATTTTATTAAAATCTGTCCAGTAGTTCTGGAGATCGTAGATCAAATATGAAATTTCTCTTAATTTATTTCACCAATGTAGTATTTGCTATTAATTTTGTATATAGTCTCATGAAATTACTAATTGCCGTATGCACTAGAAACAATTTGCATTTAACGCTTTCGGCCTCATTGGTGGCGTTTGCCACCTTCATATCATAAAAATCTACCTTGCCAGTACTAGAGATTGTTTTTGAAGCACGATATAATGCGCAGTAGTTCAGATTGTCGATTGGATTTATTACATTTGACTGTGGCAATCGCAAAAAGTTTAGTATTTTGTTGATATACAGTCAACACGCCATTGAAATGAGATAGACCGCAATTAATGATCCCAGTCCTAGAAATTAGCATATTCTATCTAAATGTCAAAAGCCCCACGTAGTTCCTACATATGACGTAAGATATGACAACAAAGGACACTGACCAATACATGAAGATGGGCACCAACAGCGTTATAAACTGGAAATTTGAGGAGAACGTTCCAAGAATCCAGAATGAAAAATGCAAAGTACCGCTTTGCTTAATACAAAAATGTTGTTTTAAAAATTCACTGCACAATGAATGCTAGTATTGTTATCGCCTATTGTTACGGATTTTGTATTTATTTAGAATTTCAATTAAAATTGTTTTATTTTACTGTGCAGCGCCGCGCGTGACGAATTGTAACAGAAAGCTGACCGGGAAAGTAAAAATACAAATGCATTTAATATTTAATAAATAGATATCTCGTAATTGTTTGATTTCCAGAAAAATGGAGAAAATACCAGACTGATCTCGTGATGATTAAAACGCTTATAAAAGCTGAATTAAAACATCTCATCTCAGTTCACTGGTTAGGACGCAGACATATACTAACGCGGCTCTGCCGCAGTCAGGATTTTAGTTAGGACTTCTCTGTACATTGCAGGACTTTGGTTTATTGCAACCTTGCGGTGCGCATCTCCTTCATACCATATATTTGGTTTTATTTAATTTAAGGAAATTGCACGTCAGGGGCTCTATGCAATTCCTCAGTGAGCTGGATAAGTTGCCCATAATTGGCAATATCTCAGCAATAGTTGTCCAGACTAGACTAGACTCATCTCAGTTGCTGTTGTTCACTTAATGCTTTTATTGATTGTAGCAAATTCGCTGTGAGATCGAATTATTTCCCTGTATTTTGAATTTGAGTTTTATATATAACTACTGTTAGATATTGCGGTATTGCACGAATATCTCTGAAGAAATATTTCAGCATTTTATTTTATTTCCTGTGAAAAGAACAAATTTTATTAATTTTTACCGATTTGTGCATTCAATCCATTGCGAACCCGTACGCACGCAAAACTGTTTATACTTTTATGAATTTTCAATTTCATTTTTTATGAATGAGACCTGATGATAGCAATTGCCATGATATTCTAATTTCTACAATTCAAGTAGAAACTTCCTAATATGTCGAAAGGGAGTTCTTCTAACACCTATTAACAATACTATGTAAAATATTTTTTTTTCCTCATCTAAAAAAATCTAGGGTTGAGGGTTAATTTAAGAAGTCATAGTGAAAATTTCCTTAGCTGCATTTTTAGCTCCATGCAGACGAGACAAAAAATTAGATTTTGTATTTAGAAAGCCCTATCAACATCCACTGCAGAAATACTTTTCATAATATTCGCCTCCTTTAAAAAAAAAAAAAAAAAAAAAAAAAAAAAAAAAAAAAAAA
>KK113129.1:109806-124883 GCA_000611955.2 Stegodyphus mimosarum
ATTTTTTTAATTCCCCCCCCTTAAAAAAAAAAAAAAAAAAAAAAAAAAAAAAAAAGAAGAGGAAGAAGGATTATGATTGAAGGAATTATGTCCTTCAGTTCCCTTTGAATATTTTGTACACATGCAGTTCTTTCACAATTAATAATGACAAATCCTCCCTGCTTGAATACGTTTTAACATTGAAATATTTCAACATTTTTTCATGAAATTGTTTTCCCACATTATTAGCCACATGAATTACTGTTTTTTAGTGGCCAAATGGATAAGACGCAATACATTTGTAGTTCTTTCAGGATTCGATTTCAAATGAATGGGCTGGCTATATGGGACATTTCCTGTGAATACAAACAGCTTTCTTTAATGAAATCATCCTTCCTTTGACAAGATGTCTCCCAGCGGCCGAGTGGTAAAGTATCTGACCACTACTCCTTCAATCCGAAGCTTAAATCCCAGCTGCACGGAATATTTCCCACGTGACAGTATACAAGCCAGTTTCCCTTAGAAGTCTTCCACAAAGGCATCCCTTCCCTTAGGTACATTGTCCTCGAGTGCTTTGCCAAAATTAAAATAAACCTATCTCTCCTTTGACAGAGCGTGCAGCCGCTTTGCTGTAATCACTCAACTAAGTAATTAAAATTCCAGTCATTGCCTCCATGGTGCTTCAACTCCTTTTGCTAGCCAGTATAGATAATAACTCCTTTGGGTTGTCTCTTTTATTAGTTCTGCAATATACATGAATTTTGACTGGAGAAATTTCAAATATTTTTAAGTTTCTTGCACATCTGATTCCTTTTTTTTATTTATTTTTTCATATTTACTTCATCTGATTTATTTATTTTTTGTTTGGGCCACTTCAAAATCAGTCATTTTCGTATTGCAATAACTAATTTTAAAATCATGCGTTCATTCATAAAAAATAATCGATTTTTTTTACAAAATTTAGAGTAAAAATGCATTATATAATATTTCAAATTTACGGAATTCGAGACAATTTCTCAAGAAAGCAGAAATTAAAACTTTTATTTTCTCCCCAAATATTTCCTAAGAAAGAATTCTTTACTTAGATCGATATCCTCACATTGATAACAAAGGCTATCGACGTTATGCCAAAAAATCAAGTTAACCAATTATTCAAGCATTGCAACCTACCAATTATTCAGAAGAGATGGTATGTGGTAAGATGACAATACACCACCAGCATCACCGAGTTAGACGGGGGGGACTAGAATACAGCTGGAAACAACTTTCCTTCTCCACCACCATAAAGTAAAATAGTAACCTATTTTAGATTAAAAATATCAAGGAAAATGGCTAAAAATATCATTAATATTGCATAGAACTTATATCAGACATTTGGAAGAAAAGTCGCTGATGTACCAAAAGAATATCCTCCTCCATTCCTTATTAATTCAAAATTACATCAAAATTACAATCTAGATGAAGGTGTTTCAGTTTCATAATCTAGCATTTCTAGAGTTAATTCATAAGACTGTGAAAGCCAGTGGATCTTAAAATGTCTGTTGGTCATTCAGTTTTCACCTAAGGTGTCCAGCAGAAATTTTTCTACTGGATATTCAATAGGGAAACGGTGCCTTAGCTTGTATGGTGGCCTATGTATTCATACAAGAGTCAGATACCATTATTCACTCAGAACTTTTCCAACTGGTTCTTGTGCTACTAGAGTATACAAGTCGCATAAAACTCTCACATTTGGTGAATGTAAAGGCTGAGTATATGTGTGTGAATTGAAAGTTGCTTGTATGTGGCTACTGCTGTACTCGCATCACCATTTGGGCAAAAAATGAGCTTCACCAGTCTGCAAAATGTTGAATTACTTCTATGATTCCTGTTTAATACTTGTAACTAGCAAATGTTTCCTTCTTTCCATTATCTTTCAATAAAAGTTCTTGGAACAACTGCAATTTACAATGATAAAGGTACATACTGTGAAGAATTCATCATACAAATGCTTCAGGAATGGTCAATATCCTTCCAGTTTTAATAAAGCAAAATGAAAGCTTAACCATGCAGTAATATCTTTTATTGCCAATCCCCTTTGCATTAATCTGTTACATGCTTTCTTATGACAGGCATCAACAAGCGAATTTCCATATTATTTTTACTGCTGTTTAAAAAAATGTGGCTTAGACAATGCTGTTAATGCAAATTATACTCTCCTCTAATCATCCGATTTTTCAAACTTTTGATGTATCCTGCATATACAGCTAATGGTAACATAAAATTTGATAGCCCCAAAATTCTGTTTTAATTATGCAACTTCAAATATTATCAGCAACTGGCTGGAACGAATATTAAAGTTAATGGTCCTCACATTAAAATGCTCTTCTAAAAACTATACCTGTCTTCCATACAGAGTCTAATATTTAGAAAACATATTAAGTTAATTCACAGCTTACATCTTAATTTTTACACTCAAAGAAAACATACTCAACAGTTTTACCTTCCGATATACTATTTAATTATTGCAAAATAGTCTCAATATAAAAAGTTAATTTATGTATGGTTGCTCATATATATGTACATTCCATTTTATTTATTTCTAAAAGAGCTTCACAAATGCATTTATATTACATGTGAAGCTGTCTTATAGTCAGAGCAATACAGCAATTAAAATCACACAACCAAATATTTAACAGAAGTAATTAACCTTAGATTTAAAAGTTAAAAAAAAAAAAAAAGTTATGTTCAATTTCTCTTTTTTTTTTAATATCGGATGAATATTACTTTCTGGATTTGTTTTGTAGTTTACTGCAGTTTTTTCAAAGTGGGCAATAATTTAATGCTAGCTTGGAGGCACTTTATTCATCCAGGAAAATGTTGTTATCAAGTAGGTAGTAAGTTGTTTTAGGTTTCAGGCTAGCAGTAGCAGTTATTTTATGATGATGTAATTTATTTAATAACTTGAACACACTAAATAACAAATAGCATCATTTGTACTTCTGTCAATTTTCAGCATTATACTAGACATAGCTGGAATGATTAAATATTAAAAACTAGGATTGTTCTTGCAAAGCGGCAACATGCTTCAAAAGAATTCTAAATTGAATTAAATTCCCTTTAACTCCTTAAAGCATCTGCCCGTGTCTAACATGGATAAAAGTTACTGACAAATTTGCACATGCCTGTGTTTCACACAGACGATCTCGTAATCTGACGTTATTTTATTTCTAATGTCTGTTCTAGTAAAAATAGATAGGCCAGATTATAATTAAACTTATTTATCATAAAGGGCACCATTAAGCAGTTTTTTTTTATTGTTGTTGTGTAAACCATGTGGTGCATTTTATTGGTTAGCTACAAATTTGTTAGAAAGCAGTTGTTTGGTGTGGAAAAGGTAATATATCCATTTTTATTGCGTTAATTATCATACAAATAAACAGTTAATTTAACATAAATTAATTTTTACTAAGTGTTTTTGTAACTTGTTTAGAAAAAGTTATCTGATAATAAGAGACTCTGATGATTTTGATACGCCAATTTATCACAAAGTTATGATCTCTTGAGTAATGGAAGATAATGATGACAAAATTTTGGCTATAGCAGGAAATTGGTATCAAATTAATACAAATAAAAAAATAACTTACACTATACCTATATATTCCTTTCCTGTCAAAAAAAATCGATCCTTTTTTATCAGTTTTTACAAAAATACACAAATCAGGTTATTTAATGATTTATACAATTCTGGCATAAAATATATTAATATTTAATTTAATATTCTAAATTTTATGTTCTTTGGCTAATTTCATTTTATAATTTTCTAATTCTCATATACTGAAAAAATCCGAATTAAGGAAAGCCCTTATTCATCAGAGTACTTTTAAATATGATTGAGAAGGGGGAATAACAATTAATGTAAATACTATTGTGAGAATAAATTTAGTAATGTACCATATATTGATATTAAAATGAAATTAAATGCAAATATTTACTAACTAAACACTGGTTGAAAAAATGCAAATCACACTAGGGGTGGGCCACAAATAAATTTATTTCTGAAAAACACATTGGGAGATTTGGTGATCTACCAGAAGATGTTATGTAGAACCAGGAAAGTTGGCAGCCATGACAATAGAATCTTAATTGCTTGCCACACTAAGGACCATTGTTATGATAGATGAAAAAAGAGGCAGATAACAGAAGCTGCTTCCACCAGCAGTCACTTAGTCATTTTTACTTCCTTGCACAAAGTAAAAAAGGAAGTATTGTAATTGCAAAAAATTTTGGGTATCATATTTCAAAGAAAATATCCATTTTGACTATCAAATGCAATTTAACAATGTTTTTGCATATCTGAATGTAACGACTTTTTTTCACTAAATGAATTAAGAAACTGTTTTAAAATGCATTCACAAGAGATTTTTTCGTGACGTCTGTACGTGTCTCGCATAACTCAAAAACTAGTAGCCTCAGAATGTTGAAATTTTGTATATAGGACTGTTATAACATGTAGATGTGCACCTCCTATTTAAGTTGCAATCGGCCACACCAAAAGTTTATAAATATATGTATATATATATATATATCCAGTCTATTCAGTGAGCTCAGTTTCTTTATTCTTATGTTTGTAAAATGTGCATTTTTTGCTTCAAAAATGATTGAATTATGTTGGTCTTATCTTCCAGTTAAGGATTTTATGCCTTTAGTTAACCTGACCGTTATAATTGCAGAATTGTCAACAATTTAAAAGTTGTTTAAGTGTGGCTAAGCCTAATTATTTTGGCCATAGCAGCCATATTTGTTTACATTTGAAACTTAGCAGAATAGTGGATTTGTTGCCAATCTAGAGAAATCTAAGCTTTGCAACAACAAAGATAATGCCTTCTTTTATTATTACGAATTAAATCATGCTTAATCAATTCATTTTAGGAAATAAGTGTTTAAGATTTACTTCGTAATTCTTAATATAGATATTTCGAGTTTTTATGTACTTTTGCCTTGTCATGAAGTGAGATCTGAATTAATTGAATGAAAAATACTGAATCATCTGTGAAAAACTGTTTCTTTCTTTTCTTGTTTAATTTCTTTTATAAATCATTTTAGATTTATCATAGCATTTGAATACAACATGTGGCAACGATTAGATAATTCTTCAGATGATATACATAATTTTTGTGCATTCCAAGTTATAAAATGAATGAGATGTAATGCTGTTAAGTGAACCTAGTGTCAGAGTGTCACTATGGTAAACAAATATAGTGAATTTTAAAGAGTTCATTTATTCTATTGTGGTTTATGTGCCATCAAAAAGTAGACTTAATTCAATCCAATAAGTTTAAATGAAATGCATATAATTTAATATTCTGTACAAGGAAGTCGTGTGGTGTCCACATTACAATTTTTTATACACTCACGTTTGTGAAAATTGCAACACCATGAAGGACTTACGCGAGTGAGCTGAAATTTTCAGGAAATGCAAAGTAGCGCATGATATGCAAATGATTAGAATTGCAAATCCATAGCGCATGCGTATGCTGAGCAGCGCCCTCTGAACGGCTGATGGATCCGAATAAATAGACTGCTGTAGCGAGGCGTGTATGGTTATCGGTGGTTATCTGCTAGTGGTAAACGTTAACTCAATCTGTACTTATGCCTCGTCGACGAAAGAGAGCGAGATTTGAACAACTTAGAGAGTTTGAACGAGGGAGAATCATCGGCCTTCGTGAAGCTGGATTGTCGTATCGTGCAGTAGCCTCTCGTGTGCAGCGTAACAGCAGCACAGTGATGCGCGTTTGGAAGCAGTGGACGGACGAGTGTCGGACAACTCGGAAATCCGGGAGTGGACCCCGAAATGTGACGTCAGCTCGCGATGATAGACACCTGGTCCGCATGGCGCGGACGGACCGTACAGCTTCCTCTAGACAATTGGCAGCACTGTGGTCAATAGCTACAGGTGTTTCATTGTGTGCTTCATCAATTCGTAGACGTCTGCTGCAGTGTGGACTGCGCGCACGGACTCCTTTATACAGGATCCCCCTAACGCACGACCATCGCCGCCTGCGGCTACAATGGGCCAATCAGCATAGAGACTGGCGTGCTGATTGGCAGCATGTCGTGTTTTCTGACGAATCCCGCTTTAATTTGTGGTACCATGATGGCCGCATTCGTGTCAGACGCTATGCCGGTGAACGCCACCTTCCGGAGTGCATTATCGAACGCCACAGTGGACGAACACCCGGAGTTATGGTCTGGGGCGCCATAGCATATCATAGACGATCTCAATTGCTACGAATTGTGGGCAATCTGAACAGCAACCGGTATATCCGTGAAGTTCTACAGCCCGAAGCTGTTCCCTTCCTTCAAAGCTTGCCAGGCGCTGTATTTCAACAGGACAATGCCCGCCCTCATACTGCTCGGATTGTTAAATCCTTCTTTGCAGCGCAGCAGGTACAGCTTCTTCCTTGGCCTGCGTGTTCCCCGGATATGTCGCCAATTGAACATGTGTGGGATGTCATTGGTCGGCGTCTTGCTCGTGATCCTCGTCCTGTTGCGTCTGCAGACGAACTTTGGGTACGCGTACAAACGATATGGAATGCTCTTCCTCAGTCAGACATTCAAACTTTGTTTGACTCCATGCCACGTCGTGTAGCAGCACTTATTGCGGCGCGTGGTGGCCACACAAAATACTGATTCTGATCTCTTGTTCTTGTTTGTTTGCTTTGAACATTTAATCATTTATTTGCACCACTACCACTCAACTGTGTATTAAATTGCATTCAATTATGACGATTCCTTCTTGGTGTTGCAATTTTCACAAACGTGAGTGTACTACATGACATAGATTGAATAAAATGCAAATTGATCATATTATAGCTCAATCTGATTTGTTACTACAATATAAGGAGAGAATTCTGTACTGAAGTTTCATGTACTGGTATATGAAATTTTGCAAAATTAAGAGGCTATTCATAAAAAAAATTTATACCTCATGGTTACCTAACTTACAATCAACTTTAATGGAATTTTTTTTTAGCTTTATTTGACAATATAATTTTTAAAAGCATGTTTTAATTTTTCATTACGTATGGTAACAAAATAATTTGTTATACAATACAACTTATTTAAAATTATTATTTTACTTATTTTTCCTGCACTATCTCGACTGACAGAGAGAAGAAACTGATGATTCCACTGAATACAATGCAAAAAGCTTTAGCACTGTGTCACCCAAAACGTGTTGAATACAGTGACTTAAGACATAAACAAGAAAATGTTACACCAAATATAAATAAACTTTTCTACCACAGCTAGTTGACCCCCATTTATTACAAGTTAAATTATTATTGTATTATTACCATTACTGTAGTATAATATGCATTTGCAATTTTACAAATAATTAATAAATGTTAAATTGATCTTTTTAATAGAATTAATTAATTAAATATAATCACATCATATTATAGATGTATATATAAATTTTTAAAAAAATGCATGAATTGTTACCCCCTTTAAAAAAAGGATGACCTAAAAATTTTTGAAAAACATACGATTATAGTAATACTACCAGAAACTAATGCATTAGCAAAAGTGTATCCTCATACAAACAAATTATTTTGAAGGTGATTCTGTCTCATTAGTTAAAACTATTTATGGCAAAATACCACTTGGTAAGTTTATGGGTTTTGCAATAACTAACTGCTTGCTTGCTATGTTCACCAACTGTTTTGACATAATTCTAGTTTTGAATTGAATGGCATACATTTAAAATTATCTCTTATCATATTTATGATTCACTCCATGTTTAATCAAGCCACCATAATTTTCTTGGTAGATCAATATAAACAACATAAGGTTAGTTACATGAAAATATGGTTTTGCGATAATAATACATAGTAAGAATCAAAATTAAAATATTAAACAGGTCTATATCTTTCAATTTCTTTATTTTTACAATAAATTAAATCTAAATACTACATGACATCATCCTTTATCATGTTTTAGGAAATTAGATTTCTTGAAACCTGGAGATGTACCATATGAAAATAAATCATCATTTGATGGAACTTCAACATCTTCATAATCCTACAAAATGGAGAAAAACAATTTTATTTTCATTTCAAAAACTAGCACTTTCCATAACCAACACTCACTCTTAGAAGACAATGAAATTTTGAAAAACACAGGGTTATAGCAATATTGTTACATTTATAAACATCTTCAAAAAACAAACAGAAAGCAAGTTACACAAGGTACTACAACAAAAACACAGAAAATTAATGCAGTAAACATCGCATTAATTTTCAAAGCAAAGAAAGCATGACCTTATCCCTTTAAGGACGGGCGTCCCATATATACATTCCCTATGAACATCTCTCACAGCTGAGCATCCTACCCATGCATCACTGGAAAATGAGCTGAAAGGATGATTGATACATATGTTTATTTTAAGCACAACCATTTTTTAAAGACAACCAGATGGTGTCCTATGTCCATTATTTTTTAACTGAACACAGTTTTAGATCCTGACCTTCAGTT
The DNA here is from genome assembly GCA_000611955.2 of Stegodyphus mimosarum. NCBI lineage: Eukaryota > Metazoa > Arthropoda > Arachnida > Araneae > Eresidae > Stegodyphus > Stegodyphus mimosarum. Next base: position 118,303 of record KK113129.1, read on the forward strand.
TAATCACATTCTGCCAAACTTTGGTGTCAGCTGTTGCAGGAAAGGAGGGAGAGCATAATGTAAACAAACAGAACTCCACTCTTTAACTTGCCCCATGATATAAACATTTACATTTCCGATATCACTTTGAATACTTTTTTTAGCTACTATGTAGGGTCTTTATGACACTGTTTGGGGTTCTATTACACTTTGCGCTGCTTTGATCACTTATTTTGCCCAATTCCCTGTTTATTTCGGAAAGTCTCAACTTTAATTTATTATGCAGAGTAAGCATTATTTAACAGAGGAAGGATATACTTGCATGATAATTGCAAATTAGTGGTATGGATGAGAGTGATGGATGATTCATTTTCTAAAGAGCTAAGTGATAGTTCTAGTCATTCGAACATAGACACTTAGACTGAGCTTACTGACTATCAGACTAAAGACTGAGCTTACTGAGAGCCTGCCATCCACTTGAGAAGATGGTGTTTTAGCAACATAATTACCTAGAACATGCATCATGTGCTTTGAATTGTTTCTGCTGGAATTGTAGCAAAAGCATACTTTGCCTTGCTTAAATAAAAACCCAGACTAATATAAAATAACACTATTATTTATTTTATACCTTAAATTAAAACAATTAAGCTGCAACAGTAGCTCCACATTAAAATCAATGACGTTGTGGGAACACCTAGTTCCCTCGAGTTCACCGCATACCATCAGCCAATCCACTCATATAACATTATCAGCTAATCATTGGCAACAACGTTAGTTTACTGCCGACTGATATCTGATCTAATTTGCATTAGGAAAAACCAAAAACAAGATATAAAGTCAACAAAGGCCCTTTTTCCTCATGCATTTAAAAAAGAAGTTATACTTAAAAACTTCATCTTGTAAGACATTTTTTGTCCACATTAATTCCTTCTCTGCTTCTGATAAGGTGATATACTCTGCATCCACAGTGGATAAACTTACACATTTTTGTTTAAAAGTTTTCCAAATTACCAGTACTTCATCTTTACCCACCTGCACATGGTCATCCCTATTACTTGCAAAATCAGCATCTGAATAACAATATTCATTTATATGTTTAATCCTCAATCAGTTTAACTTATATGATTTAGTACTATTGAGATAACATTAATTAGTGCCTTTAGCTATGGGAAGTTAAGTTATTGGTACCTAAAAATGTTTAATTTTCTTCAAAAATTTCTTCGATATATTTTTGCTGATGTATGAAAGTACCACTGTTGTTTTCTAAGAATTCAATTCCAACTAACTTTTCAGTTCTGCTAATACTTACTCAACTATGAGATTACTTTATCTATACAATGTTGCTCTTTACTACAAATTACAATATCATACAATAAGAGAATTACATCAAAGCTCTTATAAACATATTTACACTACAGTATTTTTTAAAATGTAGATTTTCTAAAGTATTTTCAAATTCACAAAACCATTCACAGGGTCTTTGATGCAGATCATAAACTGCCTTGTATAATGAACACACTTTACTTTTTTCTTCAATACATCTGCGTCATATATATTTTCTCCTTAAGCTTTTCATATAAATATGCATTTTTCAAGTCCAACTCATGGTTAGTCCATCCATACAAACATACTAATATTATGAAAAATATTCTTATGAATGAAAAATTTACTACAGGACGGTAAACGTCATCAAAATCTTCACCTTTTTCCTGTCCGAATCACAGTGCGACTAGACGTGCTTTATATCTAACTACTTCATTTTTTTTAGCGTACAGACCCATTTGTTTTTTAGCATAATTTTCTTTTCTGGCTTCTCAACTAATTCCCAAATCTTCCTTCTCTTGATTGTGTCAATTTCTTCTCTTATTGCCTTATCCCATTCTTTGGCATTTATATATTTCCGCACTTAATATTTTGTGGGATAATAATTTCTACAGAATCTGCATCTTCAAATATGAAACTATCCTCCTATTCTGCAAAATTAACTTTTCTGGAGCACTGGTTTTTGCCAGTAATATCTTTTTCAACTTTAATATTTCTAGCCTTGCAGTATTTTTCAGCGGCATTATGGGATCTAAAACGAGTGTCTCTTCCATCTACTTAGTAATATATATCTGTATGTGTTTCATCTGCCCGCTTAACCACTTTTCTTTGCCAGTTCACTTCATTATGTGTAGATTTATGACTTGATTTGTTCTGTAGCAGTTTCCTGTACTATATCTGATTCTGATAATATCTCTAATTCGTCAAGTCTTTAAAATTGGGCTTTTGATTTCTGGTCCAGAATACTATTTGCTGCATTCAATTTTTCATTCAACTTCACATTACAGGTTTCTATTAATCTCTGTTCTTCTGATAACCATATTCTATAACCCCTAGTTTCCTCTGTATACCCTATCATGATTTCTCTTTGCATTTAATTGGTAATTTACCTCTAATATGTTTTGATACGCCAATATCGGCTTTACCACCAAATACTTTAAAATAAACAACACTGGGTTTTCTATTGAGGAACATTTCATATGGAGTTCAGTTACTCTGTTCCACATATGTACGAAACATCCAAGAGTTTCTGCCCATTATCCTTTTTCCATTTTACTATCATTAAGCATAGCTTTAACTGCATCTAATACTGCTCAGTTAAAATGTTTACACACACTGTTCTTTTCTGGGGTGCAGGAGGCATTTGTATATTCAACACTAATTTCATTTTCAGCTAAATACCTTTCAAACTGCCTGTTACAGAATTCACCACTGTCATAGGTGCACATAAAAATCAATTTTCTATTTGTCAATTTTTCCATTTGTTATGACAGTTATTAAATTTAGCAAATTATTCATTTTTATTTTTCACACAATATGCTGTTACAAATCTACAACAGTTACCTACGATGGTAAGAAAATAAGAAAATATTGACTCCCATCTTTAGGTGGAACTGGAAGCAGGGCACAAACATTTAAATAAAGCAACCGCAATGGTTTATTGGATCTCTCTGGAACAATTTTGAAAGTTATTCTACTAGATTTAACAATAATACATGTTTCGCACTTCTCCACTGTTTTTCCGATATCTGGTAATCCTTTCACACTTTGAATTTCACTAGTATTCTGAATATAATAAAAATTTATGCAGCAAAATCTTCAATGCCAAAGCTTTGCATCATTTACTTTAACTTTCCGTACCGTACCCAGCTTCCTTTTTATCTGTTGCATACTTAAGTGGCACATGACAGAGTCCATCATATTATTTCATGTACATAATCTATCCCAATTATTTAAGTACTTTCCTTCTGATAGTAATGACATCTTCAGTTACACATGAGCACAACACCTTGAACCAACTTATGAAACACATCAGATTCTTTTCGTAGATAATGGCCCTCTTCACCTATATAATAATACTAATATTTATTCCATAATTTAAATTAAAACAACTATGCTGCAATAGTAGCCCTTACATTAAAACCAATGACTGGGGGAAACAAGAATTTCCTTCCATTCACCGATTCTGGGGTTTAAATACACACATCGGCCAATCTGCCAATATTATGTTACTAGCCAATCAGTGACAATGACTTTAGTGTATTACTGATTGACCTCTAATCTAATTTGCATGAGGATAAACCCAAAAACAAGACATTAAGTCAACATGAATTAGTGCGCTCATCATCAGATTTACATCTCAGACTAAACGAACATGAAAGTGACAATAGTCTCTTGAAATGTACAACATCACTTGTCAAAAAATTTTTAGACAATTTTATTTCATAAAGAGCTTTCCTTCCCTTTACAGTTGATAATTAAAATCTTTTAAATTCTTTGGAGATTATTTCAGTCTTTGATTTTAGCACATTTTCTGTCATTTAAAAATGAAGAGAATATCTAAATCACTGACACCCTACCTTTGTCTTAGGTTTCCATGAACTGGATGTTGTGTCTTGTATAGCCTTTGGTTTGAACAAAAAGCAAAGTGGGGGCAATGATTAGAGAACAATAATGTAAAAGTGTTTTTGCGACCATCATAGCTTAAACATGGATGCTTTTAAGTATTAGAAATTTTTTCAGCTACAAATTACAGGAATTCTAGAAACAATCGTAAAAAAAGGAGAGGAAGAAGAAAATGTTTTATGTGTTAATTTATTAAATATGCTTTTCGCACAGTTTCGCATAATATCGGCAGTTTTGGGGGCAAGGTTTTCTAGACAAGCCATCTGCATTTCCGTGAGATGATCCCTTCCGATGACGGATAGTGACGTCATATTCCTGGAGTCTTTGTATCCACCTGGCTATTTGGCCCGCAGGATTCTTGAAACTTAAAAGTCAGGCCAATGATGCATGATCCATGCGGAGCAGGAAAAGTCAATTCAAAAGCATAATCATAAAATATTTAAAAACAGCAACCTTTAGAATTTTTGATATACATTCTCTCAGGATCGAGATAAAAATGTTTTATTCTGTATAGAGTTGCCAGTGCTCACTTTCAAATAGGCGAGTTTGTTTATCAAAAATTCATCAAGCTTTACAAAATATGAAATTCAAAATTCAGGCCTCCAAGTGCACACAGTCACGTTGAGAACTATGTTATTCAAAATTTGATGTCTCTAGGTATTATCATTCTCTAACAATATGAGAAAATTACATACATATATGAAGATTCTTCATTATTTAATTTCTTTAAAAATAATATACGGTAATAACATTTGATGGCAACAACTTGAAAATTGATACAGCCATTTATAGTGGATGACACAAAATCCCATTTCGAGACTAATAAACTATTCAGGATAATGGTCTTTTGGGCTAAAAAAAGAAAAGTTTCAGTCAAGGATATCCTTATAGTTAGTTACATCCAATTTTATACATCTAAAAATTTGTGACAGCAATAAAATAATATCAGATATATGGGAAACTGAATGGATTAAAAACATTTGCTCATTATAAATCAGGTTTGATGGTAGCTTTCAAAAAAAGAAAAAATAACCAAATAGATCAGTCATTTAAATGGTTTAATTTGCATATTTCACATTTCAAAATTAAATTAATTTCCATTATATTAAATTAGCAGAAGCATTTAAGCCTCAAAACATGTTTTTAAACTCTTCATGGTTAAATATATACTCCACTGAAAAATAATGTAAAATTAATTCCATTCACTTTCTGAAAAATGCATATCTTCACCCACGAAAGTCTATGATAATGTTTTCAACAAGGGAAGAAAACACTGATTGAATATATACTATGCACAATCCATAAATTTATAAGCTTAGCAAAGAAGCATGCATTTTACATAAGCTAATGGATTAAAGAAAAAATGTTGCTTCCTTACCATTGCATCTTCATCTTTATGGGTGTGATTATAAACTCTATACAGATGTTCAATCCAATGCTTAGATCTAGAAAAGTAAAATATCATACATAAAAATGGCAGTAAAAAGTACAAAATTTATAATTTGAGCAACATCATGACACTTAGCCTCATTCTTAACATTGAGAATAAAATAATAATATATTTGAACTGTGACCAATTTTCAAATTCTTTGCATCATTTTTTATACACATTCAAAAAAATTTTTTTAAGTGAACTACTGTGTTATATTTTCAACCAAAAAAAAAAATATACCTGTTAAATATAATGCCAATAACTCTCAGATATAATCCATTAAATGAAATATATCACAATCTAAAAAATTTATTTGATATGAAAATTATTTCTGTATACAAGACCTTCGTAGGAATATGCAATTTTTTGTTGCTTTTGGGGCTTAGTCATGATTTTGCAAAAGGGGATAAGATTACAGCAAAACCTAAATCTTTACTAAAAAGCTTAATGCTGTGGACATGCTGCAGTAACAGAATATAATTCCACTTTCACTAAAGTATCATTAGAAATATTTCAAAAGCCTGAAAAACACTGCACTTTTGTTTCTAACTATGGAAGACAACTTAGAAATAGTTTTCTCAAACACATTTGTTAAAAAAATATATCATCACAAATGACAACAAGCTTGGATTAAGCCCCAGTCTAAAAATTTTCAGGTTCTCTGTTCCTATGACAAATATCAACTAAATATGAAAGACTCAAGTACTTATTTAATCACCAAATACACTGAACTCTGTATGACACAACCACCTACGATCCCTCATGATTTTGGCACTCTGTGCAGCTGACCACTTAAAGGCCCATCTACACGAGAAGACATAGCTCCAAACAAGTACCTGTCAATGTTTGTGGTGCCTGCACTAGTCTGTCTACATGGGAAAATTTATCATCGATAATGTCAGATACATGTCTTTGGCACCTGCACTAGGAGATGTGATCACTGATCATGATGAGATACAATACTGCAGGAGACTTATTTTTAGTGACAGCCAATAAAACTGCATATGGAAATCACATGTCCAAAAATCAATGGCACTATTGAATCAGTAGTTTGCTTATGAAATAACATATATCATGAATTGCTTGGAGTCTTTGTTATTTTAACAAATTTGATTTATGGTGCAATGTTTATTTTGGATCATAATCCTCAATGGATTTCTTTACTAGGGATAGAATATATTTTTCATCTTGATACATGTGAGTTATTGTAAGGTAAAGAGAG
>KK113129.1:124911-156926 GCA_000611955.2 Stegodyphus mimosarum
AACTAAATTTGGAAGAATACTTTTTTCTGTTTAATGAGATTACTATATTCTGAGAAGTCTCACTAACGTCTAGTTACCCTGACCACTTAGCATGTTAGTTTGAATTCTGCTGAACTATTTTCAGATTTTTATACCTGAACACAAATGTTTTAGAGTTTGTGTAATTAACAGACATCTCTAAATATAAAAATTATTAAATGTAATGCATAATAATTTTACATTTTATTACTATACATAGAGTAATTATAATTTTTACACCAATTAGTTATTTGCATATTTTATATAAATATAATTAATGGATTTTTAAATTACTTATAAAGTAATTTTTTAAACCTCTTTTGTGTGCTTAAAATGTATACTTTATTATAAATTTAGTTACTAGCAATGGATGTTATATTTATGTCTTTGAATTAATTAATTAATCTTTTCTCTTTGATGTGAATGAATAATTATATATATATTGTTATGAATTTTGTATATATGTAAATAATTTTAGTGAAATTGTAGTATTTTTTATATAACGTAACATGAAATGCTTGAAAGAGATGAAGCTCTGCTAGAAAAATAAGATTACAGGGCAAGTCTATCTAACAGTGAGCTAAATGGCTATCTTGGTAAATTGGCAAGATTTTGTCAAACTGGCAATGGTTTTTGACAGACGAGAAATCACCAAATTTGGAGAATGGGTCCAGTCCTTGTATAACTGTAATTGATCCCTATATGTACCTGTATATCCAGCCCTTACTGATTTTACATGCTTCTAGTAATTTTAAGAAATGAAAGGTACTAGAGGTACCTTGGTGGCAGGGGGAAAACTTATACAAACAGAGCATCAGCTCTCAGTTGTTAGTTTAGAGTTGACTGTGGAGTATTTAGATATGTCCGTGTGGGCTTCATATTTCTGTCTTTAAATGTGCTTTGCAGAGCATTGTGTTTAACTCTGCTTTTTGAAAAAGACCAAGATTCTTTACATTTTATAACTTTTAAAAATGTTTTAATTGTTTCTGTATTTTGAAATGTTTACATTGTTTTAATTTGTTTATTTCTTTTTATGATGCAGCCCATCTTTCATAATTTAATTTTGATCTTTTGATTGGTTAATTAATTTGCAACATACCATGTAATTTTAATAATATATATCACTTTAATTTGAAATTTCTCAATTCTTTATATACATATATACTAATTATATGCTATATTTTTCACAATTAATTATTTTCATTTTCCCACTTTATTAAATTTTTATTTATTTTAGTTTCTTGCATTTTTTTACCACTTTTGCTTTTTGTTAAGTCCTGAAAAGTAAAGGTACTGAAAACTTTTCAAATTATTTAGTTTGTTCTGAGCCTAAGGTCTTTTACTGGATAGAAATCATGCTATCTGCTTTGACTGGCCTTACCGGCTTAGTAGTTCAGAGCAAGTTAAAAATAAAATTGCTCTGTGTAGACAAAATGCTGTCAGGTGGCAAGCTTCTGAGAGAGACTATTATGTTGCTGAGCAATGTTATCTCCCTCTATAGAATACACAAATTTTATAATATTTACACCTTTACAGAAATGAAACACAATGCAAATGTTTTTTAGAAATACTGGTCACTTTTACAGGCAGTCACAATAAGCGAATGAACTGTATTAAGAAGTTAATCAAAATCCAAAATATCTAGTTACATCAGGAACATTTTCACAGAAAAATTATTGTTTCTTACAATACAACACTATGCATAAATACAAATATTTACAGTAATTTAAATTATTATTCTTTCCTTCATCTCTCCACGTCATGTGCAATGCAATCTCAATAATGGAAGAAACTATCCCCTATAATCACTACAAAGAAACAACGTTTCACGATTAGGAAAAAAGGAACTAACTTCTAGTAGTTCATTTCTTTAAATTAGTAGTACTTAATGAAATACTTTTGTCAGCATTACCCCAATATTTTGGTAATCAAAAATGTACGTTAAATGTGGGACCCAGAGAAATAAATACTCATGCTTTTGCTTAATTTTGATGTACAAAATCATATTTATAATTAAGAAGAAATTAAAAATTATGTATAAAAAGATTAATGATTTATCATCTTTTTTGTCTCTGTAAATTAACTATATATAATTGTCTTAAAACATGTAAAATATTTTACATACCTTTTCAATGAGTATGGATCAAATGGGAAAAAAGTTTGTATCATAGCTCCAGCAGTGTAGCTTACACTTGGTTCAAAACAAGAATATAATAAATTACGATTGTTTCTTTCAATAACAGGATAAACATAAGCTATCTGATAATTTCTGGAAACATTAGCAAAGTTCTGTACAATAGTGCTATCACAGAAACGTAGTGGGTTCAGACGAGAAGTAACTATTCGATCAAAATTTAGACTCTGCAGATATTTATGACCTAAAAAATAAGAAGGAGTTAGAATAGACTAAATATGCACTTCTAAATTTAAGAAAACAGAATAAAAATCAACTGGCATACAAAAATAAGCTTTAAGTCAATATCAACACAAATATATATAATTCAAATATACAAATATCATATGCATTATATGAAAACTTTTCTGAAATTATAAAAAATACACAATGTTAAAAAAGATCTTAGCAAGAATACAGTATTGTTTTGTTTGTGCATGGTTTCAAGAGTGAATTTAATATGTTAATAAAACTGACACTATGACTGAAAGAATACCATATACATAGCAGAACTTATACAACATGTGCGGTGATTCATGTACCTACATGGTATAAGATGCTCAGAACTTCTTCACCATCATGACAGTTGTTCTGAAGTACTCCCACCAATTAATGTAGCAAATTACTTCCATTCCTTTTTACAGCTGACAGGTGTCTGCCATGCGACTAATGTTTTAACTCAGAAAAAACACAGTGAAATTGTTAGCAAGATCTTAATGTTCCTCATTTACATGTCCTCAAATAACCCGAAATTTTGCTCCATGAACAGCAGCTGCATTACTGAGATGAAATAACAAAAGTCCTGCTTCAAACAAATGTAAAGCATAGGAAGCAGGTAGAGATGAGATTTTAAAAAAATACCAATGTGTTTACTCTTTAACATCAGCTGATCTCCATTGTTAGTCAATGAACTGATGTTAAACACAAGATGTGTGGCATAAGAATCCAGTGCATTCAACTTCATATGTGAATGCAAATAATAGGCAAAATTTGAGCTAAATTAGCCAATCACAGAAAAGTAAACATTTTATTTGGGAAAGAAGGAAAGATTCAAATCCAAGCTCAATGGAAATTATTTGTGCCACTTTTAACAATATAATTTCAAAAATGTCAATGCTTTAGTTTTGTTTTCTTATATTGAATTCTATACAAACCCATCAAATGTTCTATCAAAAGCTAGTGTACTGACTATAAAAATCTAGTATTCAAGTATTAGCACAACCACCTCGATGCAATTTGGCACTTTTTTACAGCCGAAAAGAAAGACTTTTAATTAATTAATAATAAAAAAACATATATGCACTTATTATTATAAAAATTATTATGGACATTATAATTTATCCTCAAAATCAATCAATAAACCTATTTACAAGTGCATTTATTTTCTCTCTTCTCCTGATAGAAATTTCATAGCAATAGCTTTAAAAGAATAGACAAAGCAAATGCTCCTTGCAATTTTGCAAATAAACACTGCATTCTTGCAGAACATATATCGCATATTCATTCCACAAATGGCAAATTCCACAGATTTATATTTTAAAACTGAGTTCTTGACAAAATATATCACTATTTTTCTATAAAAAAAGCATTCAAATACAACAAAAAGAATATTTACAACTGATATGTGCACTGCTATATACATGACTTAAATATTGGAGCATTATGAAAATTCGAAGAATTTTACTAAGCTGTTTAAAGCTACTATTTCCTATAAAAATCATCTGAATACAAAGAAAAAAAAATTTGCATATGAAAATGACAATGCTGCTTGCTAAAACTGATGACTATTATAAGCTCATGGTTACCTGAAAAATCAAAGTACATACATAAGGTTCTCAAACTTTGGCACATTCTGAAAACTTGGAAGACTTCTATGGAGGTGGTTACCCTAATTATGTCTGTACCAAAAAGCCAAAAGAAGCAAAAAGAATTTCTTTTACTTTTTATGAGCACAAAGCACTTTCATACTAATATGCTCATACATCTCCTAACCTAGCACTAATTACTTACAGCCACACCATCCTGCACTCATATGATACAGACAAATAGTCTAATTGTTCACATAGTACAGTTATAATTTGATTTATTCTCCAAATACCATTATGATGCTATTCAAAATATCTTTTGTTTAAGTAAATACATTTTACAAATAAAAAAAAGTTGTATTTTTAATTTACATTTTAGAAATACTCTGCTGCATTCTGAAGGTTTCAATATTTCGTTAAATTTTATGCATGGATGCTATAATAATTTACTTTTTTTCTGCAGGTGTAGGATGCTTTAAAAAGTTCTACAAAGATTTATTAAACTTGCTATTCCGCAGAACATTTTATTACAATTCATGTATTATAAAGATATACAAAATTACTACGCACCATTTTTTAACTCTAGTAACTCTTTACTTCGAAATGCAAATACGTAAAACACAGTCTGGCAAATGCTATGAAAAGTTCCATGGACAACTAGATCTTGTGTTGTATGAACATCAATATACCGATGGATCCAATTACACATTAAATCAAAACAGGCAGTAACAGTGCTGAAACATAAAGAAAAACCCATTTTACTTAATTTAATGTTGTACAATACAGTAATAATTTATGAGCACAAATATTATATAATATATATATTAAGTATTATATAATATATAATACTTAAACTCATTAATAAAATATTAAATAAGAATGTAAAGTAATAATTTAATGCAAAGTAATTTATAAGCACAATATAAGATTCTTATCTAATTCAGAAATAACATTAAGCAGTTTATCATTTCATTAGCAACATAAATACTATATGCCTTCTGTGGTAATAAAAATCATGCACCATTTAATGTATTATTAGGAAATATGGAACTATTTAATGAAAAATTAATGAATGTGAAAATAGCAATACTGCAAAGTGTAAAGATACAGAGTAATTATAAAGAGGTACATACAAATGTCTTTTAAAAAATACATTAAAACAACTAGATAAATATGCCAAATTTGGAAAATCATTTATCGATTTTATTATTTCCTTTTTCACATACTTATCAGTAAAGAGACTAAAGGAAGATCTGTATGATGACATCACTCCACAGAATTCAAACTCAAAAATTATAAAGGTTATTGAACAGAATATATGCATATCATGTTCCATTAGTTCTGAAAAAAGCATGAGTAGTGCTAACATGATAAAAAAATATGAAAGCCTAAATGGGAAAAAAAGTATAAATAATGATTCTGAAAATTTTGATAAGGAAACCAAAGAACAAGGAAAATTTACTCTGTATATTTTCTCTTGAAAATGCTGACTACAAGAGGATTTCTGTGTTTAATTAGCGAAATGATATATGCACCTGGCTGTAGATGCATACTTGTCAGTATTCATAATTATTGCCTTTTAATTTAGATGTCATCCAAAAAATCAATGCAAGCAATTAGTTTTATTTAATAAGCAAATTAAAAACTCACCTGATATTTATATATTTAGCTCTAGCTAGCAAAGATCCGATATAAAATGCACATATCTGCCTGTGCACTGGACCTATGCTAGGATTTTGAACCTTTTTCCATAAATAATCCAAGAAACCATCACAGAGGTCTTGCTTAAAACTGCAAATGTAAAACATGACATACTGCAAATGACAGCTTCCATGAGTTGGAAGAATAATTTTTTCAAAAATTGCCAAAAGTTCTTTATAAAGTTTTTTAGTAGCATCCCAGTCCAATTCCTCACCTATAAAGAAAAATATTTATTTCATTATATATTACTTAAAATTCTTTTAGATAAAAAGCATGCTCTTATCAATTTACACTGCTGTAAATCTAATTAATCAATAAAAGCACTTTAAGGTTACAGTACATGGCTGAATTTCCTGTAGCCATATATTACAATACCAGGATGATTGCAATGTATAGCGAAATAATGAGTAATTTGTAAGCATTTTTTAAATACACTTACAATAACTTATTCAAACTGGCAGAGTTTCATAAATTACTGCTGTAAAATTTTTTAATATAGCTCCAACTTATTCCCATCACCTGAATTTATAGAAAATATGTGATAATGTTTTTAGATTTCATTCATTTTGGGGAAGAATGCCAAAAAGTGAAAAAAAGTGCTACTTATCATTATTAATAATTACAAACACATTATTGTCTTAAAATAAAGCAACACATTAAATTTTAAGATTAATTCAAAACTTTTTTGTTGTTTAAGGATAGTATCATTAAAGAAGGTATGAAAAAGGAGAGGGGAGGGAACAATAGTCATCAAACTGGTTGGCACAGAACCTTGTGGTTCTGCATGTTAATATAAAAATTAATGACTTTTTTAATACCATGCGGATTGAAAAATTAAGCATCTAAAATAATTAAATAATATTTTAAAAATTTTATTGTTACCTTAAGTAATATGAAGGGAAAAGGCTTTTATCGGTAAAATTCTAATGGAATAATGATTTTCTTTTCCACAAAAACTGCAAACAACATCGATGTATTTTTAACAGATTTTTTAACATTTATTTTTCTGAGGATTGGGGGGGAGGGAGTATACCCCTCAAAAATTATACTTTTATAGGATCAAAAAAAAAATCTAGATTTAAGAATGCCACAGGCAAAAAATACAGTTCTAGAAGTTCCCTGCATTAAGAAAGTTTGAAGTAATACAAAAATAAATAAATAAATAAATAAAATAAAAAATAATCTGAAACCTTCAGATTTTATTATGCCCAAAGGTTTTTTTTAAACATTTTGTGTGTTACCTTTATTTATTAAATATCATGTTCTTTGCACATAAACCATAAAATTCAATTCAACAGCAATATCACAAAACATTTAAAAAGAACAGATCTTTAGAATTTCCGATACACAGTCTTGCACACTGGAGATAATTTTTTTCCGTACAGTGTTGCCAGTGCTCGCTTTGAAAACGTTGAGTTTCTTAATCAAAAATTCATAAATGCTTTACAAAATACAAAATACAAAATAGATAATAAAACAAATTCCGAATTTGGGCTGCTAGATGCCCATATTCAAGTAGAGACATACATTATTCAAAATCTGATGGCTCTAGGTACTGTTGTTTTATCACAATGCAAGAAACACATATATATTTATGCAGATTCTTAATTATTTAATTTCTGTAAATACAATACAGGGAGATAATATTTGGTGGAAAAAATTTGAAAAGTGAAATGCCAAAACGAAATTTTTACATACGAGGTAGGTTCCATAATATATTACATTACGAGCCTTTTTTTAATTATTATAATACTACTGCAAAAGTTCATAAAATTGCTGATTGGAATATTTAAAATTGCAGTTCAGACAGTTTATTAAAATAAGATAAAATTAAAGACAGCTCTTGATGGCTACCAGTGATCTACAGGCTACTGAGTTCTTGTCACTTCTATAAGGAGGTGCAGTAAATTTAAATAAATTATTAAAATTAAATTAAAAGCAAACAGTTAATCCATAAACTGATTGCTAGCTTTTCCTCCATCAGGCAAATGCATCAGCCCGGGGCCAACGTAAAGAGGAAAGGCCACCTCCATGTGACTTAGTGTTTAGCCTTCCCTCCCAAAAAAGGAACCCAAGTCAGACCTATAAAGATGACCTTCACTAGTGTGCAGCTACACAGTATTTCTTGCAGTGGCAACTGTTGTGCAGCCTTATAGATGGAAAATGATTACAACTCAAGACAATATTTATGTAGCATTGAAAGATATTTGTTCTAATATCACAAAGGGGGAATCAGCTAACAAATAAAACATATACTTAGGTATAAAAAGCTACTATATGTAAAAAGTGAAAGCCACTGAATGAGTACAACATTCTTTCGAGCACAGCACTATACCAATGGTCTTAAACTGGCAGGTTGCAGCATATGGCTCGCATATACATTTTCCAAAAATTAATTATCATTATGAGAAAAATTTGAACAAAGAATCCAATTTTGCATTACTTTATTACCATGAAATGAACTTAATACCCCAGAAAATCTACAAAGGAAGCTAATTAATTTACACTGTGATATAAATCTTATTCAAAGAACTCAAGATACAGATTTAATATTTTTTCGTACTTGTCAAATGATAAATACTCCCGTTTGTGATTTTTTGCAAATAACAATAATCACTTTGTCTGGGAGCGTTTGTGAACATTTTATGGAGTTGAAAATAACGAATCTAAAAAAACCAGGCAGGTTTATTAATAAGCATCTACTATTTGGGATTAAGATAGTTTCTAGTAATTTTTCTCTAAAGAAAAATTTGTCAGAACAAAATTGAAAGCCTCAGGTGTTGTAGCAGAAGGGTTTAGTGAGAAATAAAGGAGTTTATAATTATTTAAATACAAATGGGTGTTTTTTTGTTGTTTTTTTTTTTTCTGTATACATCAGAGGGGGATGGAATTAAAAGAAAAAGGCTGTCATTTATTCTCAAGTTTTGCTCCACTTGGAAAGGTTTTGTAATTTGTTTATTTATTTTTTTTTTATTACTAATTCAAGATATTAGAATTATTTGAAATTAATGTCAGCATGAAAATTTAATATTTAGCAACCTATACATTTGAATTTCAAAATGTAACCAATAGAAACTTATTGTACATACCAATTTTCAATTTTTAGACAGAAAATAACTGTACATTTGAATTTTTTATTTGTCAGTATTACTACTAGTTATGCACATTTTGATAAACATTTAGTTCATAAAATTTTAAATTTAGTTAAAAAGAACCTTCTTGTTTTGTTAAAAGAATTATGGCTTATCAGCTGCTTTCAGATCATGCATTCAGCTTACATGCAATTTGAGTTTGACATCACTGCTTTACGAGAGATTTCAAAAATACGAATCCTCGATAGTGAAGGCAATCAAAAAATACATTCACCTTTAGCATGCTAAGGACATTAAAACTGTGGAACACATTTAACTAAGGTAACAAATAAGATGAATTTGTATTACTTTTTTTATGTTAGCAGAGATAACTATTAATCTATTGTTAAATCAACACAATTTTCTGACAATGTTAAAAAAAAGAATATGAAAGTTTTTTAACTTAAAATATCACAAAACTTCAAGAAAGTCAACAGTGTATTTCATACTCTTTAAAGTCACATATTCTTCAAGAATAATTCATATAATGAAACTTTTGAAAAATATTTCACACAGCTTGACCAGTTTCATGAAATTGAAAGAATGCATACTATATAATTCATAAAATATTCATGAACTCCTAAAATTTGTGAAGTTATTTTTATAGTTTCACAAGTATAATTGTAATTAATATATAATTTTAATTAATAATATAAGTTTACTAAATATCACTTTATAATACATAAAACAAGACGTCACCTGGCCCCAAACCCACACGTTAGCAAGAAATCTAATAAGAGATTGGAATGCAACCAAACAATAGATACAGTTTCATGAAAATAATGGCTATTTTATTAGACAAAAAACAAAGGCATGTTTAAATATTCTAAGCAACTGTTACACAGTAACTCATTTTTAGTTGCTGTGGCCAGAGTTCTACCAATGTGAGAACATGGCATCAAAAATACGTAAACCAAATAGCTGTCAGAAAAGAAATGTGCATACCTTTGAACCAGCATCCACTCTATAAACCTTTCTTTTTGCAACATGATCTTTCATTGCAGTGTCATTTCAGCATTCCAGTAATAATAAAACACAGTCTCAATATGTGGTTTTCCAAATACCTATCTTTCACTATAAACGATACTTTTATTTTAGAAGAATTTATTCATGGTTCTGTTATTAGGAAACTGCCAAATTTCATAATCTAATTAAATTCTTTATTTATAATTTTTTAAAAGAAGACATTTACAGTATGCAACTGAAAATGTCAAATTTGATACACTGGGGAAGAACTATGACTGTGTACTATTAATTTACAAATACCATTATTTTTTATATAAAGAACTACATGCACATAAAATGGATTTTTTTTAACAACAGACATTATAATTTGTAATCTGCAAATACAAAACTAGTGTTTTAAACAGTTAAATAGGTACCACCAATCTATACAACTTAAATATATTACAAGAAGAAAAAAATTACATGTAAAAAATATACAAATTAAAATAATCCACTGAAAAAACCAGCATACCTTCAGGATAACAAGTTTTATGAATAAATGTGAACATAGAATTCATAGCTAAGTCTAAAGTACGAGCCAAAGGAAAAGCCATAGATGTGTCTTTCTGAACATCTGCCTCTTCCATAGTTCCCTGCTCCTGAAAACAAATATCATAATATATTTAGCAATCTGAGGAGAAATTTATTCAGAGAATTTTTAAGTTTAATTATTACTTATTCAAATTACAGCAAAACTTTCCTACAACAATCACTCACAATTCTAAACAATTTTAGTCTTTGTTAGAGTTAGCTTCTTTAATCGGCCACATTCAACAATTATATTTGTTTATAGTTTAAGAAATAGTGATTACTTTCAGAGATGATCAGGCCATAACAAGTTTAATTGTATTTGCATGAAACTATCCTAAATATATTTGAAAGAACTGAGCAATATTTACAAAGGATTAAAAAAAGAAGTTAAATAACCATCCACAATTTACACAACTACACATTATCATACAGGCTGTTAAGACTTCATGACTATTAATGATATTTTCTATCATTATTTCTTTCAACTACTTATTTTGTACAATTCAAAACTATGAAATATTTTAGCAACACAGCTGTTTTAGAATAAAAATTTAACTTCTACTTTCTGAAAAGATTATTAACAGAACTCTTTCTAAAATAAACATTTCTTTTGAATTAATAAAACTGAAACATTTAATAATGACTTTTCTTATACATAATATTTCAGTCTTTTAATAATTAAATAATGATTTAAGAAATAAAAAGGAAATTTTTCAATGGACAACATCCTTATACAGTTTTAAGTAATATAGCACTTGAAATTTCAGTTGTAGCTTGTGCTGCTAGCTTTAAAAACTATATTTTGCTGCAAAACTGAGATAATTCTTATTCCCAAGCTGAACATATTTTTATGACTGAGCATTATTTACAAAATATGAATTTGATGGCAATGCCATTTTTGCCACCCACCTTTGTTGGCAATTGCAAAATTTTATTCTCAACTCATTTAGTCTCAACTCAAAAGAGATGGGGCAGCCATTTCATTTCCTATGCTGAATACTTCTAGTTTCTCCAAAATCAGGTTACCAAGGGAAAAATTGCCTTATTAGATTTCACAAGTAATTATCCACTACTACTATAGTTCGCACAATTAGTTATTTCAAACATTTTGAATTTTTTTTTGAAATGCTTCAATAACTTTTCTGTAAGAATGCACAGCAAAGTAATGTTCAAACAAAATAATTCATTCTGTCTGAGATAATTCATTTCCATCTTGCACCAAAGAGTCTTTAAAGCTAACATAATCTTGTACAAACATTAGGTTATTTTGAAACTAATAACATAAAAAATGAGCAATGCCCTTGCTGGGACTCAAACTTTGACCTCTCGAATACACGCTGTGTATGCTACTGTTACACCACGAAGGGATGCAGAATAGAGGAAGAAAATACAATATATACTCCTCCTTTTAAAAGGCGGCTGGGGGTTAGGAAACCTAATTGCCAAATCTTGCTGGTGAAGAATCAGTATCCACCACCTTTTAGTCCGGGCAAACATGAAAAATGAACAACGCCCTCGGCGAGACCTCTCGAATCTATGCTGAGTGTGCTACCGTTACACAAAAAAGGCATGAAGAAAAGAGGAAGAAAATACCTTATAAACTTGCCTTTAATCTCCTTATTGGAATTTCTACAATTTTTTAAAGTTTGATGCAGGCGATTTCTGAATCATTATGCACTTAAATTATAGGTTACCACAATATTATAAAAGATAAAACTTTATTTTATTATGATTAAAATGATGTAACTTTTCAGAAAATTCATTTGCTTGATGAATACTCTTTTTTTGACATTTTACAGTTTTAAAATTGCTCTTTCGTGCTGATTTCTTTGACCATTACACTGGCATCAGTTCCCAAACTGTAATAACTTACTTTAATTACTGAATATTTATGCTCAAGAAATAGTAAAGAACTATATTTTACAAATAGTAAACATTTGAAGAGTAAATACTTCATATATCATCTACCTTACTCAAAATCAAAGCAAATGATTAAGCAAATTGATCTGCTTTACTCCAGACTAAATTATTACATAGCACATGCAACATCTGACACATAACTTTGTGATGCAGCTAGATCTTCACGTTACCCGAGGTTTTAATGTCTTGTGATAATTACAATGACTGTTTATTCAAAAGACCTAGTAGACGAGCTATTAACCACGTAAATGAACTCTGTATACTCTATGTTGGGTAAACAACTGTTTCAAACTGAACTGATGAAGTTAAACATATCAAATTTAATTTAAGTAGAATTATTTTGGGAACACTTAAGATCAATTTAAAAACCATTTACAGCATGAAAATATAAAATAGAAATATTTTTAAAAATGTAACTCTAAACAGAATTTTCATGTTAGAAATTAAAATAAACCCAAAAACTAAAATGTTAAGATTGTTTTATGAGGAGTAATATCTAGGACAACAGTTTGATAATATAAACTGTAGAGTAAAAAAAAAAAACTTACAATCATTGCAATATTTTGCTGTTCTCTTTGAAATTCATATAATTCTATATTTTCTCTTGAACAATTTACCTAAAATACAAATTTATCAATAATGTAATAATCGTACAGCAAAAAAACAACAAACGTAAAAAATTCAATCCACATTAAAAATTAGAATTCGCAGAAATATTAAATTATGCATTTGAATAGAATCATGCATTTTTATCCAAATAGGATGCATAAATTAAAAAATAATATGTTTCATTTTGAATTATATAAACAGAAAGTTTTAAGAGAATAAATATAAAAACATGCAAAGTAATAATACCAAAATTACTTACATCAACATTAATTAAATGTTCAAATATACATTTCAAGATCTCAGGTCTCTTAGAGGGTAAATATGTACATATATTTAAAAGATTCACAATATAGCAGTGCAAAATATGAGTTGAAGTTTTCACATATGGAAACTTTTTAGAAAGCAAAGGACATAATGCATGTATTGACCTGAAAATACATAAAATCATTACAAAAGCAAATAAACATGGTTTTAAGAATTTCTTTTATAGAAATATACTTTACTGATGCTTATATTGCAAGTACAAATTTTCATAATTTAAAACACACCAACAAATTTTTATTTGATAATTCAAAAAACAATAAAGAATGTACCTTATGAACCTTAAACAGAAAATATGTACAGATATAGTTTGGAAGTATGGTATAAGTATGGCAATTACTTTTTCTTCATAATTCATTTCAGTTACCATCTGAACAGAGCTTCCTAGCACGAACTATCTAAGAATAGTAACTAGCAAACAAGAATGAGAGATACAGAACTATCCAAGCTTTTTTTTAATACTAATTTTATTGTGCATCATGCTGATGAAAAAGTTATGAGAAGTTAGTTCAGGTGAAAGCACTTAAGGCAATCCAGAATATGAGTATCTTTAAAAGTGAATATGCTCCATCAGGGTTCGTACACATTTCTGCACATGGAAATTAAGTACTTTTAAGAACTTTTAAGGACCATTAATGAAAAAAATTAAGGACCTATGAACAAATGGGAACTGAATAAACTCAATTAAAAATATTATATATGCCTGAGCTTCATTTTTGTAATACAATCCTAACAAGAAAATAGATCCGTAAGTAGGATGAATTATTATTAAACATGAATTAATTAACAAAATTATTAATAAGTGAGAATAAAATCAACTTCATGAAAATGTATCAAGCAGCATTAAGTATTTTACATTTATAATAGTTGGGCATATTTGAAGGAAGATAAAAGACATTTTATTATGTTTTGCTAACAGTTAGCTTTATGTTTTTTATTTATTTATTTTAATATTTCATTTTTGTCACATACTTGCTCAGTCTAGAAGTTAAGTAAATAGCAGGTAGATTTTATGTCAAGCGGCATAGATTAAAATGAGAAGTAAGATCATAATCAGCATGCTTCATAACAAAAGATCGCCCTGTACCCACTGCTGCTTACCTAGAGAGAGATCTGCTGATTAGAACAAACCTAAAAGGCCTGATGTAGGCACGGTTTGCATATTGTTTTAAGTCTCAGTAGATGCAATAAGAATGAGAAGAATGCTGAAGAATAAGTTTTACATGAATTTTTGCGTTTTTATGTTTTATCTTGTGACCACGGTAAGGATTAATGAAAGGCAATAACTCGCTTTAATATGCAGAGATAATTTTAAAAGTAAGCAGTTAGTTATAAATAATTAAATTAGGTAGTTAGATAACCTTAGTTATTATGGATTTACATGGCCAATATAAAATTTTATTTATTTTTTAAACAATATTTGTTAAAAAAGCCCCATTAAAATCACAATCTAATAAAATTTCGCAGTTTAAAATACATGTAATTTATGACACTGATTCTTAACAATATTAGGATAATTATACATTAAAAGCTACAAAACATAAATGTTTTATAGCAACAAAACTCAACCAAATAATTCTACGTCTTTTTAATTTGAAGCCTTCCCAGACATTTTGGCTAATTTAAATCGATTTCCTTCTCTTTAAGCATCTTTTCTAACAATCAGAAAATTGTCGCAAAACGCAAACCAGTGTTCTCACTACTTTCTGCATGCTTTATCTCCTAACTTGTCAACCTCTCTGCTATATAGCTATGAGGGTTTACTTGATCTAGTAAAATTTAAATAGTCCAACTTCCCAACAGACGTGAAGCAAATTATCGCTATGTCTGAAAGTAACTACAATGTCAGACAAAGGTTTAAATAAGCCTCTTATTTAAAGAGAACTTGGAACATTAAGGCATGTTCTGATGCTAACAAAATCAATTGCAGTTCGTGGTGATGTAATTAAACAAGAACAATCAAATTCATGCTAAAAATGTGGACTAGTGGTCAAAGACTATACAATTTAATTTTAATTTAAGCTGGCTCAGTACATAATAATAACTATACATATCTTTGAAGAATATTTTTTTTACATATTCAGTTTTCTTCAACACATTTCCTTTTCATTTTAGAATTTTTGGATTTAATTAAGGATTTCTGTTATTGTAAAAAAACTAAATGCATTTAGAATGCATAGAAAAGGCTGCTAATATTATTTCTTTAGCAATATCAAAATTCAGAAGAAATGTAAAATATATATGGTAAGGGCTGGTTATAGAGCTGATGTGGCAGAATTTTTAGAATTTAGTGACAAACTGAGCAACAAAATCTACAAATGTCATAACTTTTAGAATTCTGTAATAGCAAAAAACTAGAAATATTTTGAAAAAAAAAAAAAAAAAAAGGAAAACTGTAAAATTAATTTTATAGAGAAAACTGATACATATGCTGAGAATTCCAAATATTCTGAGACAATTACATGGAAAGAACTCTTACTATCAAAAACTTAAGATATTTTTAATTAATTACATAGCAAATTTTGTTTTTAGTAAGAATTGTTCAGTAAATTGTGTTTTATAGCATTATATCTTGTTTATTTCTCAGATTCAAAATATTGCAGAAGTTGTTAAAATGGAACTTTATAATATGACAGCGAAAAATAAAAATATTTATTTTAATGTTTTTTAAATATAATTTCAATATATTATCATTATTTTAATGAAATTTATTAATGTTACAATGTATTAAAAAAAATCGTCGAAAAATTCCCAGATATCGGAATTAAAAATTTTCCACAAAAACTGATCTTAAAATCGCCAAAATGTTGATAAGTGGCCAAATTTAGAACTATTAAATAAAAAACTTCACATCACCAAAAGTGAAAAGTTGTTTAAAGTGAAAAGTTTAAGAGCTCCTCATTAGAAAAAAAAGAATTTTGAAATGCTTATGTTTCACTTCTTGCTTAGAAACTCGAGTTTCCCACTATTTATATTAGAAATAAAAATAAGTTATAACACATGAACCCATTCACCCATTCAAAAGATAACCATATGCGTTAGTGAATTGCCAAAAATATTCCTCCAAAATGCTAATTCACACTCAAAATGGCAGTCGTAAAAAAAGACAGAAATTTCAGATTATTAAAATTAAGGACCTTCTGTCGATTTCGGTCGAAATTAAGGACTTTTAAGGACTAAAAATCGATTCCAAAAAACCTAAGGACTTTTAAGGACCGTACGAACCCTGTCCATTCTAAATAAAATAAGTCTATTTCCCAAACTAGAACTTGGTAAAGAGTAAAAATGAAAAAGATTACAGATCTTAAGAATTCATAATTATGAAAAAATGTTCATATCTTAATAACATTAAAAATTTTATAAAATTTGTTTATAATGTCTCTCATAAAAAAAATTAAAATTTATCTGTGTAGAAGATTAGTATTCGTCTTTACTATGACTATGAGTTACAAACACAGTGATGTAATAATATATCATAAACAACAATTTCTAGAAGTCTTTTGACAAGGGATATACTCCAGGGATAACAATAAAACTAAATAACAGTGATAATTATTAAATGATGGTTATCTCTGAAGTTTAAACCTAAAAATTCACTTTAAATTTATAAAACATAATATAAGTTACTTGAAACTAGCATCAGTTACAATTCAAAACAACTATTATTAAATATTATATACCTATAAGTTTAGGCAGTTTAAATTTGAAAGTTATATTTAAGAAATACATTTTCAAAAGCAAAAATTCAAAACAGTAAATTAGATTTTTTTTTTTTTTAAATTTAATGGGAAACTTACAATGGTACAAGCTTAATCACAAGCTTTAAAAGTTTGTGAGAATTCTGATACATTTTCATTTCACTTTCAGTGATGTCTTCATTATTAACATCAGAAACTGTAAAGAAATATTAAAACAAACTTTTAAAATAAATAGATTAAAGAAGGCTTTACAAAAACAAATTGATAGCTTTTGCATATCTATAAAATACACATGTGCAGTGCACATACCTGTATAAAATATTTTAACAATCATGAATAAAACTTCTCCCACATACGAAGCATGTGCAGTCACTAAATTCTGAATGAATTCTTCATATAAGACAATGAAAGAGTCATCTTTGAGGTACCAATTTAAATTCTGAAAGAAAAAACAATTCATGAAAATGCAAAAATTATCAGAAAGATAAATTAATAATTAAAAATATTTGAAATATAAATATGTTTTTTTTTCATTTAGTGGGCCAAACAGTAACAACAATAAATACCAGCAAGACCAACAACATAAATACTTTTATTATTTTTCTCTGTTAGTTACATATCACAAAATAAATGCTCTCTCCATATTGAAATGATTAGCCAATTTATAAATTTGTATTAGACTAATGATATAGAAACAGAAGAGTAGTATTGAATATGCTAAATTACTTTCATTCTTCTTTTTTTTATTTATTTATTTTACAGAGCTATGGTGAAGAAATGTAATTTAAGGTTTGAAGAGAGAAATGCAATTCTGTAGGAACCATTGAGAAATGTTGAAAATGAAAAATCTTAACTTGATATTATAATTGGTTATCGGTAAAAAATATGATGTGTCAGCCAATCTGTTTCTAGGATAAGGCAACAAGCCAAATGCTTAGACAGAAATTCAATTGTGTTCATTTACCTCCCAACAGCCCTGAATTTCACATCTTGCATGTACTGACCATGTGTATTCTGCATGGATTTAGGATTCTTAAATACCATACAAGCTGTTTTTACTTCATTCAGTGTGTTAAGGATCAAAATATTAAACAATTTTTTTTTTGGCAGCTGAACATGGAATATACTATGCAGTTTGGAGAGGGAAATAATTATAAATTGCTACACATGAAAAAAGCAGTGCCAAAGATCTCAATACACTCACAGAATTCATTACTTGTGCCACAGAATGCAACAGTGCAGCCCATGAAGCAATAAATGATCTAAAAAATTAAGTAATATGTAATATACGTATATGAAACTTAAACGGAATAAATTATAATTACACCTCAAAATTAGTGACACAGCACGATAAAATGTTATTTTTTTAGAGAGTAATACATAAAGAATAAAAACTAGTGACTTAGCAACACAATGAAAAAATTACAACAGTTAAAAATAAATTTACTATTGTGTGTGGGGGGGGGGAGAATTCACAGCTAAAATACATCTGAAAATTAAAATTTTATTACTATTCAGTGGGAATTTGTTTCTTTAAAATTTAAGAATTAATTTATATAATAATCACCCCACATTCACTTAGGTTATGCGCCACTTAGGCCTAGCACTAGTGTTAGACCTAAGTGACCCATAAGTAATGGGCACGTAGTGTTATAGTTACTTCATAAGCTGGAACAAATGATAATGACACTAGCTCATTAATTTTCAAACAAAAAAGTATTTAAATGTGATTCTATGTAAAAGATTTTAAATGGAGTAGTTGGAATGAAATATTACCCGAATAAAAGACAAGTTAGTGAGCTATTTATTATGCAAACATGAACGGGGGACTTACAGATTTAACACAAAATATAGCTAAATATGATAAAACAGATTTGAATTATAAAAAGTCTTTTAATGAGCTGTATACTCACACAAAATCTTTTCCGATGCCAAGGTTCATCATAGGACAATTTTTTTAACAATGTAAGTAAATCTATTTTCAGATCCAAAAATCTTCAAAATATAATGCTGCTCAAAAATATTTAATTAAATTCCACAATTAAAAGTCATACCTTCTTGAGCTTAGCTCAGCCCACTAATCACGACCAGTCAACAAGCCCACAAAACTTCAAGTGGTTTTGATAAAAGAAGACAATGTGCACACATTGTCATCGTAAAACAGACTTTTACGCAAGGCTGTATGTAAGGAAAGCGTCGGCACTCCCATACTATAACATGACGCCAAATTGCAGCGCCAATCCACTGCAGTGGTGGCGATGTAAACTAAATCTCTTCCCCTCCTCCACTCCCCTGCAGTGACGTCATGGAGGTTGGAAGTAAGATGGCGAGGCCGCAATGAGTTTTCATACGATTGGATGTAAATATTTTGCAATTGCGTCGTAATTATATATATAAATGTATATATTTTCTATTTGTACAGTATTTCAGAGTCCTAAGTGTACGAAAAGAATACAATTTTAAGCAAAGTTTATTGTTATTAACAGTAAAATTATGCATTATTTCTTCTCCACTTACAGAGCTTCTACCTAAAATACTTTCTCAAATATGACATGATTTTTTTAGCTTCTGAGGCATCTTTTAAATGAAAAAAAATCTAAGTCAATTTGTAATTAATGCTCAATTCGGTCCATTTCAAATTAGCGCTCTTTTTATTTTAATAGTGAAATACATTAAATAGTACATAACTTTCTCCGAATATTTCTGAAAGAGAATAAAAAAAAAGATTTTTTAAAATATTATTTAAAACTTGTACCTGCGTTATTATAAAATATAGGGGAATAATTCTTTTAATTATCAGATTTTTTTACCTTTAATTTCAACAATACATATCCTAAAACTCTTCTTTATTACTTCCTTAAGTACGCATCGTCTCAAGGAAACGTGTAGAAATGTATTCCATCAGATTTCGACGAAATCTTACTCTTGCAATCCTTAATCCGCAGTATCGATATGCCATTAGAGAAAATTAAAAAGAAAAAAAAATTGGTTCTGAAAAGAGCCTTTTGTAATTAAAAAGTACAAAATTAATAAGTTATAAATAACACAACCAAAGCACGTTAGAAGTTAACAAGATTTGGGTAGAATCAAACAAACAAACAAATCAAAACAACCAATGACTGAAAAGAAAAGGAGCATGCGCAGTTTTACTGATTGTGTTTCCACATCACCACCGCTACGAGCGCTGCGGTCGTTACGAAGCGCAATTTCTCCCATTGAAGTGCCGACGCTTTACTTACATACAGCTTTGCTTTTACGGTCAATGTACATTGTGACAGATATATATTCTAATACCCATGCATGTGCCATGAGGCTTTTAAATTGAACTCTCATTAGCAGATGTGCAATTATTCTGTCCTCTGGAACTCTCAATCAACACTTAATAAACACTTTTGGCCTCAAAAGATGCTGCGAACTCTATCCTATAGATGGTGCTGATATTCCAGAACTGTTTTATGATTTGTTCAATTTGAATGCGGCAAAGTGCTATCATGCTTCTCTTGTGTAGTGCCAAAATGCTGTTGCACTCCTCTTGTGTTATGCCAAAAGTGCTTAGAAATGTAATTGTGCTGCTGTTTGTTACTATAATTTTCGCATTAACTGAGAGCAGTTGTATTCATTTAAATTTTGGTTTTATTGACACTAAATCATCTAAATAGATAGTTTCTGGTTTTGCTAGCAAAATTAATTTTTGTATAATAATTACAATTAATTATAACAACTATTATTTAAAAAAAAAAACTTTGCATTTTATTCTGTACTTCTAACATTTATACAAGACAAGTTTTCACTCAAATGGTTTATACAAATACTGAACTGTTTAATAAAATAAAGTTTCAATGAAAAGTAAATATACTTACCAACAAAGCAGAAATGATGCGATTATTTTCTCTGCTAAGAAACAGAATATTATCCTTGAACTCTTTAATCCATTTCAGAAGAAGCGTATTCTGCAATAAATAAATAAATAATAAAAAGGGAAATTTTGCTGGTCAGTAAACATTTGATGCAGAAACATTAGTAAAGCATTAGTATTTCAAAGATTAGATGAAAAAGCAATTAATAAGGAAAAAGAATCAATGTAACATGGGTAAAATTGCAGTATTATATACTTGGAGAGTTAAACAGAACCTTCTTCTTAGATGGTATTAAAATAACCCCCCCCTGAAAAAAAAAAGATTGTGCCTTTATGACAAAAATGGACAGGATTTTGAGAATGGTCAGACTAAATGAAAATATCAAACAGTACAATTCATTCTTTATTATCACGGCTAATGCTAGGAAAGCAAGTCATGGGCAACTGAAAAACATGAATAATCCAATTTTCAAACATATTCTTTGTGTTTATTATTAAAAAAAGCATTAACTTTTCTTCATTGAGAATGTTTAAATATTATTGCTGTGTATTTTACTGCATATTTTTTAAGTGCTATTTTATCATCATATTTGAATCCTCTTGGGTTGATGAAGCCCAGTAAGATTTCAAAAGAAGTCATTGCAGTCTCGCGACTAATATAATTGTCGTTATTTTCTTCACTCATATTTTCAGTACCACTCCCTGCCTCTTCTGTTCTTATGAGATTTGAAATGATATTCGCATCACTCAAGCAAAGAAAGCCTGCTCAGTCGCACTGCCACTATACCATTCCTCAATGTTTTCCCGATTGTCATTTTCAAAGAATTTTTAAAAATTTGGCATACAATATCAGTTATTGTCTTCTTTACAATTAAATAAATATCCACTTTCTATATTAGGAGAAACTTTCTCCATTATTGAACTAGTGTTACTGGTTTTATTTTCGATCAAGCTTTTGCTACTTCATAAGGCATTTACTGCCATCAACTATTTTCAAAAATTTTGATAAATTCTTTATATTTTCCAGAATTTTAAATTGTATCTGAAACTAAGCAAATTTGATGATTTTTAGAGCACGTCTGGAGTTTCATATATTTGTTTTTTACTCATTCTCATGCATAGAGTTGAGGGTGTTTGCATAAGTACCATCCTGCCTGGATAATTCGAAACCCAGATGATCCGCATCTGGATAATCATGAGTACAGTGTACTTTTTTTTAAAAAAATTTTGTATCAAAATTCATCTGAGAATTTCCAATTAAGCTGCTCAATATTAAAGAAAATACATTATTCTTCTAACACTTAGTTTGAACCCTCTGTAATCATACTAAGTTATACATAAAGTATAATGCTGGTTTTGTTAAACGAATAGTAACACATAATGCACAAGAAGATTACGAAGCTTGTCAACTTAATATAAGATCAGTGTGGTTCTTTGTTGTGGTGGCTGACACCAGATATATGACTAAAATGATAAAAAAAAAAAAAAACTTTGGTGGCTGAGAGTAGGGATATAACCGCAAAAGATTAAAAATGTTAAATTCATCTTTATTGACTTTAGATATTTTATAACTTTCAATAGTTTTTTTAATCTTAACTCTGGACCCATCTGCTTATTTCTTACAAAATTTAAGAAGGTTCAAATGGTTGAAGATTCTAGATAAAAATTTCTCTCAACACAACCAGCATGTATGCGCATGTTTCAAAATCGTTCTAATTTACTATTATGTAGCAGCTGAAATTGTTTCAATCTTTCTTTACGAATGTCACCAATGAATTCACCTATATTTATTCATAAAGACACTCCACCTTTTTCAACTATTACATTAAAAAGGTGGCATGTACACCTAATAACATACAAACCTAAGGTTTTTTTTTTTCAAGATGCCTGCAACACTATTCCTCAAACTACCATTATTGGCATAAAGCCTGCACTAAGAAATTAAAAAATACCAAGAAATTACAGTTTTCCTTCAGAGTTGCCACTCAAGCCGAAGCACTTTGGCTGCGCTAAGAGGTAAATTAATTATGGTACCACTTGAAAACAAAAAAATTTGCCAATTACATATATATAATCCCCAAAGCATTACTATTATAACTTAGGATCTGCCCAATGTGGATTAAAAAATATCTTTTTTTTTTTCAGACATTTTGCAGCTAAACGAAAGAAAGAAATCTATTTAATGATATTTTAAAATAAATTCAGGTATTTTATATTTATTTAGCAGCATACATAAGAAAAAAAAATGTGCATTAAATTTTGTGATGTTATGTCATCATACTGCTAAAATTAGTTTCAGGATTATGCCAGAGAAAATTTCCTGAAATTTGACAGTATTATTTTCTAATATTAAATAAATTTAGAAGGAAGAAGCAACATTGAATGATATAAATAACATTAAAATAATTAACCATAATTTGGCGATTATAATTATATTAAATGGTTAGCCTAGATGACTGATCACTATTTTTTTACTTTACTGTAAAATGGCAAATAAGACATTTATTAAAAAGGAAAAATAAAAATAAAAAAAGAAAATATTTAAAATATTTTTATACATTAGGCCTTGGCACGATTTTGAAAATTGCAGCCAACTCCAAAATGGCCCGTTTACTGCTCATCATCATGTCGCCAAATCCCGTGTGTACCACACATGGAGGTCAGAACAGAATACATGGAGGCTGTTCTAACCTCCATGGTATCGTATACTATAATTAAACAGATTTTGTTTCATACAAGAATACGTATTTTCTTCAGTTCAACATGCACGTGCGATTCTCGAGGCAACTTGAAACTTGCTTTGCCTTCCTAAAAGACAATCTGATTGAAGCTGTGAAAATTGGCTCTATACCAGCTGCCCCCTAATGACGCTCACACGCGCCAAGAAAATGATTGCTGCTTACAACGTCGGCACAAAACTTGCCTTTTTTGGGGGTGGGGATCACTGTATGAAATTCCCTGATTTTTCCATATTTTGACTGAAATATTTAAATTCTTTGACTTTTCCCTGAATTTTTTGGTCAATTTTCGAATTCTCTGACTTTTTTCAGTTTTCCAGGTAGTGTGCCAACCCTGTTCAAAGTTTCAATATTAAGTACCTGAACTAATTCTTACTGATCAATGGATAGGAAACATGTTTCTTTTAATAGATATTTAATTTAATATTGTCGGCAACTACAACCTTTTCCCACTTTTCAAATAACAAATGGATTCTGGGATAAAAAAATTAATTTTTTTGAGGTTATCCACTCAGCCAGTTTTCGAGATCTAGAACATATGATTATTACTGTCCTCAGAGTCCTATGATCCCTTTCATTTGCAATTACCCCATTTTCTTTTTTTATCATTTCAATTTTATACTGGTTACTAGTGTCACTTTTAAATGAATGTTAATTATATGCCATGTTGGTCTAACACAGTGTCAATCCTATGTATGTAAGCCTTTACACATGTTGTCCCATTAGTGTATTGAAACAAAAGCCATATCTTGAATATAACATAAGTAATGTTTTTCGCTGTTATTTCATTTTATTTTTTTCCCCATAAACTCATTCTCATTAAGTTAAAATAGCACACTCATTAAACAATAAGAATCAGTATAATTTACAAACATCATGCTGATTCTTGTTGTTTGACTTCTCCAATAATCATTCTCATTGGTTAACTACCAGACTGGTACATAAGTTCATTTAAATGAGCATTAAACGTTCAAGTTTTTCAAAAATAAAGAATCAAAAACAGCTGAAAAATTAACTATTTACACAAAACAGTATAAATACAGAAATGTTAAGCCTATACCATAAAGAGAAACAACTTACATCTGTATTAGGTGATGAAATTATTTTAATCACAGAATTTAATTTCTCAGAATATGATTTATCACCAGGTTCCTTCAGGTAAGTAATTATGCTTTCATGGTCATCAGGAAGGTCGAATTTCACCCTTGTACCGCCAGATATATTTTTCAAATTACGTGACACAGTATTTTTTAAAATTGGAGTTAGCACCATAGCCATTTCCTGAAATAAGCAAAGTTAAAATGTGTGAACTAAATATGCATTTAAAATTTATTTTCAACAATAATTTAGAACTAAAAGAATTTATATATCATGTTATAAATTTATTAACTTTTCACCTAGCAAGTTTACAAAATTAGAAAATGAGGAACTTTCCTGAACTCCGCAAATGCTTTCATATATAATTATTAAAAAATGACCAAATGTTTCGACACAAAGAGCACTTTTATTGTCAGTAGTGTGACTCAACAAATCACTGCTGATCTTTTAAGTTCTTTAATATTTTCAAGTTTGTATCATGTAAATATAAAAGAAACTGCCTTAATGTTACTAATTTAACAGCAAGCAAATAGAAGTAACACTACTGACAGTTAAAAGCAGAGTAAGTGATAGGAGTTTTTGAATCGCTAGATTTCAATATTGCACTTAAATCATAATATAACTTGATAGATCTGACACAATCGAAAATTATACATACATTATGAAAAAAATAGAGGTCTTATTATGCAGAATAAGAATAACCACAAAATTGGTAGGCAACATCTTACTTCTTATTTAACTGAATTTATGCATTAGAAATATGCTACTGAAGATAAAGCTTTCAGTTCAATTTTGCATGCACCTGTGGCAATACAGCTTCTCAGGATCTGAATTAATGTTTCTTCCCATTCCAATGCAGTTCCGGAAAAGAAACTATCCCCCCATATATATATATATACATTTCATTACATTCTCTAAATACGACCTTTGCATCTCAGTATATATTCTGCATTTATTAATCTACTTACTTTCATATCCAGTATATCAATGAAGCATTTGGATGTTGATGGCATCTTTTGCAATGCATATACTAAAGTAACTAATAATTTGTTTATTTTGTTAGATTTTTAGATAACTGTGACAAAAAATTCCAGGAATTATTTTATAAAACATAAGATTTCAATTTATGGGTCAGTATTTACTATATTCCTCTCCAATTACAATGCATTTATGCCATTGTTTTTTTCAATCTTTGAAACAAAACATGCTTCAAAACATGAAATTATTTTTATGAAGCTTCTTCAGGCCTTTCAGAGACTTATTTTATGATGTCAACAGACTTATTTTTACTGATGCCAAAGTAGGTAAATACAAAGCTTATAATGCAGGCACATATCTGAAGTTGGGGAGGGGGAGGAAACTCATCCAAAATTGCTTAAGGGCACTACCTGAAGTAACAGCAGTTTGTGTTGAGCTGAAACATTATTGTCCTCGGTATATAGACACTGAAGAGCCATTACATTATGACCACACTCCATCTACAACAATGGGCTCACCCACGAACAAAACCACTGTGCATGCGTGGCTGATGTTGGAGTACATAAAACGGCTCTGCAATGTCTTTTCAAACATAGCATGATTCGTGACATAATGGGTAAAGCAGCTAATTTATCAGACTTCAGTAAAGGTTAAATCATTATGGCTCGCCGACTGAGAACATCAATATCAAAAACATTTAGTGGGCTGTTCATGTGCAGTTGTTGCGAGCACATATCGAAAGTGGTGTGTGGATGGTGAAACGGCAAGTCGCCGGCCAGCAATGTGTCGTTGAAAACGCATTGATTCCAGAGGAGAGCAGAGATTGCTACACATTGTTTGCCGTGATTGAAAAGCTACAACAGCCGAAATCACAACCAGCTACAACAGTGGCAACCCAAACAACGTTTCTCAACACACTGTGCCTCGTATATTGTTGCATATGGGCCTACACAGCTGGAAGGCAAAGTACATAATTACCAGCTGTGTCTGCAGTGGGCCAAGAAACACTGGAAATGCACATTAGAAGAATGGAAGAAAATTGCATAGTCCAAGGAATCGCATTTTCTGGTCCATCACATCAATAGCCATGTGCTAATACACCGATTTCCAAACAAGACCTTGGCTCCCAGATGCACAGTTGGATGGAGACAAGCTGGTGGCTGGAGTATTATGGTGAGAGCAATGTTTTCATGGAGCGCATTAGGACCTATAATCCCCATAGAACAAACACTGGCGTCTGTGTGCTACGTGAACAACACTGCAGATCAGGTTCACCCATTCATGACAACAGTGTTTCCGGCAGGGGATGGTGTTAACCAACAGGATAATGCACCATGTCATAAGGGTCGAATCGTCAGGGAGTGGTTGTGGTTAGAACATTCCAATGACTTTTAAGTCATGTCTTGGCTTCAAAATTCACCTGACATTAATTCAATAAAGTATTTGTGGTCCCACCCAGAAAACCAAATTCATGCTTCCATGCTACCCCCTTGCAATGTGCAATTGCAGGATTAAACTCTAAAATGACAAACAACTCATTTACAATACAAATCCTAGAGAATATTCTGTTTGCAGCAACCATGCAACAAACTTTTAATTTAAATGTTAACTGTCTGTCTTTTTTATGTATAGCGATGCTACAACTAAACTATGGACATTTTTTCGAAGTGAAAAGAACTAATTCTTTTTTTTCTTCTTCCTTGGCTAAGTGTGGATATCACTAGCATGTGAAACACAGCATGAAATGTTTTGGTAACATGCTCTTTTCTTTTGCAATGTAATTGTGAATAAATGTGATTAATTGAATAAGTTTAGCTTATTTATGAACATGCAAAACCAATCTGCCATATGTTAATCTCTCCAGGTGACCATCTTCCAGAAACAACCATTTATTTTAAAACGTATCACGTTAAACTCTGTGAACAAATATAAAACATATCTCATTAAAATAACAACAAAACAAACATGAAAACAACTCAATCACAATACAAACCTTAGGATGCACTTAACCTCTCCCTAAAATGACTACACATTAACATGAACAATCTTAACATATATATGATGTATACTTATTACTTTCCTGCATATAAGGTTACAATAATGCTTTAATATGAATATTTTTTTATTTCTAATAGCAGTCAATAAGAATATTAAATTTATAAAAATTGGCATAATAATCCTTTCATGTTCGGTTTTATAAAATGAGCTTTGCTATTAAAAAATTGTAGAAAAATAAAAAATTATCCCCATGAAATGGATTTAAGGATGAAACATGAAATGTAAATTAAATTTTTAACTTGAAAACTTCCTTCCAACCATATTGTTCACACTTTCAACAGAAGCGCGAAACCTGCCTCAAGGCATTTTCACCTCAGTTATTACTTCACCTTTCTCAGGACTATATAAGGAAACTTTCAGAATAAGCAACTTTAGCATCATTTGCCCTCAGGTGATAAGTTTTCCTCTTCCTTGGAGCTGGCATTTGCGACCATCCAAGATGACCAAAAAAATATTGACAGTAATTAGGTTTCCAAAACATATCGACCAACTTCCCCCAAATTCTTAGTAAAAGAACACGAATCTAAATGTGAGAAAATTCTTTACGGCCAATTTACCACTCCTCGGCGAATTGTCATGTTTCCCCATGATGCGCAAACTGCGCTGGATATCATAAGACTCAGGACTGCGATAAAGTATGCTTAGACATCCCTAAGTGCTGCTGCAACTGTGGAAAAGAGGGTCACCCAGCCTCATATATGGATTGTGAAAAATTTCCTAGCTTTAAGAGACCTAAAAAGCCTTCTTCTAATCACCACAACAGTTTGAGTTACGCTCAGGCTTTAAAATCGGGAAGTAAATAATAAAATGCCGATTCCTCTTCAGAACCTGCTGCTATGGACTTAAAATTTTTCGAAGTCTTGCCAACAGTAGAAATGACATGAACCAGGGTTCGTACCCATTTCTGCACATAGAAATTAAGTACTTTTAAGGACCACTAATGAAAAAAATTAAGGACCTATGAGCAAATGGGAACGGAATAAATTCAATTAAAAACCTTATCTATACCTGAAATTCACTTTTGTAATACCATCCCAAAAACAAATAGATCCATAAGCAGGATGGATTATTATTAAAAATAACTTGATTAAAATATTTATTAATAAGTTTGAGAACAAACTAGTAGCATTAAATATTTTGCTGTTATAATAGTTGGACATAGTTTGTCAGGACTACTGTTCCTTCTAGTTGATTTTGCAAACATAACTGGAGTCCTTAATAAGAACAGGGAGCTTACTCAAAGCTATGTTCGTGCGTGTGTAAAAAATAAAACAAATATAAGGAGGGTTAAATTTTAACCTTTATTCTCCCAGAGTTCAAGGGCTCCCGCACTTTGGGATACAAAGACCAATACTTTTGATCTAAAACGTAGGAAATAAGAAAATAAACTAACTTAACTAAATAAGAACTAAGATGCTTTACAGAGAATAGTAACGTGAAAAGTGGCCCTTTACTACTACGTATGTAGTGAGCAGAATGCAAATAAATACTTCTACAGTTTTCAATCTCATTTGCATAGACTAAATCTATTCGTGCTTATTCTGGCCGGAAGTGGAAACTAAGATAAGATAGTAAAGGTTTAAAACAAAATAAAGGTTAGTAAAACTTAAAATCCTTACAAGTTGAAAGAAGATAAGTGCCATTTTATTTATGTTTTACAACAGTTAGCTTTATGTTGGTTTTTTTTTTAATGTCTCATTTTGTCCCATAGTTGTTCAGTCTAGAGGTTTAGTACATTGCAGGTAGATTTTATGTCAAGTGGCATAGGTTAATATGAGAAATAAAATCATAATCAGCATGACTCGGAACAAAAGACTGGCTATTGTCACTGCTGCTGTTTGCCTCGAGAGAGACCTGCTGATCAGAGTAAACCTTGAAAGGCCTGATGTAAGCACAGTTGGCAAGTTTTGAAAGTTAGCTGGGCTTTGTCAGATGCAGTTAGACAAAGCCCATAGCTTCGTGTAGAGTTCCAGGGTTTGTAACCCAGTTATAAACTTTAAGGTTGCAATAAGCCACTAAAGCACTAGAGGCGATAAGTTGTTTTGTATTAAGTCTCATTAGATGCGAAGAATAAGTTTTACCTGCACATTTTTTGTGTTTTATCTTATGACCACGGTAAAAATTAATAAAAGGCAATAACTCGCTTTAAAATGCAGAGATAATTTTTAAGGGTAAGCAGTTAGTTATAAATAATTAAATTAGGTTGGTAGATCCTTAGTCATTATGAATTTACATGGCCACTATTAAATTTTATTTATTTTTTAACAACATTTGTTAGAAAAGCTCTATTAAAATCACAATCTAAATAAATTTTACAGTTTAAAATACATGTAATTTATGACATTGTGTCTTAAACGAGATTAGGATAATTACACAGTAAAAGCTAAAAACATCCACGTTTTGTAGCAACAACACATAACACAATATGCGAATTTTTAATTTGAAGCTTTCCCAGATATTTTGGCTAATTTATATTGATTTCCTTCTCTTTAAGCATATTTTCTAACAATTACAAATTTGTCTCAATACGCAAACCAATGTTCTCACTAGTTTCTGCATGCGTTATCTCCTAACTTTTCAACCTCTCCACTATGTACCTATGAGAGTTTACTTGATCTGGTTAAAGTTAAATAGTCCCCGGCAGACGTGAAGCAAATTTATCGCTATGTCTAAAAGTAACTTCAAAGGTCAGACAACGGTTTAAATAAGCCTCTTATTTAAAGAGGGACATAAAGATATGTTTTTATTCTAACAAAATCAATTACAGCTCGTGGTGATGTAATTAAACAAGAAGATGTGGACTAGTGGTCAAAGACCATACAATTTTATTTTAATTGAAGCTGACTCAGTAACATTATCATCATAACAAATTCAAATGTCGCAAGCGATAATGCAGTGATGAATAACTACGTATTATCAGAGCTGACAAGAACTAATGCAGCCAGGTGGTCAGAAACACACTGTGCCTTACATTCCAAAAATCTCAGTTTAAAAACTGTCTATGTGATTTGCATTCTGGTGAGAAAATAGAAATAGTAAATTATAAACAACTGGGTAATTTACATAATAATAATTGTACATATCTTTGAAGAATACTTTTCTTTCTCTATATCTATTCAATTTTTCCTTCAACACGTTTCCTTTTCCTTTTAGAATTTTTGGAATTAATTAAAGAGTTCTGTTATTCTAAAAAAACAAAATGCATTTAGAATGTATAGAAAAAGCTGCTAATTTTATGTCTTTAGTAATATGAACATTCAGAACAGTAAGAGCCAGTTACAGAGCTGGTGTGGTAGAATTTTTTTAAGCAACAAAAATCTAAAAATTGCAAAACTTTAAGAATTAAGAGCAGGTACTGGAAGCAGAATTTAGAAAGGCACTAGGCAGCAGAATTTAGGATTCACAGAGATTGCATCAGGTGGGAGAATGCCTAGCACCAGCCCTGTGTGTGATGCATTAAGACATATTAGATGAATCTTTTAAATTGTCAGTTTTCAATTTCTTTATTAATAAAAAAATTCCTTTCTATAATACCTATAGAAATGTGATAAGATTAGAAGCATTTTTAATGTTTTCCATGCTTGTGTCTAGTGAAAAGT
Source organism: Stegodyphus mimosarum (assembly GCA_000611955.2). Lineage (NCBI taxonomy): Eukaryota > Metazoa > Arthropoda > Arachnida > Araneae > Eresidae > Stegodyphus > Stegodyphus mimosarum. The sequence goes on from KK113129.1 coordinate 156,151, forward strand.
AGAGAAAATAAAGGGAAGATAAACATGTTAAGGAAAAGATTCTAATATCAGAAGTAAAACATTCAAATATTATGTTTTCACTGTTCTCCCAGACGTTCTCCAAAAAGTAAGAAATTCATCGCAAACTTTCTGTAAAATACATCCATTACGTGTTAACACCATGGAGACATTTTTTTTTTATTTTGTCTTATTTTTCTAGAAATGAATATAATAAATTGAAACCTTAGAAACACGGGTCTGTAAATCTTTCCTTCAAATGTTTCTAAACTTTGCAAGTTGCAATGTCTAAAATCCTTACAGAAAAATTACCCCTGCCAATTCTGTAACAGCAAAAAGGCAGAAATATTTTGAAAAAAAAAAAAACAAAAACAGGGGAAAAGTGTAAATTTAATTTTGAAAAAGAAAACTGACGCATATTATGAGAATTCTGAATATTTCAGACACATGGGAAAACTCTTACCATGAAAAAATTTAAAAAGACATTTTTAATTAATTAGGTAGCTATTTTCCTTTTGCTAACAACTGTTTCGTAAATTGTGCTTTGTAGCATTACACCTTGTTTATTTTTCAGATTCAAAATACTGTATAATAAGTGGCCAAAGTGAAACTTTAATAATATGATAGAAAAAATTTTAAATGTTTTATTTAATGTAATATTGTATAATAAGTGAAACTTTAATAATATGATAGAAAAAATTTTAAATGTTTTATTTTAATGTTATTTTTTACATATAATTTCAATATATTATCATTATTTTAATGAAATACATCAACGT
>KK113129.1:157013-197503 GCA_000611955.2 Stegodyphus mimosarum
TCGCCAAAATGTTGATCAGTCGCCAAATTTAAAACTGTTTAATAAAAGAATTCTCATCCCCAAAAGTATAAAGTTGTTTAAAAGTTCTTCATTAAAAAAAAAAATGAAATAATTTCGAAATGCTTATGTTGCACTTTTTTCATTCTGAAACTCAAGTATTCCACCATTTATACTATTAGTAGTTGGAACAAATTATAACCCATTCAAATGATAACCATACTTGTCAGTTAATCGCCAAAAACATTTCTCCAAAATTCTAATTCACACTCAAAACGGCAGTCGTAAAAACAGACAAAAATTTCGGATGATTAAAATTAAGGACCTTCTGCCGATTTTGGCCGATTAAGGACTTTTAAGGACCAAAAATCGATTCCAGAAAACATAAGGAATTTTAAGGACTCTTAAGGACCGTACGAACCCTGATGAACTCTAATAGTTTGGCAAACAGCAGTAATCTTATGGAATTATTGGAAATAATGAAATTTCTATCTGAATTTCAAAGAGCATTTGGAACTAACCTACACAGGGTCCCAAAAATTTTAAAAAATAAACTGCCTGTGATGCAGTCTGCAAATGACTTAAGTACTACATCTAACAACCTCTATTCTGTTACAGAGGAAATAAACGCTTTAAATTAGCTTAACTTATTATATCACTTGTTTTGTGCTACTGCTTAGTAGATCTCTCATATATTAATTCTATAATATATTTAATATTTAAAAAAATATGTAATTTTCTGTATTTAAATGTTTATATTTAACTGCTTAACTTTTGGTACCATCTCTTGTTTTGGTTCAGACTGCTGGGTATTTTTGCACTTCCTCGTCTTACTAGCAATTTCTAGCCTAATTTGAGTGTCATTACTGCTGTAGCCCTGAAACATTTCATCAAAGACCTTTTTTCCCCACTTCCTACACTGTTCCTGATCGACATAATGACTACTTCGGAAACACTATAATTGCTTTCCCCTATGACTTCTTCAACCTAATGGTCTCCCTCTTCTATGCTTGGACACATTACCTAAAGTGACCACACGTCCCGATTTTAGCGGGACAGTCCCGCTTTTTGGAGGACTGTCCCGCCAATTTTTTAAAATGTCCCACTTTTTAGAAAATATCTGCATTTCTTATTTTAAATGTACTGTAAAAATATATTACCTATTATTTATTAATTATTCTAGTGAATATGAAGAAATAAAAATACATAAATAAAAAGCACATAAAATGCATGCAGAGTAAACTAAATTAAAATGTACCAAGTTAAATTTACTCAGTGGTACTCAATCATTGTCGTTACGTTTCGTCAAAGAATATGTATTGTTAAGAAGGAAAGCTTCGTCACATTGTAGAGGGAAGCAGTTGTGCATGCGCAAAATAGCTGTCGAAGCAAATTCAACCTTAATACCATTTTGCGCCAGAATAGTTGTCGAACCAGTGTCGAAGATCGAAGGTCATGTTTGTGAAGAGTTCATACTTCTGTGACACCATTTTTTTTCATCTGTATCGACGTAAATCAAATCCGTATCGGTCTCGTCTTAATGCAGATAAATGCGGACTGCCGTTAAACAGTTCGGTTTGTTGTTTTTAACTTGATGTTCGACTTATTATTTGATTGACGAAGGAAAGACAGTAGTCGCCACAGCATAAGGGTCAATAATATAAAATTTAGTACTCTTTTTTAGCTTTGCAGTAAATTATTTATTTCTAGCATTTACCCATAAAATACACTGACTACCAATAAGTATTTTGACACCTATGCAAAAGAAGTTATCTGCGGTCCTAAGGTACGTCACGGACTCCGCCGGTATATATCGTGTAGGAAACGGCATCGGCTTTAGTCGCATGCAAGATGCCTTGCAGTTCGGAGCTCTCTGATTTCGAGAAAGGTCGGGTATCACAAATGTGGCCGATTCTTAAGGGACATATCTAGCGATCTGAAGTACCCAAAATCGACAGTGGCCTATGTGATTAAGAAGTGAAAGGTGAGCGGTGATTGTCGGAATGTGCCCCGAGTCGGCAGACCAACGAAACTGGGAGATAGAGACCGACAAGTGCTGTCCAGAGAAATTCGGAATAACCGCACCCAACCGATGGCCCTCATCCGCGAGGAGTTTCAACAGGCATCCGGGAGTATTGTTTCAATGAATACCATCCGTAAGAAAGCACATTTGTTTGGTTTTCATGGTCGTGCTGCTGCCTATAAGCCTTTGATCACAAAGTCCAACCGCGCTGCTCGGTTAATGTGGTGCAAAGCACATCAAAATTGGACCGTAGATCAGTGGAAACTGGTTCTTTGGAGTGACGAATCAAGGTTCACCCTTTACCGTTCGGGTGGCAGGGTCTGGCGTCTACCTGGAGAACGTCTCCTGCCAGAATGCATTGTGCCAACAGTCAAGTTCGGCAGAGGTGGAATTATGGTCTGGGGGTGTTTCTCCTGGTATCGGCTGGGACCCTCGGTCCCCATTTATGGTAAGCTCAACTCCGATGCCTACTGCACTATTTTGGATGACAATGTGCTTCCTACGTTGTGGCAGTTTTACGGGTTGGACCCTGTTACTTTCAGGACAGTTAACCAAGCTTGGTATGGTGCCAATGGAGTTCATCGAATGGACTGGCCTGCCCAGAGTCCAGGCCTGAACCCTATCGAGAACCTCTGGGACGAGTTGCATCGCCGAATTCAGGGGTGCACTACCCGTGCAAAATCGGTGAAGGAACTTCTATGTCTTCTCCAAGCCGAGGGAAAGAAAATACAACTAGCTGTCATACAAAGACTTGTGGAAAGTATGCCCGGGAGGGTCCAAGCTGTAATTACCTCTCGTGGAGGCTCTACCAACTATTGATTTTGAATACAGTTAGTTTTCCTTTTCTATCACAGGTGTCCAAATACTTGTTGGTAATGAGTGTAAAAGATGAGTAAAAAAAGAAAATGCAAATTCATTGATGAGCTAAGTGGAGAATTTTCATTTATTTAAAAAAAAAAAAAAAAATAGACTGTATCGGGGCTCATACATTTCTGCACACGGAAATTAAGTACTTTTAAGAACCATTAATGAAAAAAATTAAGGATCTATGAGCAAACAGGAACTGAATAAATTCGATTAAAAATATTATCTATGCCTGAACTTCATTTTTGTAATACAATCCTAACAAGAAAATAGATCCGTAAGTAGGATGAATTATTATTAAACATAAATTAATTAACAAAATTATTAATAAGTTTGAGAATAAAATCAACTTTATAAAATGTATCAAGCAGCATTAAATATTTTACATTTATAATAGTTGGACATATTTGAAAGAAGATAAGAGACATTTTATTTATGTTTTGCTAACAGCTTTACGTTTTTATTATTATTATTATTTTAATATTTCGTTTTTGTCACATACTTACTCATTCTAGAGGTTTAGTAAATAGCAAGTAGATTTTATTTCAAGCGGCATGGATTAAAATGAGAAGTGAGATCATAATCAGCATGATTCGTAACAAAAGATCGCCCTGTACCCGCTGCTGCTTACCTAGAAAGAGATCTGCTGATTAGAACAAACCTAAAAGGCCTGATGTAGGTACAGTTGACATATTGTTTAAAGTCTCAATAGATGCAATATGAATGAATAGAATGCGCGGAAGAATGCAGAAGAGTAAGTTTTACATGAATTTTTTTTTACGTTTTTGTGTTTTATCTTGTGACAACGGTAAGGATTAGCGAAAGGCAATAACTCGCTTTAATATGCAGAGATAATTTTTAAGGTAAGCAGTTATTTATAAATACTTAAATTAATTAAATTAGGTAGTTAGATAGCCTTAGTTATTATGGATTTACATGGCCAATATAAAATTTTACTTATTTTATAAACAATATTTGTTAAAAAAGCCCTATTAAAATCACAATCTAATAAAATTTTACAGTTTAAAATACATGTAGTTTATGACATTGATTCTTAAACGACATTAGGATAATTACACATTAAAAGCTACAAAACATTTATGTTTTGTAACAACAAAACTCAACCAAATATTTATGCATCTTTTTAATTTGAAGCCTTCCCAGACATTTTGGTTAATTTGGATTTCCTTCTCTTTAAGCACTTCTTCTCTTTTCTAACAATCAGAAAATTGTCTCATTACGCAAACCAGTGTTCCCCCTACTTTCTGCGTGCTTTATCTCCTAACTTGTCAACCTCTCTGCTATATAGGTATGAAGGTTTACTTGAGTTAAAGGTAAAAGTTAAATAGTCTAAAACCTCCCAACAGACGTGAAGCAAATTATCGCTATGTCTGAAAGCAACTACAATGTCAGACAAAGGTTTAAATAAGCCTCTTATTTAAAGAGAGCTTGGAACATTAAGGCATGTTCTGATGCTAACAAAATCAATTACAGTTCGTGGTGATGTAATTAAACAAGAACAATCAAATTCAAACTAAAAATGTGGACTAGTGGTCAAAGACTACACATTTCAATTTTAATTTAAGCTTTTTCAGTAACTCTATTATATGAGGAAATGGGAAACTATAGTAAAGGCTGAAATCATGAACAACTGGGTAATTTATATAATAATGCTATATAGGTATGAAGGTTTACTTGAGTTAAAGGGAAAATAGTGAAAATAGTCCAAAACCTCCCGACAGACGTGAAGCAAATTATCGCTATGTCTGAAAGCAACTACAATGTCAGACAAAGGTTTAAATAAGCCTCTTATTTAAAGAGAGCTTGGAACATTAAGGCATGTTCTGATGCTAACAAAATCAATTACAGTACGTGGTGATGTAATTAAACAAAAACAATCAAATTCAAACTAAAAATGTGGACTAGTGGTCAAACATTACACATTTCAATTTTAATTCAAGCTGTCTCAGTAACTCTATCATATGAGGAAATGGGAAATTATAGTAAAGGCTGAAATCATGAACAACTGGGTAATTTATATAATAATAACTGTACATATCTTTGAAGAATAATTTTCTTTATGAGAAAAGGAAAGCCATAAAATTAATTACTCAATTTTATAGAGAAAACTGATGCATACTCTGAGAATTCTGAATATTCTGAGACAATTACATTGGAACTTTAGAATTTTTGGATTTAATTAAGGATTTCTGTTATTCTAAAAAAACTAACTGCATTTAGAATGAATAGAAAAGGCTGCTAATATTATTTCTTTAGCAATATCAAAATTCAGAAGAAATATGAGATATATATGGTAAGGGCTGGTTATAGAGCTGATGTGGCAGAATTTTTAGAATTTAGTGGCAAACTGAGCAACAAAATCTAGAAATGTCATAACTTTTAGAATTCTGTAATAGCGAAAACCAGAAATATTAAAAAAAAGGAAAGCCGTAAAATTAATTAATTAATTTTATAGAGAAAACTGATGCATACTCTGAGAATTCTGAATATTCTGAGACAATTACATTGGAAAAATTCTTACTATCAAAAACTTAAGAAGACATTTTTAATTACTTACGTAGCAAATTTCGCTTTTCGTAAGAACTATTCCGTAAATTGTGTTTTATAGCACTTTACCTTGTTTATTTCTCAGATTCAAAATATTGGATAATAAGTTGTAAAATGGAACTTTAAAATACTAGAACGAAAAATAAAAATATTTTATCTGAATTTTATTTTTGGTGAAAATGCACTTTAGCCCACTGCTTGGCGATGTTTTGAAAATCGCCAATTCGGCGAGTTTCTGCGAAACGTCTTAGGAAAGCCGTAAAATTAATTAATTAATTTTATAGAGAAAACTGATGCATACTCTGAGAATTCTGAATATTCTGAGACAATTACATTGGAAAAATTCTTACTATCAAAAACTTAAGAAGACATTTTTAATTACTTACGTAGCAAATTTCGCTTTTCGTAAGAACTATTCCGTAAATTGTGTTTTATAGCACTGTACCTTGTTTATTTCTCAGATTCAAAATATTGCATAATAAGTTGTAAAAGGGAACTTTAAAATATTACTGCGAAAAATAAATATATTTTATCTGAATGTTATTTTTAAATATAATTTCAATATATTACCATTATTTTAATGACATTTAATAATGATACAATGTATTAAAAAAATCGTCGAAAAATTCCCAGATCTCGGAATTAAAAATTTTCTACAAAAACTGATCTTAAAATCGCCAAATTTAGAACCGTTAAATAAAAAACTTCACATCACCAAAAGTGAAAAGTTGTTTAAGAGCTTTTCATTAGAAAAAATGAATTTCGGAATGCTTATGCTTCACTTCTTGCTTAGAAACTCGAGTATCCCACTATTTATATTAGAAATAAAAATAAATTATAACACAGGAACCCATTCATCCATTCAAAAGGTAACCATATATATACTTTAGTGAATCGCCAAAAATGTTCCTCCAAAATTCTAATTCACACTCAAATTGGCAGTCGTAAAAACAGACAGAAATTTCAGATGATTAAAATTAAGGACCTTCTGTCGTTTTGGCAGAAATTAAGGACTTTTAAGGACCAAAAATCGATCCCAAAAAGCATAAGGACTTTTACGGACTCTTAAGAACCGTACGAACACTGTGTATGGTACGGTGTGATAAATGCTTTTATAACTAAATTATAATTCTCATTTCATCCCATTTGTCCCGCTTTGTCTCAATAGTCATCTCACATTACCAATAAAACCGTTCTTTATAAAATAGGAAATATGCATGCGCGAAAGCTACATGTTTCCGTAGCTTCAAAATACCCAGTCAGCCATGTTCACGGATATACGGAGTTACCCATGTTGGCGCGTTTATTGCTCACTCAAAAACAATCGCCGCCAAGCAGTGGGCTAAAGCGCATTTGGGCCTTATTTTTAAATATAATTTCAATATATTGCCATTATTTTAATGAAATTTATTATGTTACAATGTATTAAAAAAATCCATCAAAAAATTCCCAGACCTCGGAATTAAAAATTTTCTACAAAAACTGATCTTAAAATCGCCAAATTTAAATTTAGAACCGTTAAATAAACAACTTCACATCACCAAAAGTGAAAAGTTGTTGAGCTTTTCATTAGAAAAAATGAATTTCAGAATGCTTATGCTTCATTTCTTGCTTAGAAACTCAAGTATCCCACTATTATTAGAAATAAAAATAAATTATAACACATGAACCCATTCATCCATTCAAAAGGTAACCATATATATACTTTAGTGAATCGCCAAAAATGTTCCTCCAAAATGCTAATTCACACTCAAATTGGCAGTCGTAAAAACAGACAGAAATTTCAGATGATTAAAAATTAAGGACCTTCTATCGTTTTGGCAGAAATTAAGGACTTTTAAGGACCAAAATTCAATCCCAAAAAACACCAAACTTTTACGGACTCTTAAGGACTGTACAAACACTGTGTATGGTATGTATGGTGTGATAAATGCTTTCATAACTAAATTATACTTCTTATTTCATCCCATTTGTCCCGCTTTGTTTCAATGAAAATATGGTCACTTTAACATTACCAGATCAAAAATTGTCAACATTATTAGCCTGGGATAGCGCTGCTGCATGGGGGTGTCCAATGTGTGCGAACTGTGTTCGCCTGAGTCGACAGTTCCACTTCAGACACATTGTACTTAATGATAATGATATTTTTACAAATTTCTTCTTTCTTCCAAATGTTAAAAATTGTTTGACAAAATATGATTAAACACACCAAAGCAAACTGTTTGTGCATAAGATATTTGCACTGGCGGGAAACTTCTATTAAAACCTGATACATGTACATTCATTTGCTGTCATTAGATTAAATTGGTTACTTGCAATATATAAAATATGTTTAAATAGAAAATGGTAAAAGTTTACAATTGGGTGCCCCTTGTTTTTTGGCGATTCTGTTTTGACACCAAGATCGACGTCAATAAGACACAATTTCAAGATGGCCGCTACACAAAACCGAAACAAGAAGTCAAAGAATTTCACAAACTCTGTGTCCATGTACACATCAACCTATTTTCACTTAAAAAAACATCAAAGAATTGCACAAACTAGTCATTGCACATTGCCTTGACTTTGTCCATGTGCAAATTGATTTATTTTCAATTAAATAAATCAAACAGATAAAACCATGTTAAAACTCTCATTGTAACCAGAACTAGGGTTTCATCGCCAAATTTTTCGTCAATCAAAAGGGCACCCAATTCTACACTAGAGTCTACAAAATTACCAACTAAGCAATATATCTGGTTTCATTCAACATATATATGTATACAATTTTTACATGTTGCACTATACGTGACATGCTAATTACATAATAATGTCCAGATGAGGAATACTGGTTTGTCTGCTGCAATACCTCACAGTATAAAAGGATTATCTGCATAAGAAGACATATGCCTATGAGGAGGTCTTCATAAGGGATACTTAACATTATATCTCGAAATAACCTCAAAAAATACCCACGGCCAAGTGTTAGCCACAAGTGGACCTCCATGAAGAATACTAAAAAGGAAGCACAATAAATTACTGTAAATATTCAAAAACCCTATATCACGGATCCCCAACCCTATGCCTGTGTGCATTGCCGCACTTACCAACCGTTTAATGTGTGCCTATTGCTGTGCAATGATGGTAAAAATATTATTTTAATATGCTACTACAAATTTTTATAGTTATTAATTAATTAGAGAGGTTTCATAAGTATATTTAAAAAATATTTATTTCTATGTTTATAATTTTAAATGTTCTTGCTAGACATCCAGGTTCGATCAGTATCGTCACAATCTGAAGGTATGGTCCAGGCATCACATTATTCATTAAAAAATTTAAAAAAAAGTCAAATACCATTGTTTTCAAGAATGAATGTCACAAAATCAAAGTACAGATCTTGATCTTAAAAATGAACATCTTATTGATTTCTTAGGAGTAATATCATCATCGTACTCTCCTAATTATGAAGGAATGGCCAAATATCATAAATTTTTCTCTGTACTATTTAGTTTACATAAGAAATCAATAATAAATAAATAAATGCACCTGCCAACCCTACTGACATTTCAAATATGCCGATGATTGGGGATCCTGCCCCGTACTCTGATGATAAATTATTGAATGTATAACCATTGAGGCTATGAACTTTTATTAAAAAAAATTTCAGGTAAAAGTCAGTAACACCTAAATATGCATGGAATAGGTACCTATATGACAAAAAAATAACAAATAAAATTCATCATATCATACAGTGCAACAAAGAGTGGGAGAAGAAGTTCAAATTATTAGGCCTGGTTCTCTTAAAGAACCTGCTTTCTTTAAAATAAAATCTTAAGGAGCTAGATTTCAGGATCCCCCCTTTTTCTTTTTTGTAAAATGCAAAAGTTAAAAAAAAAAAACTAGAATATTAACTTAAAATAATTAAGAAATTTGAAAGGGAAAAAAAAACATTCAAGTTACTCAGAAAGTTTTTGCATTACAAAATTGGTTTTTACAGTAAAATATTTCCAACTATGCCATTTTTAGCTGTCATAATTAATTATGGTACAGCTTGAGTATAGGACCCCATTGGCGATTTTCAGTAATTATTAATAATAATTTTGTAATAATGTAATTACACATCAAATTAACTTTCTTACACCATATTTACCATAATCAATTCAGACATAACACATTCTCTCTACGGCACTGTATACATGTAAAAAGTAAAGGAAAGGCAGAGAAATTGCCACTTTTAACAAATTGCCTGCAAAAGTACTTTTGTAAGTATACCAGTAATTTTTAAAATACATGCAATTTAAAAAATAAAAAATTAAGCTATTAAAAAAATTTCTAACCTGTACCTGCGCACTCACTTAATTACATTCAAGTTCCGGCGACTGAATAACCACAGGGATAATATACACTAAATTATATACACCGAAATCTGTAAATCACACTCTTTAACAACTTAATAAACAATAACATAGTTTACACCACAATATTGTACTGAATAACCGTCTCGAAACATGTGCAATCTTGTCCAAGAACTGCCAACAAAGTTTAAGTTGAGTTGTTTCTGTCTGCTTTCTCGGAATCTCAGCTGATGGTGACAGTAAAATTCTGTAGATGAAAACTTTCGGAACACAGCAATGCCTGTTACCATTACTTAATTTCTTGGCAGCACATTAAGAAAATTACGTACAGTATGCGCTGCTATAAAAATTATAAACTTCATTCTGAAATCGCAAATACTTTTGTTTTTAGATTCAAATGCTACAACATAGGAGCCTTAACCACAACAGTAGTCTGAAACTGGCGGCCAGTCGGCCCCTAAGAAATTTTACACGGCTCTCGAATATATTTCATCATGCATCTCTTATAAATAAGGTGCTTTAGCTTCAGAGATATAGTGACAGAGACTTTTCTTACGCCCGCGATTGCCGTTGAATGGAAACGTGAAAGAATGAATATGTTTGGACTTTGTCACCATACACTTGTATTGCCCCCCCCCCACGTAGGCCCTACTAAGGCCAGAAGTGGGGGTCACTTTATTATGGAGGCATCTAATAGGTGGGCTTTGCCTCCTATGAAGAGACTGACAATTACAAACATGCCTTTTCCGGGATTTGAATCAGAGCCGTTTAGTATCGAAGTCGGCTACCCTAACCACTATACCGTTTGGGCAGTTGCTTGTATGTTAGGCCATACGAGTGGGAAGCGTATTTCCAAACCCTATTGCACTTTGTGAATTATTGCCGTCCCTGAGAAAATCGACTGGTTTCGGCTGTAGAATTCTCGCACATGCGCTAAGCAGTCGAAGAGCGACACTGCGCTGGCGTTAGAAGATATTAGGGAGTCTGATAGGCTGTAATGAGATAAACATAGTAGGAATGTTCTTGCAACAAATATAAGTTCATTATTTAATTATAATGTAAAGTAAAAACTATAAAGCTGATAAATTAAGAATATTTGCAAATCCAAGCGAGTTGTAGTATCCTGGAGTACAAAAATTGGCTCAGTCCTAGGAGACGCTGCACAAATCAAGACGTTGTTTACTTATTTTAGGCTTGGATACGCCTTTTATGACCTAATATTAGTACTCCTCTATCAAGAAGCAAGTTATAGTTATGCTGTAGCTTCACATTTGAAGAAATTTAAATTATATTTTCACTGAAATGAAATGTTTGGACTATAACAACACTGAAAATTTTTAGCCCAAAGAGACATTAGACTAGAAAGGTTATTAGTTTCGAAACGGCGTTTTGCATCAAATCACTAACTGGAAAATTACAAGCGACCCAAGACTCAAAATGAAATTGAACACCCTTCAAAGTGACATCAAAAAGAACAATAGTAACTTCAAGACGCAAAGCTGGCAAAACATCCTCTCGCAGCAGAAGATAATTCCTTTTTAACGAAATTGAATTATCATAAACCCCAGTAATAGTTAATTACTGGGCAAGGTACCAAAACTTCTTGGAATTTCGAGAATACAACAAATAATTTGCCTGTAGAGTTGTTAGTAGCCTAGATTTCAGGTAATTTGCTTGCTATTTTATTCAGAATATTTCTAAGTGCTATTCCATTGAGCATTTTACCAAGCTCCTTAAAGAATTTGACAATATTAATAAGTACACTAAGTCCAGTGTCATAAGCATTATTCACATTATTAACATCTTTAGTTTTATTGGCAGAGCCAGACTTGGATTTAAAAGCAGGATTATTATTTTTAGTTACACTTGCATTAGATACACCTTCTACAATTCTTACATAAGTATCGCTATTATCAACATTATCATTTTTAGAATTACTACTAAGTGTAACGTCATCCCCAGATTTTTTATGGGCATTGAGGCAAGGCCAACTAAAAAGATATCTAGTTATAATGAGGCAAAGCCAACTAGATATCTTTCTAGTTGGCCTTGATTGAAGAAAGAAAATTTCGGGCACCAGCGATAGCTAGCAGTGTGTTCGACTTGCGTACAGTTGCAGCAGCGTACGATATCTAATCTTTTTTTGCAACACAGTCCTCGGACTTGTGAGGTACGGCGCATTTAACAGAACGTGGTTTAAGCTTGCATGTATCAGCTGAATGATGGAAGTGCTGGCAGTTGTGACACTGTACAACACTTCCATTTACCTTATAAGTTTTAACCGAAATATAGAAATCCAAGAATTTTGTGATGTCGTAGATTTTTCCACCCCAAGGACGTTTTTCCAATTGAACTTGGAATAAGGGCATGGGGGCCCTTGTCTTAATTTGGTGCATTTGCACCACCCAACGCACTAAGTTATTTAGTTCCTTAAGTATTTCCTCTACAGGGCAATCAGTGGGCGTGCAACAAAAGACTACCTTTATGGGTCGAACAATTTGGGTTAATGCCAAGCAGCGGCAAATTTTTTTGAGATCAAAATATTGATTGCTCTGTTGTCGTTTTCTGAATTGGGAAAGATTTTTAGGAAGTCCTCATTCACTTTACCTCAAATTCGCATGGAATGTCTTTTCTTAACACTTTTATAAATTCATTCAATTTGATATCGGGCTTGACCATAATAGCTCGGATTTTAGGCTTAGTAACATCATTTTCGAGTTCATTTTGAATTTTCATACAACCATTCTCAAGAATTTGCACATCATTATCAATAACATTATCAACCTTAGTGAAGAACTTATCGAATTTATTCGTACCTGGCACCTCCACATTGCATTTAACTATTTTACTGGGGCGGGCAATATTTTTGGGAGGATAAAGCCCTCTTTATCCTGAGCCTCATTAATCGATCTTTTGGAGACATTTTTTGATGGCCGGTTGGCCTTGGGTTTATTTTGTTCACATGCCATAGCATTTTCACAATTATCATTATTTGAATCCAGGCATTGATTGGAATCATTATCATTAAATATTATAGAACATTTAGCATTTTTTTGCATTTGCATTCACTTTAATTTTATTTAAGTATTTTTTGAGTTCGCCATTAACATTTTGCAGAATTAATTCTCTACTAGATTGATTAGCTACAGATGGATTGAAAAGGCCAAAAGATTCATACTTACCTTTGTATATAGTGATTAATCACTCGACAATGGCACACATTTTGTCGAAGTCCTCTTGAAATATTTTCCGCTGAGTTTCCTCAGCAACAAAGGGCATAGTTCTTTTGCAAGCCAGTTCTCTTGACTTAATCTTCTCCGGGTGATGTACAGCATTAATAAAACAATTTTTCGTATATGCTTCTTTAACAATTAGGTCTTGCCAGTTATCATCTAGAGTCGAGTTACCATTTTTAACGATGTCATCTTTGAGGGTGAGCACTAATTCCGAGCAGCATCCGTTACTATTACAATTAAAGGGGAGGATTCATTGCCCTCCATGTTAGCACAACACAGTTAATTCGAGATAGTTCACAATCTAACACAGTACACAATAGGACAAGTCCATAGGAAACACGTGTAATCAACTGAGAAAGTATGAGAAAAATCCAATAAGGCGAACAAACTGGCACACAATATTCCACATGGGATAAGTAAAGAAGGCTGAATGTACGAGCTCTCGAAAACATGTCCTACTAGTTTGACGAACGAACTCGAGCTTCCCTTTACTCCTTACGACAACAATCATGTCTCCAAAATTGATGATCCTGTTAACACCATCTTAAAAATCCCTGGTCCTTTAGACTTTACATTCCTCGCCACGCCTAAATTGGTTGTTGATTATATCAGCTCCTTGAAACCCCAAAATGTTCAGGTATTCATGGTATATCTAAGAAAGCACTGAAACATCTTCCTATCAATGCTATTACATGTCTTACTGAGGTAATCAACTCCATTATTCAGTTCTCATATTTTCTAAAATATATGGAAACATGCCATTATCGTTGTCAAAATTTCAGGTTTATACAGAACTACCGCTCAATTAGCCTTCTAAGTCCACTTTCTAAAATAGTAGAAAAATTATTCTATATCATTTAAATCATATTATTCCACAGAATTCCTACATTACAGAGAACAGTTTGGTTTCATAGTCAAACTGTCTATGTCGTCATCTTCATAGCACTAATCATCAGCTGCTTTGTGTCATCAATTATATTACTGACAGTTTCAATTGCAAATTGCCTGCCAGAGCCATATTCCTTGACATTGCGATTTAGGGCATGGGACTTGTCAACAAACTTATCAAGTTGAACTTCCTAAATCACTGCATTATACTTATTGCTTCTTATCAAGGCAGAAACTTTGCAGTAAAAATTGGTAATACTGTTTCTACCACGAGGAACAGCTTCGCTGGAATGCCCCATATTTACATAACATTCCCACTTATGACATTCCTAAAGACCCACAAATTACCATAGCTCTTTTTCCAGATGATACAACAAATACGACCCAAGCTTCAGCAGTTATAGTTGTCCGGCTCCATCTTCAAATTACCTCAACCTTCTAGAAAACTGTTTCACTCTTCGGAGGATTGCAGTTATACTGAAAAATCAATAGAAATAATTTTTCGTAAAGAACAAACAAACTTCACAGCACCAAGACCTCTTTTGTTTGATGAAGAAACTGACTGTGTTGACGAAGTTGGATATCTAGGAGTATTTCTAGATAAAAATTTGACTTTTCAGAAACATCCCAGGGAAACTGTGCAAAACATCAATATTATGCTTACAATCATGCGCCCACTTCTTAGCAGAAAAAGTCATATTACTCTACGCTAGTCCTTTTGGCGTCACGCTGCCAAAACTCATCTTCAGCATATCCGCGCTCTTCAAAACAAAGCACTCAGAGAGATTATCAGCGCGTTTTAGTCTATTCAATAATCGTATATAAACCATGATCTCAAAGCAGACACAATTCAAAATTATATTTAAAAGCTTGATAGAAATTTCTTCTATTCTGTTGGCACTCATCCTAGCAACTGCATTAACTCTCTTAGATGACCTCCATTTCTCAAAGAAAAACACAAATATCCGTCTGACAATCTCCATCCTTAATATTTTTCACACATTTAGACTCTTCAGTTCATTGACTTGGACCTTCCACTGGAAACTCACCTTCTTCGTCAATCTCACCTTCCTCGTCTTCTCACCTTATGATGGCGGCCGCTTGACTTAATACTTTTGCCTTATTTTGTTCACACTACTCATTTCGTTTTACTGATGTTCTTCACTAGATGCAGAGTAAGAGGAAGCATGATTTTCTGGACTAATTCACTACGTGTTCTTAGTAGTAGTAGTAAACGGCTGCATCACATTTCAAACTGTTGCCACCAAATATTATTTCCCGTATTATATTTAAAAAAAATTAAATAATGACAAATTAGTATAAATATATGTCTTTTTCTCAAATTGTGAAAAAAAAAACAACTGAATTTAGAGCTATTAAATTTTGAATAACGTAGTCCTCCATCTGAATATGGGCACCTGGAAGCTCGAACCTTGAATTTCGAATTTTTATCTTTTTTCCATTTTGTAAAAATTTAAGGAATTTTTTATCGCAAACTTGCACTAAGTAACTTTCACATTACTATTTTAACACCATAGTATTTGCTATTGTAATTACACTTGATTTTATACTTTCCTCTGGAACGTTGTTTATTATTATAAATTTGTGGTTTTTATTTTCGAATCATGTTTTCCTTATTGTGAAAAATTAGATATTTGTTTGTTACTGATGTATGGAATATAACATTACTTAAGAATCTAAGAAATAGTGGAATGAAATCTATGTATCATATTTATTTGCTGTAAAACATGATTATTATTTTTTCCCGAATACATTCACTTCTTAAACTTTTTTTGTATTATAATGAATATTGCCTACTTAATAGTATATAAGGTATTTTGTGTAGCAATAAAATCATTTGTGAAAGCAGTAGAATTAAAGGGTCCTGGGAAGTAAATTTAAATTAACAAAATACTGATCTTATTTTTATTAATTCCAGAGCTTAAAAATTATTGAAGCTCTTTGAAAATTAAGTATGCGACACTCGTTGCTTACAGGTTACATAAATGGTAGGACTGAATTAATCTTTCATGTTAATTTAAAGTAAAGAGTCTACTATACTTACTTTCAGTAAAACCAAAGTTTAGTTGTTAAAATAAATTAAAAATAAGGAATTTAATATTAATTTACAATAACAAAAAACTGGTTATTGTTATTTTCAGCAGAAATTAGTAAATACACGTAGCATAAATGTGAGAAAACATTCTGAAGTCACAAACTTAGTCCAGCCCATTTATTGACGTCACTTAACTTAGCCTTCGTGTTTATGCGGCTTATTTTGAGCTTTTACTTAGAAGTTTACTTTGCGATTAAGTATTGTATTTAAGTTCTGTAAAAATGTTCATTATTTTAAACAGAACCCGGTAAATTAGCGCATTCACTTTGTGAGGTTTTGCTTATTCAATTCAGTGTTCAATCTTTGAACCCCACAAACGCTAACAAGCGAATAATCGCTTAAGTGCGTGAACAAACACGTAAGACTTAAGAAGGGTTAACTACCATTGATTTCTCAAAATAAATACAATCAACTCCTAACTCGGAGTATGCAGCAAAGCCTCCACTTGGGCTTGAACTTAGATAATTATGAAATTAAACTAAGCTTAACTAAAGCTAACTGAAAGATATAGCCGAAGCAACCAAGATTCTAAGTAGTTGGCTCCTAAATCTTAATTGAGTCGGTGAAGCCAAACAAGGGCCTAAAGTATGGCCGAGCGTAGCAATAGCTTAGAGAGACGTAGCCAAAAAGCAAACACTCGCTAGTCAGAAACTCAGACTCTCTCTCGAAGTCACTGAAACATCGACTTAAATACTACTCATTACTCATTTGCATTAACCGCGTTTCTGAAATTACATTCTGGTAGGAAATTGTAAGCTGAAACTAGAAAGACGGGAAAGATGCCTAAACTTAAAATAATTGTTAATAAAATCAGGATAAGAATTACAATTTGTTAACGCTATTAAGTATATAGTCTGAAAGTGTATTCTTTTATATAATTGCCTACTTTCACCTGTTTCTGTAATAAGGTAACGTCACTCAGATAAAATGTATTTCACTGTTACTATCTGCATATAGGATTGTATGAAACGCTAAACACTGCAGATGCTATCATAATCTTCAGATGCCTTTTACATTGGAGTTTGCTTTATCATAGCAAAATACTATATTGTGTTATAAAAATATGCCAATACATAAAAGAAACGAGATATACCAGTGAGGCACATCTAAAATATGGCGTGCTGTAATTCGCCATCATCTGCATATGGTCGATTATGTGTCGTTTCTGTTTTCCCAGCTGTCCTTTAAGTGTCTGAGAGGGGGATAGATGAACTTTTTGCCTTCAACTCTGTAGCATAGAAGAGTACATTTTATTACATTTTCATTTACCATAATCATATCCAAGCCTCCTTATTTCCAAGCTATCCAAGCTATCTTTAAACATCTCATAGCTCCGGCTGCTATGAGATGTTTAAGGAATTCAATATTGGGCAGATGTAATTTCGTTACAGACGCCAATAAATAAAAGAAACAGAACCATAAACATGGAAATAAAGAAATAAAGATTTTACATGGTATTAGAATAATTGTTTAAGGCATCAAATTTAATTTATTTAAATTCTTTTACTTATGGCATGAAAACGTGCTTGTTACAGAATGTTATCCAGAAGTATAAATGAATTTTTTCTTAAATAAATCACTTCCTGACACTGACAAATATCGCATCGGAAATAAATAAAGAGTATTATACATTATTTTGCCGTTGTGTTTATAGTCTTTATTTGTAATGGACAGCATTTTACCTGTTTTAAATAATAACGGTGCTGAGTATCATCGATATTCATGTTGTCTAAACATCAAAAACATCAAAATCATCTGAACTGCTCTTAAAACTAGTCGTCTTTAGATGAAGTTATTCCGTAAAAATCAAACTAAAACAATAATTTTCATAGTTCTTTAAGATATCCTGCATTTTCTCATCATAATTCCGTCATGTGATATGAATATTATTGCGTATTTAGCCCTTAATTGGCATGGTACCTGTACCTGAAATTCCAGCACTACGTTTTACGTAACGCACATTAGAGCGCAAAGCAACAAATACCTTTTTCAACATACAGCCATGACACTGATTTTTTTTTAAACCAATGGCGGGCCCTCAGCCGACTTCGGCTTGGCCGCTACGAAGGCCAGAAGTGGTGGTCACTTTATTATGGAGGCACCCAATAGGTGGGCCACCTTTACCTCTTATGAAGGGACGGACAGTTACAACCATGCCTTCTCCGAGATTCGAACCCGGGCCCTTTGGTATCGCAGTCGGCTCCCATAACCACTATACAGTCTGGGCGGCACCACGAAACTGTTGTAAATGGCTTTTTGAGATCAGTTCTTTGAAAAACCGACTCAGTATAAAAGGATGCGTTTGCAAGTATCAGCACCAAGACGTCAGAGCAATCAAACCGCAAAGAGTTAGACAGCGCAGTGCAAAGCAATTGAAGAAAGGAAGAGGCGTTTCCAGATATTCTTCTGCATTTGAAAGTGAGATTGTGCGAGCAGTATGGGTACAAGAAAACATCAGGATGCCTTTACACGTGGTAGGATGACTGACAAGCTTGGAGAGGGGCTTAGTTTGAAGTTTGTCGCCGAAGAATTTGGAAATGATAAAAGTGTTATTTCACGAGCCTGGAAAAACTTCCAGACGACAAGTGCAATTGTAAGAAAATTTGGAGGTGGACCAAGAAAAACAAAGGTGACTATCACCGATAGCCTGCAGGCGAAGAGAGATCGAAACCAGACAGAGGGGAAATTATTGTAGTTCTCCAGTTGCGCACGGCAACCAGTTGACTGTGGCCAGACGACTTCATAAAGGTGACTTGTCGGCCGCCATCCTCAACGCTGTATATTATTGACAGCAGCTCATCAGCAATACCCTTTACAGTGGTGTACAGAACTTAAAGGTCGACACCTCATCAATAGAGTCAAATTCCTTTCACTGATGAGAGTTGTTTCAGTCTGACAAACGATTCTAGGCTTCAGTTAACATGATGAATGACAGGGACGTAGTTTCATTCCACTAACATCAGGAAAAGAGATCTTTGGGATGGCTCTGGCGTGCTTGTATGATTATGAGGAGGAAGTCTGATGCGCGGAAGGACGGAACTTCACGTTCTCGACAGAAGCTCACTTATTGGAGATCGTTACTGTGATGAAGTTATTCTTTCCCAAGTGCATCTTTTCTGGGGCGCGATTGGTACCGGCTTTGTTTTTATGGCTGACAGTGTACGGCTACACAGGAATAACGCTGTTGAGGAGCTCCTGAAGAGTGAAGATATCTACAGAGTGGATTAGCCAGCGTGCACCAATGATTTAAATCCTTTTGGAAATGCATGGGATACTTTAAAAAGACGTCTGGAGGCGTGATCTTACCTTTTCAAGAGCATCGGACAGTTGAAACAGATGTTCCTTGAAGAATGGGAACTGTTAGGTAACTTGGTGTTAAGTATAGATAGACGGTGCAACGCAACCATTACAATCAGGGGAGATTATATTTATTATTGTTTGGTTTGCTGCTCTTGGCCTGACAGTTTTTTCTACCAACACCATTCGGCCAATAGAGCCTTTTCCTATTCGCTCGTGTACTGTATGCGTTCTGCCCACTTTTTTTTTCCAATATACTTTTCTCAATCAATATGCACTACATTGTACCTCTACAGTATAAATTTCATCTCTCCCAAGTAAATGTGGAATTATGACCAAAATTAGAAAAGTTGTTGGTTAGAGAAAAAAAAGTCCTGAAAAGTTTCTGATTAGAGTTATCATATATGTATTGCTATTTTCATGATTTTAATTAGAAATACTAAAGCAAACTTTGCTTTAAAGCAAAATTATGAAGATTTTCTGTGTATGAGCGACTATTTATCCGAACAGTATTTTTTAAAATTATAATTTTATATAAGGTCTGTGAGAACCCAAATATTCCATTCGCGTATCAGTTTACACCAGACCAGTAAAATATTTTTCGACGGAACATAAACCATTTTGCATTTTACATTGGGAAAATTGATGAGTAAAACAGTAACTGAAAATTTGATAAAACCGGGAAAAAAAAAGTAAACTGATATAGGGCCATTAAACTCCGTACATTTCTTATAAGGTACACAGTATAATTTTGAAAATCATGAAGAGAGCATTTACCTCTTGCTCAGTGATAGTTTCTCACGAAAGGATGTCAGTAGTCCACTAGTTACTCAAATGAGCTAAAAATGTTTCTTAAATGTAAAAAAAAAAAAAAAAAAAAATTGTAATTCATGCGTGGTACGTTGTTATATGTATTTCCTGTCACGAATAAGTCAAGGGAACTTAGATTTCAGTTATTATAACGAATTGTGATGTACCTCTTGAGGACTGCTCATAAGATATTGCGTCGTTAAATGATACGTAACTGCTTGATATGTGAAGATAGATGCGTGCCGCTCTCCAGACGGGACGCAAGGATGGTTGACTGCGTGCTTCAAAAATGTCACAGTTGCTTATTCCAAGGACGAGCACTTACGTTATGAATACATCAGGCAGAGTCTACATACGCTGGTTAACTGATGCGTGGGATATAAAAAGAGAGAAATCATGAATTACAAATAAAACTTAGACGCCTTTTGATCGGTAAAGTTTCTTTTTCTTTGTGACAAATTGCTGATTGCCTTGAAATTTCTATCATCTTCTTCACCGTAGATAGTACAGATAGTAGGCAAATACAAAAAATTTCAAATTGGGGTTCGAAATTATGCATAGAGGGCTTCACATTACATCCATAGTCAGGTCTTAATTTCGAAAATTAGAAATGCCGGAGAGCTATGAAAGACCGTCAGAACACAGGAACGAGAATAAATAAATAACTAAAATGACTAATAAAATAATTATTAATTAAAAAATTAAAAAATTGAAGCCGGATAAAAATTAATGAAAATAAAAACTTAAAAAAAAAAAAAAAACTGAAAGGTTACAGATTTTAAATTACGTCCAAAGTGGGTTTTTTTAATGTTTTGTGTGTTACCTTTATTTATTAAATATCATGTTCTCCACACTTACGGCATACAATTCAGTTAAAGAATAATATCGCAAAATAATTTTAAAATGAGTATATCTTTAGAATTTCCGATACACAGCTCCGCCCGCTTTAGATAAAAAGGTCTTTTTTCTCCGGTAGAGTGTTGCTATTGCTCGCTTTTAAATCGTTTGAGTTTTTTCATCAAAAATTCGTTAAAGTTTTACAAAATATGAAATAGATAATAAAACAAATTCCAAATTCCAAATTTGGGCTTCCAGATAAGCATATTCGTGTGGAAACGTACGTTATTCAAAATTGGATGGCTCTAGGTTTAGCTAGATCTTTTATCACATTTGGAGAAATATACATACATTTATGCAGATTCTTCATTATTTAATTTCTTTAACTATAATACAGCGCTGCAAGATTTGGTGGCAACAGTTTGAAAAGTGATTCAGACTTTTCTATAGATAATATTTCTGGCGCAAAATCGCAGAAGGAAAACAATAGCCCTTCAGGGACAAAGTCCCTTTGGACTAATAATTAATTATTAAAATAATTAAATAATTAATGATTAGAGTAATTAAATACTTAAAATTTAATAAAATGTAAATAAATAAATAACAATTTAATAAGTTATTAAATAAATGCCAAATAGTTAAATAATAAAATAAAATACTGGATCTTCACTAATTTCGTGTTGCGGCTGGAATTTAAATTTCACACAAAAACTGAGAAATAACTCAACGAGTCTCCGGTTGATTTTAAGCCTTGAATATAATGTACTTCTTCAAGGGATCATAGAAATAAAAACCATTCTTTTTTCCAGCACACCAATGAAAAGCTTTAAAATGGTTAAAGTGTCACTAACGAGACTAAGAGAATGCTATAAATAACAGCAGAATAGAGAGAAAATTTTAACGGATGTTGTGTAAAAATAAAAACAAAAGAGAAGAGTCCAGCGTTTTGAGAAGAGAGTAACATTCCATCTGACAATCGTGTCCTGTCAGTATAATTCTACTTGTCAAGCAGAATGTGAAAGCGAGCAAATTTTCGCCGAATCCGAGGGTTAGCTGATAAAAAAGCAACACATGACAATTTTCATTCCCCGTCTTTAGTTACATCTTTCCGAAAAGTCTGCAGGTGCTCTTTTCCGCGAAAAAACAGTAGCGTTGTAACGAAAAATTTACCCTAGGTCATAAATTCATTGTTCTTTTAGGAGAACAAGTCTTTGACATGTGAGTGGGGCTTTTCTTTTCTTAAAAGTTTCGACCTTCATCTAGGGGTTTGTTTCCCAAGGAACGAGAGGTGTTCATTCAGAAGTTAGAATCGATTTTTAATATAATTTT
This sequence comes from Stegodyphus mimosarum, assembly GCA_000611955.2. NCBI lineage: Eukaryota > Metazoa > Arthropoda > Arachnida > Araneae > Eresidae > Stegodyphus > Stegodyphus mimosarum. The sequence goes on from KK113129.1 coordinate 179,316, forward strand.
ATTATTAAAAATAAAATTTTCGAGATCAAATTTCTGCGGAATCTGTTGTTCCATTTAAAAGAAGTACCGGAGCTTTCTTGTTTAGGGCGCTCCAGCTAGAATTATGGTTTATCTCCAAAACTAAGAAGTACCAGAGCTGGGCTCCGGCGCAATTTAAGCTCTGTACAAAATATGTCTCTTTCGCGTAATATAAAGAAAGTTAGTTTCCTTTGATACATTTTTATAAATAAGAAACATATATTTCCCCCTTTCAATACATAAATTAAGATATTTCTATTAACAATAGAGGTAGCTGGTCATATTTAAACTTCACTACTTTTTAGCTTCTTGTCAGCAAATACTGACATGCGTTACTTTCCTGGAAAATTCTCTGATCTGTATGATAAACCCAGATCTGAATATTGCAAAAACGTTTAGTGACCAATTTTAAAAGAAAATAAGAGTTGAATCCACGGATCAAATTTTACGTTTCATTGCATGAGAGTATAAACGGTATAAGGTACTTCCCCCGCCTTCTTAGCATGCTTTCCTGGTGTAGTGGTCAGCACACTCGGCGCGTATTCCAGAGGTCTGAAGTTCGAGACCCTGCCGGGGTACTGCTCATTTTTCACGGCTTTTGTTTTCAAAAAATCGTAATGAATCTACAATGGCGCCCGAACTCAAATGGGTGGTGGATAATGATCTCCACCACCAGGATTTATAAGGAGGTTTTGTTTCTGCTAATATCCTATGAATGCAGATTGTGTAGGATGATTCATAATTTATCCACATTGTTATTTCAATAGAATTCAAAATGGTGGCAACAGGGGTGTAATATTACTACCATACTCTAATAAAACATTATTGCAACTATCGTATTTTTCAAGTATGAAGTTTAAATTTATGTATTAAAAACACTCATTTGTTAGTATGAATACATGAGAGAAAATTTCTATGAATGATTTTTCAAGCAATGGTTTTTCTTCTCACTGATGATTCCTAGCGATCTTTGTGTGAATTTTAAATACTGTTTGATAGGGAAACAGTTGCTTTAATTTCAGCTTTAATATGTAACAAAAATCTTAAACATGAACGATGAAATGCAGATTTTAAAGAAATATGCATTAAAATTTTAAATGCAAATCGTAATTAGTTTAATAAAAGTTAAACGCTCATTTAAATTGGGAAAAATATCTCACAGAAGCCAGCGGGGTCAAGCAATAAAGCAACTTTAGAACTGAAGGATACGTAGCAGTAGACAGAGTACTGAATTATGCAGGTTATGTAACCGGCAATTATACGCCGGTTAAATTATGATGGTCTAAGTTCAGTTCTGTGTTAAAGCAAAGCACATTACTAAACAGTTTTTCTTTAAAAAAATCTCTGAATTGAATAAAGGATTTTCTAAAATTTTTAGAACTGAATAAAACGTTTTCATCCAACAGAACTCAGAAATCTCTGAACTGAATAAAGTAGCACTTTCATCCAGGTGAGTTTTTACAAGTAATCAAATAGTCCATCTGCAGCTGAACGGTAAAGTCGCTGAATCCTGGTATTTCGACCGGAATCTAATCTCTGACAAAGGGCTGGTTGCCTGCTTGGTTTTCCCCATGTGCAAAATGGATACGAGCTAGTTTTCCTTAAAAGTGTGCCCACGAAGGCATCTCTCCTCCTAAGCAGACAACTCTCGAGTTGCTTTGGCTTAATCAATTAAACTAACCTAAAATTATCTTTCGGATTTAAATGATTGTCTATACCTAAAGTGTTCTTAACTTTTTTTTTTGCACCGACGCTTTTTAAAAGAATGGTTCTTTTCATCGATCCCCTTACATTTTCTTTATAATATACGGCATACAACATAAACATAATGCAAATACTAATTGCACATAAATAACGTAAAGATAACAATCAGACTAAGAATATGAGCAAAAGATTTTGGAAATTAGGTTTATTGCCAGAATGAGATATTTTATATTTATTTCAATGCTAATTAATAAATATTTTACTCACTAGAATATAGAACTAGAACATGATGGAATATTAATTTTTTTATCCACTCAAAATTTTCTAGTTACAGTACTGAAAGCTTTCTACCATAGACTTGAAGTGCATATTAATTAGAATGAGAAGTAGTTGACGGAACTATTGAATTCTTTGATTAGAGAATAATAACGTGAGAAATTTCAACCATATCACTCAGTTTTCACCCAACTAAGGAAATCAATGACTCAGCTTCTTGAGCAATTACAATTTGTCCCACATAGGAAAAATTTAAAATAAAATTGTAGAGTCATTAGAATTCTTAAAGTCGGAAACACGAACAATGAACAATGCCCTCGCCGAGACTCGAACCCGGATCTCTCAAATACACGCCGAGTATGCTACTATTACACCACGAAGGCTTGCAGAAGGGAGGGAGGAAATACCTTACATACTCCCTCTTTTAAAGAGTGACTGGGGATTATGGGACCCAATCGTAAATTCTAGTGGTAAAGAATCATCATCCACCACCTTTTAGTTCGGGCACCAGTGTAGAGTCATTAGGATTTTTGGCGTAGGAAAATGAGCACTGCCCTCACCAGGACTCGAACTTGGACCTCTCGAATACGCGTCGAGTGTGCTATGTTACACCACGAAGGCACACAGAAAAGAGGTAGAAAAACACCTTATAAAATATAAAAATTGAAAATTTGAAAATAAATATAAGATTTTACGATTTTAAATAAAAAACGGACAGAAATTCTATTCATTATTTGTATTGTACTTAATACAAAGAAATAAATAGTAAACGCATGGTTTATTATTATTAGATGTAATTTAAGGTAAGCATATTGATAAGAATAATACAGAGGTTTGTAATTATCAACTTTGACATTTTTTTTCTGATAGTAATTTTTAAATTTTGGTATTTTGAATTCAAATTTTCATAAAGTTACTGGAGACGAAAAAATAAATAAATTTAGCTATTCCTTAGTAGACCATTATTTTAAATAAAATTTTGAATATTTGATGACGTTTCATGTTTCAGAAAAATTTCCATATTCTCCAGAAAATGCAAATAAGTTTAGAATTTAAAAAGAAGTTAGCGGAAATAAGAGACATTATGATTTGGCGACTGGAGTATTATAGTAACAGTTCACTGCTATAATAATCTGAATTAGAACTAGTGAATGAGTGACCTGAAGTAAAATAATAATTAAAGGTAAGTGAATTTCTTTCGTTCCAGTTTACATTAGCATTGTCAGAGTCTACGGCTCTCTATTCAGAATAAAAGACTGATAGGTGCCACCCAACTGGAACAGTGGAACAGTGCTGACTGCCATACCGAAAAGGCCGGGTTCGAATCCTGGAGAAGGCATGGGTGTTGGTAAGTGTATAGTGCCTGTCTGCTGTGCCGAAGAGGCAGGGTTCAAATCCGGATGCTTGTAAATGTATAGTATCTGTGTGGCATGAGGGCACTCTAAATATGCGGCGAGCCGAAAGTCCTTTCGAGAGGTTGTTGGCAGGGGAAGAATGGTGAGAGACCCTCGGAGCCGTCCCTCCCGAGGTGCTCTCCATCAAAATTGTGGCTGGAAGTTAGCAGAGTCATACTGTCACCTGTATGGTGCTCCGAGCTCTTGCCAACGACAGGCGCAATCTTGACCCCTTGCCACCATGAATTTCGTGGGTTCGCTCTGATTTCAGATACCTGATCTGATGTTACTGACAATCAGGTGGGATAAGGCTCAACAACAAAGTGACTGGTTGATTGATTACGCCACAGCACGTGAGGGATTAAGAGAGAGTTTCCTTTGTTGAAGACTTCCTAAAGGAAACTGGCTGACTGCACATTAAGGAAAATAACGTAAATCTAATGCAGGTAGCTCCTTCGTCGGAATTCCAGATCAAAAGGGTATTATTTCTTTTGTAAGTAATATATGTTATGTATACCTGCAGTGTAGTTTGGTTTCCTTTTTCTTTAGTTTAGTGAATTTCTGGCTTAGTTACTAGTTACTGGATTAGGGACTAGTGAATTTTAAGTATATTTTTGTTTTCTTGCCTGATTATTTTATTCAGAAATTCGGCTTAAGTTCTGTTCTCGAAAATTTGCCAGTGGCAGTGAAAGACTATAAGACGTCAAACAGGTATGAAGATTAGATAGACGATAGACATTGACAGTATCTTCCATTGCCACTGGCTAATTTTCGTGCTCAACGGAATTCAAACTGAATCGCAGAAGGAAACAAGTCGATGAGAAGGCTAAATATACGTAAAATTTACAGCAACTAGCCCAGAAATTCAGTAAATTTCAGTGTCTATCGTGATTAATAACTATAAACATTACATTTCAACTTTTGTCTAGTATTTGGTTTAAACGAGAAGGAACTGTAAATTTATGCTGAGTTGATTAGACATAAAAAATGCCCTTCCCCCCCAAAAAAAAACTGTTGTTTATAACATGAAAGGTACAGTGATTTTAAATACACGATTTCTATTTTCTTTTTTCCTCTCCAATTTTGTTAATAGCCAACAATAAACCAAACTGTACTGTAATACGAAAACACAAACGTAAGAAAATATTTCCGTGTACAATAATGGAACGAAATTAACTAAAAATATGAATGTGAAAGGTAAAAATGTTATTGGTTAATTTTTCAGACAAATTTATAGCAAAAATTAGGATAGGAGAAGTATATTGGTAGAAGAAATCTTCAGCGACATTTGAAGAGAAATTCCTCTTATTAAGCTAGTTGTAGACAAAGTAATGCAAGTTTTGCCGGCCAATTAAAATGCGTTATTCATAGAAACTAAAAAAAAAGAAGGAATAATGAGAAGAAAGAAATAATAACAATAATTCAAATAAGAGCTTCGGTTTGGTTTATTTGATTTTGGGAGAGCACTCGACGGCTGTATGTCTTAGGGGAAGTATACTTTCGTGGAGGACTTTCTAAGGGAAACTTGCTCGTATACATGTTGCGCATGGGGAAAGCCACGAAAACAAACACGCAACCAGCTCGTTCGCCGAGATTCGAACCCTGGACCGAGTTACCAGCGTTCAGTGACTTTTCCGCTCAACAGATGGTGAGCCCATATGAGGTGAAATTTGAAATTTCAAGTAGTAAAGCTCTTGAGACATTAGGTTATTTCGAAGCAGGAGACATGAAAAATGAGCAATGTCTTCGTTGGTACTTGAACCTTGGACCTCTCGACTACGCGCCGAGTGTGTTGGCCATTACACCACGAAGGCATGCTAAAAAGGCGGGAGAAATACATTTAATACTCTTCTCCATTTTAAAGGGCGACTGGGATTTATCGGAACCACTCGCCGAATCCTGGTGGTGGAGAATCATCATCCACCACCTTTTTCAGTTCGGGCACCACTGTAGAGAGAGACATTAAGTTATTTCGAAGCAGGAGACATGAAAAATGAGCAGTGCCTTTTGCGGGACTCGAAACTCGGACCTCTCGAATGCGCGTCGAGTGTGCTGGCCATTACGCCACGAAGGTGTGTAATGGCCAGGCAAGAGAAATACCTTATTAAGCATGCTAAGAATGTAAAGCTAATACTCATCTAAAGGTAGAAACATGTTTTATTTTCCTCTGGAGTTCAGTCTGATGATGGGTATAAAAAAGGCCGATAGATCTTCAGTTAAAAAATATGTGAGATATTTTTGGCTATTTAACATGAAAACTGAATCAGATAGGGATTAAAAAGTCTATTTTACACAGAAAAATTTTGGAAGCTCATGAACAGGTTTTTCTTTTAACAGGTTTTGCGAGGCTAACCTGGGTGACTGGGATAGCTGGTATCGCTAAGGTTACCTTTATTCAAGATCAAATCACACAAATCTCGCCTTCAAGAAGAAATTAGCAAAGCCATTTCGGTTTCGCTATCCAAAATCATCTCGATCTCATGACGTAAAAATTACTGGGATCAATTTCTAACTGGACAAGAGGTTTACACAACATAAGGCTTTTAAATTTCATGTATGTCATGAATATTAATTTCCATGATAGCTGTGTCCACTGAAAAATGAACTCAGTTTGAAGCGTCAAGCCATTTAAAATGTATTTCAAAGAGAAACCAAATACGGGCTCTATTTTTAAACGAAATTTAAGCAATTACATTGACATATTAAATGCAACATACAATTCATAACTATAATGCTTTAGTCTTTTTTGCTCCTCAAAGATTAAGTCCTCATTGTCTTTTAAATAATAACACCAAATTCTTGTCGCTTTCGTCTATATGGCAGTTAGGGAATTAGCTGATATATAATTCGCACGGGTTCGAACCTCGGAAAGATATGCGTGTTTTTAGTTGTATGTCATGCCTATAGGTGTATATTTGTTGCCCAAGGCGCACCCTTAGCAACGTTTTCAGGAATAATCTGGCTAAATATGGTTTCAGGTATACCTGACGAATGTTTATCAAGAAAGTGCCCGAGTATTAGAAGATTTAAAAAAAAAAAATCTGAAAGTTTCAGTTTTATAGTATTACGCCCAAAGGGGCGTTCTTTTAACGTTTGTGTGTTACCTCTAATTATTAAATATTATATTCTTCACACTCATCAGCAATATCGCAAAATAATTTTTAAATTAGCATATCTTTAGAATTTCCGATACGAAGTCTCGTGCGCTGGAGATAAAAATGTTGCTCTTTTTCAGTCCAAAGGGCCTTGGTCCCTGAAGGACTATTGTTTTCCCTTTGCGATTTTGCGTTGAATCACTCTGAATGTCCGTTTCAATTTTCAAATTCTTGCCACCAATATTACCGCCTTGTATTATATTTGAAAAAATTAAATAATGAAGAATCCGCATAAATGCATATATGTTTCTCGCATTGTGATAAAACAACTGTACCTAGAGCCATCCAATTTTGAATGACGTAATCCTACTGCAAATATGGGCATCTGGAAACCCAAATTTGAAATTTGTTTTATTATCGATTTTATATTTTGCAAAACTTTAACGAATTTTTTATTAACAAGCTCAAGGATTTCGAAGCCAGCCATAGCAACGTTGTACAGAAAAAACATTTTTATCTCCAGCGCGTGAGACTGTGTATCGAAAATTCGAAAGATATGCTCAATTATTTAAAATTATTTTGCGTTACTGCTCTTGAACTGAACTTTATGGTTTAAGAGCGAAGAACATGATATTTAATAAATAAAGGTAACAACACAAAATGTTAATAAAACGCCCCTTTGGACGTAATTTAAAATCTGAAACCTTTCAGATTTTTTTTCCGTCTATTGTTCGCTTTGAAATCGCTGAGTTTCTTAATCAAAAGTTCGTTAAAGTGTTACAAAATATCAAATCGATAATAAAACAAATTTCAAATTCCAAATTAGGCCTTTCAGATGCACATATTCGGTGGAAGATTACGTTATTCAAAATTTGATGGCTCTAGGTGTCGTTGTTCTATCACAACGTTGGAAACATATACACTGGTGTGCAAAAATTAAGGACGAAGTCGAAAAATTAGCATATCAGCTGAACGAAGAGGCAGAGCGGACAGAAAGACCAATCAGGAGATTAAGTAAGGTGATTTACGGTAGCACATGCGCAGATATGCAGGTAGACGTAATGGGGGAGCGTCTGAGTAGTATAAAGCATGTTGTCGGTGTAAGATCAGTATTTCTGGCAAAGAGATTGCACGCCGTATAGCAGTTAAAATCACACCGAGTTGCTGCCTCAGTGAGAAATGGCGAATAATCAATCTGTTAGACGACATCTGGATGCTTTTACCCGAGGTCGAATCATTGGGAAGTTGGAGGAAGGCCGCAATGTGACAAGTGTGGCTGCAGAGTTCGGAATTGCTCACAGCATCGTTTCGCGACTTTGGAGACAATTTCAAACTACAGGAACAGCTATCCGGGGGTTTAGTAGTGGTCGTCCACGAGGAAATACACCCGCAAATGACCGGTATATTGCCTTACAGGCCAGAAGAAACAGGCGGCAGACAGCGGGAGAAATCGCTAGGCACACGACACAGGCGACTGGACGACCGATATCGCGTTTTACCGTGGCCAGAAGACTGCACAGTGGTGGTCTGTTTGCACGACGCCCTGTACGGTGTGTACCTCTAACGCCTGCCCATCGGAGAAGGCGTTCTCTGTGGTGCCGGGAACACCGGAATTGGAGAGACAATGAATGGGGACGAGTACTCTTTACAGATGAGAGCAGATTTAGTCTGAGTTGCGATTCTAGACACATACACATCTGGACAGAGCGGGGAACACGCAATAACCCCTTCAACATCATCAAAAGGGACTGTTTTGGAGGTCGCGGAGTTCTCGTTCGAGCAGACATAATGCTTGGTAGCCGGACCGACCTTCATATCTCCCAAGGAGGTTCGTCACCTGGGACTGCTATTGTAACGAGGTTCTTCTTCCTTACATGCGTCTTTTCACAAGGGCTATGGGTCCTCAGTTCCTCTTCATGGACGACAACGCTCCACCTCATCGCACAGTTACTGTCGAAGAGCTGTTGGAGAGTGAAGATATTGAACACATGGATTGGTCGGCAAGGTCTCTGGATCTAAATCCCGTCAAGCATGTACGGAACTTACTAGGGAGACCCGTGGCAGCACGTAACTTATCGCCAGTAACGATTCCGAAACTGCGATTGGTGCTACAAGAGGAACGAGCAGCAGTGTCTCAACAGCTCATTAACAAACACATATCCAGCATGCACAAATGATGTGAAACCTGCCTAGCAGTCAGGGGAGATCATATCCCCTATTAAAGACCGGATGCTTCTTGCTGGACACCCATCACAGGGATGTTTCGGCCTTCAGTCGCATTGCGCTTCATGCTACTTTTTCAATAAAGCTTCTTTTTATCCCTCTGATTTCTCTTTTAGTAAGTGTTGCTTACAATACTCATGTCCTTACGTACTGGGGATCTTACGGTAATAAATGTGTTGATTTGGAAAGCTTTTGTACAAAGTTATATTGAAAAAACCTTCTCGTCCTTAATTTTTGCACACCAGTGTATACTGTAACGTATTTTACAGTTTTCATCGAAATAACAGATGAACTTCTTAGTAAATCATAAACTTTATTCTCAATTCACGAAGATAGATAATTTAAATACAATTTCTAAATGTTACAATTTTACACTCCAGCTTATTCTTACAGTTTCTTCCTCTATCAGTTTTTCATACATCAACTACCGTAAAACTTTCAGAATAACCAGTTTCTAACATTTTTCACTTTGCCGGTTACATGAAACATATATGGCGTTGCCACTCCGGTATCAAGGATAATAATATTTATAAAATGTTATTGTTAAAATATAAACAGTTGTTAAATAATAAAATATTACAATACATTTATGCGGATTCTTCATTATTTAATTTCTTTAAATATAACACAGGGCAATAACATCTGGTGGTAACAATTTTAAAAGTGATTCAATAAGAATAAATTTAATTCAACAGCAATATCATGAAATATTTAAAAACAAGCATATATTTAGAATTTCCGGCAGACAGTCTCGCGCGCTGGAGATAAAAATGTTTTTTTCCCTGGCAGTGTTGCCATTGCTCGCTTTGAAATCGTTGTGTTAATCAACAATTCGCTAAAATTTTACAAAAATAGGAAACAGATATAAAACAGATCCGAAATTTAAGATTCCGGTTTCCAGGTGCTCATGTTCGGATGAAGGTTTACGTTATTTAAAATCTGGTGGCTCTAGGTACCGTCATTTTTTCACAGTGAGGGAAACATACATACATTCCTGCAAATTCTTCAATATTTAATTTCTTTATATATAATACAGGGCGATAATATTTGGTGGTAGCAATTTAAAAAATGAAACGGGCCTTCAGAGTGAACCGAGGCAAAATGGCGCTTCGAGACTAATAACCCTTCTGAACTAACACTCCTTTGAGCTAAAAATCTTACAATTAACCTTTGATATAAAAATTCAACTCGTCGTCTATTATGATTTTGAAAATATAATTATGTAAAAGTAAAATGCAGAAATCTGAAAACTGGAAAAAGCTCAACCAATAAACCAACGAGTGGCTGAAATCAATTTTTCAGTTGTCAAATGCCTTGACTGGTACAACGATATGTTTGAATCATTTCTGTAGTAACTGAAACGTAACTAAGTCAGTGAGGTGTGTTCAAGGGCTCATTATCACATGATCGTGATGACACGGTATGCACCTTTTTGATTATTATTGTTTGCAACGCTTAATTTCAATCGGAGCACATAACAAATCAGCTGCCTTATTTCTTCGCTTTATTGGATTATTACTGAGTGCTGAGAAATTCAAGTCCACATTAGTTTCGCTACATCTTCCAATTTATTTGAGTTATTCAATATTGTTTGCGTTCGGCACCCTTGATGAAGCACAAACTTTTTTTTTTTTTAAATCGATATAGCACTCGCTTCGTAGAGGCATGTTAAGAATGTCTTTAAATGAAAAATCTAGAACTTTTCTCGAGGAAGATCACAAGTAAACTATACAATTCGAAGGAATGTGTATTAGACAAGCGACGCTGAATCGCCTGTGAAAAACTGTTTCTTTTTTATTTGTTTAACTTCTTTTGTACATCGTTTTAGATTTAGAATTCAACTCAATAAGTTTAAATGAAATGCAGGAAAAAAAAGGCATGTAATTTAATGTTCCGTACAAAGGAAGTCATGTGGTGTACACATCAGCTTTTTTTTTTTTTTTCTTTTCAGTTTTCGAAAACTTTACAGCCTGTTTGAAGCCTTGGTTTATAGCACATTAGGAAGATATTTTTATGAAATGCCTAAAAAATAACGGATTTGAATAACGGAAGATAATTTGAGTTTTTGCTGCAAAAAAGAATTTAGAGGAAAGGTGATGTAAAAGTCACGACTGCATCTGCTGCACGAAAATTGTTTGGTTAACACATGCATTTGATGCAGTACATTCACATAACATGAAGCTGATAAGACTAACTGAAGCTTACTTCTTTTATACGAGCTATTATTAAAGTAAAATGTGCATTCATACATGATGAAAAAAAAAACTGGAATTTTTCACAAATCTGTTGAAAAGAAAAATGCTTGAAATTGAAAGGAGGCGTGCTAATTTCTAGGAGCTAGACATCGTCTCAGTATTTTAAGGACATCAAGACAGGCGACCACACTAAAAGCATTGAAGATACAACTTGAAGAGCTATTAAAAAACTCTGCAGTATTTGGTATGCAACAAGACAATTTGATTCGTATCTGGCCGAATGTATGTAGAAACGCCGCCATAAGCCACCGTACACCTGCAATAATCAAAACATTCTTAAATGCAGCAATATATTCTCCAAAAGGCTATAAGGTGTTTCTTCCGCCTTTTTAGCATGCCTTCGTGGTGTAATTGTTAGCACACTAGACGCGTATTTGACAGGTCCGAGGTTCGATTCCCGTAGAGGTCATTGCTCATTTTTCATGCCTCATGCTTCGAAATAACTTAATGTCTCTACAGTGGCGCTGGAACTAAAAACGGTGCTGGAGGATGATTCTCCACCACCAGGATTTGCCGAGTGGGTCCCCTAATGCTCAGTCGCCTTTTAAAAGGGGAAGTATATAAAGTATTTCTTCCGCCTTCTTAGCATGCTTTCGTGGTGTAATGGTCAGCACACTCGACGCGTATTTGACAGGTCCGAGGTTCGAGTCCCGGCGAGGGCATTGCTCATTTTTCATGTCTAATAATAAAATGCACTAATCAACAGGGACACTTATTATATTCAGCAATTTTATGCTCTGTACTAAAATTTAAGAAAATCTTAATTTTAATAAGCATACATAAAAATATTTAATATATTTTGTTTATTATTTTTATTTTTTATTTATTAACCCAAAAGAGGCTTGTAATCTCGAAATAGAATTTTAAATCGAATCACTATAAATGCATCGTTTCAATTTCAGATTGTTGAAACCAAATATTATCACCCTGTATAATTTTTAAACGAATTAAATAATGAAGAATATATGTATATATGTGCGTATGTTCCTTGCAGTGGAGAAAAACGACGGTACCTAGACCCACTAAATTTTGATTAACTTGATACTCCAGCCTAACATGTGTACCTGGAAGAACGAATTTTTAGTCCAAATGGGCTTTTAGTTTTGAAACGGCATTTGGAGTCGAATCACTAAACGGATGTATCACTTTTCAAATTGTTGCCACAAAATATTATCTTCCTGTATTATATTTAAAGAAACTAAATAATGAAAAATCTACATGGCATGTTTCTCTCACTGTGAAAAAACAACAGTACCTAGATTCATTAAATACTGAATAACATAGTTCTCCACCCGAATGTGGACACCTGCAAGCCTGAATTTGGAATTTGTTTTATTGTGTATTTCACATTTTGTAAAACTTTATAGAATTTTTGATTAAAAAACTCAACAGTTTCAAAGCGAGCAGTGGCAGCACTCTAGGAAATAATACATTTTTATCTCCAGCGCGCGAGACTGTCTTTCGGAAATTCTAAAGATATGCTGTTTTTAAATACTTTTAGCCCAAATGCTCTGGAAACGTGTATGTGTCTGTAAATGAAAAAAAAAGCCAGTTTGGGCGTAATTAATTAATTTTTTATTTTATGTTTTATAAAACTTTAATGAATTTTTGATTAATAAGCTCAAGGACTGGAAAGCGAACAATAGGGAATAAAATATTTTTATCTCCAGTGCGCCAGTCAGTCTATCGGAAATTCTACAAATACGCTGTTTTTACATAGTTTATGATTTTGATGTTGAATTGAATTTTATGCTACGTAGGTGCGAAGAATCTGATGTTTAATAAATAAAGTTAGCACACAAAACGATAGTAATAAAAAGTAAAAAAAAAAGCTTTGTAAGCTATCTTATCAGAAAACAGGACACTGCTATAATAAACTGAGAAAAGGCTAAAAAATAGAAAAAAATGCATGATGAAAAAAATGCACTTAACACATGATTGGGAATTCTAAACATATGCTGGTTTTAAAATTTTTATGATTTTACTGTTGATTTGTATGACACCTTTGGACCTCAGTCGCCTGAGAGTTCTCCTTCGACACGAAAGCGAAATATAGCCTTTTTGAGTCGTATTATAGCCTACAAAATGTCTAAGGCCCATGCCTATTCTTGAGCTTCTCGCCACGATGAAATTCCTGGATTTTTTTTTATGTTACTGTCGAACAAATGGGATAATTTACAATAATAGAAATATTTACCACAATTATCATAATTATAATAAATATTTATTATATTTACCATAGAAATGTTTACCATTTATTGAGTAATAGAAAAGTAAAGTGTAACTGCATTTAATAAATGAATGAACTTAAGAAGTTGTAGAGTCACTAGGAATTTTTTTTGGTGGGGGAGAGGTGAAAAATGACAATGCCCTCGCCGGGACTCGAACCACGGATCTCTCGAATACGCGCCGAGTGTGCTGGCCATAACACCACGAAGGCATGCTGAAAAGGCGGGAGAAATGCCTTATATACTCCCCCTCTTAAAGTTCGACTAGGGATTAGGGGAGCACGTCGCCAAATCGTGGTGATAGAGAATCATCATTCACCACCTTTATTAGTTCCGGCGCCACTCTAGAGTCATTAGGATTTTTTTTTATGTTTGTGACATGAAAAACGAGCAATGCCGGGACTCGAACCGCGGGCCTCTCGAATACGCGCCGAGTGTGATGGCCATTTCACGACAAAGGCATGCTAAGCTGGAGAAATACCTTAAAAAGTATTTGCATTTTCGTATTCTCAGTATTCTGTTTTGAAATTGTTTTATTATTTTGTTTTCTTTTTTTAAAATTTTCAAAGTTCATTTGAAAATTTCCATTCTTATTTTAATTTTTTGGTATTATTTTGAGAACTTCACTTTAATAGTTTTAATTAGTATTCCTGACTTTCCTCCATTAGAACTGCGATATAAAAAATTAAGAGTTTATGCTTTGTTTAAAAGATATATAAATTTAGGTACTAAGTTCGAGTTGAATCAGATCTTGAAAATCCAATTTTCGTCGGATCTGTCACGTAATAAATCAAAGTAAATGTCTATATCAGTTATTAGCCATCTATGCGCAAAGGAGGTATTTCTAAAACAAAAGGATTTCGAATTTTTATACAGCATACATTAAATAAGTGAAAAATGATCTCTTTTATCAAAACATTTACTTGAATTGAATATGTTTATAGAATTTTGTTTTACAATTTTTTGTATAATATCCCTGATATAATTGAATTTATTGTTACAATCATCATCGAAACTCTCAAACCGCCTTCATACATATTAAATTATAGATGATTTTCACAAATATTAGATTATTAGTATTAATAATAAATTATTGTATTCATAAATATAATATTATTAGTATCCACACACAAATACACTCCCTTATCATTTCTTTAAATACTTACGCTCTTTATTGCCTTTCGTTAAATGTTACGCCAGATACATGATTACATCATTTAGATTTAGCTCGTAATGTTCAAATAATTTTTATTTAAAATTTTGTCAATGCGTAGTTTGTATTAAATAATTTTGTAGAGAAACTAAAGAAAAAAAAAGCTAAATTCGAAATGTGGACATTTGTAATAACAAAGTTTGCTACTTTTATATTGCAGCAATAAAATGAAATAAATAAGAACTCGGTGCATTTGGAAATCGAAACTAAGTCCTCGGTTTCGATTTTAACGCCAAATGAGAGTAGAAAGAAGCCAAGGTAAACTGGGCAACCATGTCGCCAAAGTATTTTTGTTAGCCAAACTCGAAAAGTGAAGAAAGAATCCACTCCATGCCTTATGGTTCTGTTTAACGAAAACGAGAACAAGTTTTTTTTTTTTTTTTAATACTAGAAACTGAGAATTTAAAACACAGAATTAATTGATACTTTATAATATACCAATTTTATTTTGTGGTTCTATTATTCTTTTGTAAGCAATACTGAAAAATACTTATAACACACATGCTATCTAAAATACTTGATACTGTGAAAGTAATTAAAAAAAATCTAAAAGCTTTCAGATTTTATATTAAGCCCAAAGGGGCGGTTTTTTAACATTTTGTGTGTTACCTTTATTTATTAAATATCACGTTCTTTGCACTTAAACCATAAAATTCAATTCAATAACAATATTACAAAACAATTTTAAAATGAGCATATCTTCAGAATTTCCGATACACAGTCTCGCTCGCTGAAGATAAAAATGTTTTTTTTCTTCGCACAGTGCTGCCACTGCTCGCTTTGAAATCGTTGAGTTTGTTAATGACAAACTCGTTAAAGGTTTACAAAATATAAAATAGATAATAAAACAAATTCCGAATTTGAGCTTCCAGATTTCCATATTCGAGTCGTACACTATGTTATGCAAACTTTGATGTCTCTAGGTACCGTTGTTTTTTCACAGTGCGAGAAACATGCAGATTCTTCATTATTTAATTTCTTTAAATATAATGCTGAGATCTAATATTTGTTGGCAACAATTTGAAAAGTGAAATGCCGTTTATAGTGAACCAACGCACAATGCCAAAATGAAATTAATAGCGTTTCTGGCAAATTGCCGTTTGGGGCTAAAAAGTTTCGATGTTTAAAGTTTCGAGCTTTTTTACATTATCGTATATTTATTTTTATTTTAAAGAAATTAAAAAAATGAAGATAAAACTATTAATAAAATAATCAGTTAAAATATAAGAGAGAAAATTAATATTTAGATTAATTTCATTTCCTATTTTAAGCATGTTAACAATTGTTCTTCATGTTATTGTTTAAGATTTAAATTACAGTAAAACTTTTAAACCTTTGGATCGAAAAAAACATCGGAGTAATATACTTACTTCTCATACTTCTCAGGAAACTATGAAATACTTCAAAACTCCCCCCCCCTGCCCGGAAACAAATCTTAACAGTATTTTGAGAAATGTGCGAAAATGAAAGATTAAAAATTGCTTTACTGAGTAAAATGTTTCAGCTAGTTGTAGCTGAGCATTAAAATCCACATCAGTTATAAAATAATAATAACAGTAATAATAAAAAAAAAGAAAATCTGAAAGGTTTCAGATTCTAATTACGTCCGAAGGGGCGTTTATTTAACATTTTGTATGTTACCTTTATTTACTGAATTCCATGTTCTTCGCACTTAAACTATAAAATTCAGTTCAACAGCAATATCGCAAAATAATTTTAAATTGAGCTTTAGAAATTTCGGTACACACTCTCACGCGTTGGAGATAAAAATGTTTTTCTGTACAATGTTGGTATTGCTGGTTTTGAAATGTTTGAGTTTGTTAAGGAGAAATTCGTTAAAGTTTTAGAGAATATTGTTACGAATTTCACATTTACTTGGCTATTTATTTAGAATTGTAATTAAAATTCCTTTTTATTTTCCCGTGCAAAGCAGACGATTTTTGAAGAAAAAGCTACGTCAAAAAAAAAAATAAAATAAATAAAATAAAATAAGCAGTAAATTGAAAAGTGAAACGACGCAAAATGCCAGAACGAAAGTAATAGTCCTTTGGGATTCAAATCCCTTTGGACTAATAAAAAGCAGGTTTAAAAAATAATAAAGATAAATATTAATATATAGATAATTATTAATATATTATTAATATATCTAATATATAAATATTAATATATTAGATAAATATTAAGATAAATATTAATTGAGGGTAATTTAAACCCTTAAGATAATAAGAGTTTTCAAAGTTTAGGAACTTGATGTTAGTATCACTGCACATAAACTTCACGTACATAAAATATTGCGAATTCAATGTTAAGGTAAGGATTTATTGTATTGAAATTGTTTAAAGACTTGCTATAAATCGAAGACTCAGTATGCAAATCATTATTCTGAGAAATTAGTTCATGGAAAGTATTAGAGTTTGAAATAACAGAAGGCATTTTAAATACAGTTACATTCCAATAAAGAACAAGGTTTTCATTTTTATTTACAAAAGTAGAAGTAAACAATTTAATAAACATCAAAGAAAACTTAAAATAAATGGGTATAAAAAGAATAATCATGTATATATTAAAATAAAAATAAATAAAAATGATGAATTGCATTAAGTAATTATTAACGGGCAAAAACTAAGAAGGTAAGTGATGTAAATTAATTACTATCGAACTAAAATTCCAGTCATAGCATTTGTTTCAAAACCAATTTATAAATACAATGTTAAAACTATGCTGAAATTATTTTTATTTATTTATTTTTATAATTAATACCAAATATTTGCCCAAATTTAGTTTATCTTTTAACACATAACGTTATCATATTGCCATTCTTCATTATAAAGTATTGGATTTTAATAATTGTTATTAAAAGTCGTTTTTGAATATTCATGTGCTCAAAAACGACTGATAGTTAACTGCAAAAGGATTTCAAAAAATTATATATTCTGTATTATTTAATTTTAACGAAGATTAAACTTTGTTTATCTGTTGCGTTAATTAATAAATTTAAGTTTGGGGAAAATTTAATTGAAGACTATGAAATTTTACATTCTGTTATATTATTTTGTAAATAAAATTTTAAATAAAAAGAACAAAAAAGGTAGATTTTTTAATTCCTCATTTATATTCTGACATTCATTATACATATTTAATAATATTTGACTTCTCGAAACATCACTGGTAAAAAAACTTCCTCCATCTGACAATGAAAAAACCTGTTTGAGGAACGCGTAGCGATAGCTTCGCCAAATGTGTCGACCAAGAGCAGTCGAACCGCCTCAAGGTGTGTTACAATGCGATCAGCTCTCATAGAGCGCGGTAGAACAGAGCGACAAAAAATCCCTCTTGCATTTTCGAGTTAGGTCACTCAGGTGGCGCACTTGTTCGGGTAGCGAGTGTGCTACGCACGCACACAAACGGAAGAAACAAGCTCTTAGGATTTGCGCTCGCCCATCCTCGAGTGACTTTCGAGTCTCTTCGCCATAATGCTCAACTATGGTGAGGGTCCCGCGCCGGTTGCATCGACAGTGGTCAACCGGCGAAGAGCCGGTGGAGATCAGCGCTTCAATTGTTCACAACAATCTGTACTCAGCGCAATTGATAGATTTGTGAGAGCTGTCAATAATATGGACGCGACGGTTCTGGTTCCATCTCGCCTCCGAGATATGGAGGTCCAGAACCGTCGCAAAAGTTGTCCACCACCACCACCTGGTCTTCAGCATCAAGACCTCTTTAGTTTTTATTCTATGTTGAAGGATGTCAAAAACGAGCTACTATGGGGACCTTCATCAATG
>KK113129.1:197531-235065 GCA_000611955.2 Stegodyphus mimosarum
TGTTAGTTCCAGTGGTATGTCTAGCCCTCGGAGACCCCCCATGGGTATGATGATGACCACTGGAATGACCACACCGCGGCAACCATCTGATGATGGATTGGGCAGTAGCACAGGTTGCTCATCGGACCAAGACACAGACAGTGACTTCGAGAGCATCATGACAGACCGAGAAAGCATGATCATGGAACAGACTTCACATCTTGCGACTGCTTTCCGTCATCATCTTCATGGACTTCATGCTATTTTGCATCAGTTAGCGGATTCTGCGGATTACTTATCCAGTCGGTATCAAGAAGAGATTGAGTCTCCTATAGCGTAGCTGCCGATGGACTGAAGGACCTCTTAATTATGGATAGATAAGTGCTTCATGTCAGGCGAAAGACATCTCATCGCAGTGTTATGGTGTTCCTTGCTCAATTGCTGCTACGAATATATCCCCTACAATACACACATTAACTTCAAAATTCAGGAAAATGTGTTGTACGAAATCATTCAAGGAGTACTTACCATATCTGCATTCAGAATTTTGAATTCGAATAACATCGCGGAATTTAACTCTTAGCCATTAGAAATAATATCATGATCTATTGAGCAACTCAGAAGAAACATCCATTTAATTATACTTTTCGTGAATCTGGTACCACAATAAGATGCATATACTGTGAACAATTAATTCATGATGAAATCAAAGTGCTTTAATGATAAGTGAATTTAGTGCCAGTACACCACGAAACTTCTGCCAAGAAATTTGAACAAAGATAATTTGGTTACGTGCTACATCATGTGGTATTAAGTCATTTTTATAGTGATGTTTGAAAATTCTGTACTTGAAATAGAGGCAGTTTAAGCCCATTTGTGGCCCAGTTTATGGATTCAAGCTATTGCATCAATAATAGTTTTCGAATGGTTTTTAAGTTTACCTTATATGATATTTTAAAACGTTTCCGATTTAAAAATGATCAGCGAAAGGCAATGTTAATATTATGGTTTGAGTTTAATGTCATATTTATAAATATTTTATGGTTAAAATGCCATGTTTTAAAACATAGTTTCATGCAGACTTCTGAAATGTTTACATTTTTAGTAATTTATAATTAATTAACCTTTTTCACAAACGATGGAAAATCTTGATATGTAATGAACTACACTGTTTGTAAACAAATATTTCTCAGAAATTATAAATTTTTGTATGGCTCTGAAGTGTTTAATATGCTGCTAGTACTAATGAAAGTATAATATTAAAGCAAGTAATGTCTTAAAACTTACTATTTTCCTTTTTTAATAAATAGAAGTTAGTTTAGCAATTAATAATTTTCATAGAAATTAAACAATGCAATTTTAAATCGAATTACTTAAACAAATCATTCATAATACGAAGGAACTTTTTATCGCGGTTTACGTAGTTTGGACATCTCATTATTATTTAAGAATACCTGAAATTTTCGACGTTTATTCTTTCAGAGTTTTATGCGTTACGAAACTAAATTTATGACTGTTTTAAACTTTAATGTATCTAAGCTGAGTTGAATAATAATGATGCCGAATAAAATTCTGTAATCATAAACTTAAATGAAATTGCATGTTAATCATATTTAGAAGCATGTTATGAAAATTAAAGAAGCTAAATGTTTTCCCAAAAAATAAGTTTATAAAATAACACCGGACCAATTCAAAAATTTATAATTTTATTTATGCATGAATTAAATTTAGAATTTCGGGTTCGATGCCATTCAAATCTAAATTATAGTAATTGCAAATAGTATTTAATTTGAAGAATAAATGATATCTAGAACATAATTATAAAATTCCATTCAACTTTCACGGTGTACTGGCATTGTAATTGTTATCACAAATTATACACATATCCTTTATTTTTAAGGAAAATGTTGAAATTGTTGAAAATATGTACGAAAATTTCGTATTTATCACAGCATGAAATATAACAGTTTTTATGAACGAAATACCAAAATAAGAGGTCAATGTACAAGAACTACTTTTCAGACGATTTGTCTTCATAAAACTAGTCTCAGTTATAAGCCAAACGTGAGTGATTAAGAATGTGTGAAATGTGAGTGAACTTTATACATAATACTCGTCTTTGGAAACATTTACGCTTTTCTATTCCTTTATTTTAACTTGTACGCATCTCAGTGTATTTTATTTCATACTTTCTGATGTCGCATGCGATGTAGATTAGGAAATGAAGCAAAATCAGCTTGGAAAAATATGCAGAAGGATAAAGGAGAATTCTTTTACTATACTGACAGAACAATTATTTGCAAATGTCATGTGATTAATGAAAGTTTCGCCTGATCAAAGGAATTGGATATTATGTGCTAGAAAATTTGGTAATGCTGTGGAGACCTCCAATTTTCCAAATGAGGAGAAAAATGCTTTTCCTAGGCAAAGTAAGTAACGATATTTTTTATGCTTTGAAATTTATTTTTGATCCCCATTATGTATATGAAGTATAAAATATATATTTTTTAATATAATATAATATATTTATAAATAGAAAATATATGATGTTTATAAAGTGTAATATATTATATATAACATATAATATATGTATATATATAAGTCACATTAACTTAAACTGTAAAAGCACAGCTGAAAAATCATTACTTGGCATAAACAATTTTCGTCTGGCAGATAAAGGATAATGTCACAAATAAATTCCAGATTTACCTTGCATTTTCAAGTATTGTGTATTATTTCAGTGTTTTTTTTTTGCAAATTATTGCTTTGCTTTTCTGATAAAATTAAAAATATTGTGTAAATTTCGTAAACATTCAGATACATACGTATTGCTTAATTCAAACTTAAGTTAATGCTAATATTTATTTTTTTTAATTCAAAAAAAATTTTTTTTAAATGAAGTATGTGTTTTTTTTAAATTGACTCAACCAGGTAATGGGGAAATTTTTGCAAAATTAATGTGAAAATGATATAAAACGTCTAATTATTAAATTATTCATTCTTCTTTAATTAATTAAAATGTTTCGTATTACGTTCAAAATGTTTTGATACATTCAAGAATAAATTTTCTGGCTTGGATAATTTATTCATGTCTGTTATAGAATTGAAACTAAAATTTCTGAGAATGAATTTAGGGATCAGCTACACCACATCAATCATTATGGAGGATTTCTATAAGAAAAATCGTGATTATGTTTGCAGTAGGCCCTTTATATTTGGTGAAAATGTTTATTAAACGTATCACAGTGAATTTTGGATGTTAAAGTGCAGGATCGTTGTTTTTAAGTAACGTATATTTTATTAATTGAATATTTTACTATACTATATATGAATAAAATGGCGGGGTTTTCTTTTATAAAACTTCCCACTCAGAATGTAGTATTTGATTTCATAAAATTTTGCAGTTGAAAACATGCATTGGATTCAATATGTAAGAAAGTAAAAAAAAACATACCCACACCTTTCTAAAATTAAATGTTATTAAAATTTAAATTGCTTTTATTAAAGTAGCAGCTGATACCATTTGTCGATATTAAATTTTACCAGATGTAAATGGTTTGGTACACGCTATAGAAATTTGAGAAATTTACGTAGGATTAGAAAACGAATAAATTTCTTATTCTGACACATTAAATAGATTTCTTTATTTCTTAATTTAGAAATATGATTTCAGTTTCGATGAAATGTATCAAATAATTAAAAAATAGATTGTTTAAAATTTTGTCGATTTATTAATAATGTAAAGTGGTAAAGAACACGCGAGCTTAGGTATTGTACTGTTATTTACTAAGGGATGAAGGTTATTTACTAAGGGCTAACGGTTATTTACTAAGGGTTTTGTATAGGCTTACCTGTGTACTGAAAATCAGATATATGATATAGATTCTGTTATGAAAACATATATTAGAATATACTCATTGAATGGGACAAAATTTATTTCCAGGCGTTTAATTTAATTTTAATTTAGAGAAGAGCTTTTAGAAACTTGAAATTAAGTGTTATTCTTTCCTGTAAACTAGTTTTGTGCGTTGTCAAATATAAGCTGTTTTTACTTCACTTATGGGAAGTGTTTATTACAAGCCTCCATCGTGTGTGGGAAAAAAAAGGCACAACCATATTTATAATAAAGTCTGTTTTTATTTTTCTTTTTTAAAGGGGCAAGGGTTAAATTTAATGGAATAATTTTATAGCACATTTTTTTCCGTTTTGTGTTGCAGCCTGAATAACTCGTCTTAAATATATGATTTTATGGTTATATTTTGAATTGCTGGGAATTAAATTTTGATAAGCTTATTGCAATTTTTTAGCTTAAAACTGATTCAGACGTTAATGAGGAATGTGAAAACATAAAAACCACTTTGCAGCTTCTCTTTGGTTTGTTCTGTGTAACAAATTAACAAATCTGCTGTTGTCTAAGAATTTCTCATGTAATCAAGAGAAAATAGGAGGGAAGTATAAATGTAATACTAGTTCAATAGTGTTTAAATTCAATATTTGTATTTAATTACAAATTCAATATGCAATATTATTGTTAAGTAACTTCAGCTTACTTACATGCTCACATTTCTTATTCATACTTGACAGAGAACTTAATGTTACAAAAATAGTTTTCCAGTGAATGATCTAAATTTTGGAACCACTGGAATATTACGCTGTTAATGTGCTAGTTGGCGTTAACTTTGGAATATTTGGGTTGTTTATTACATTGCAGCTGGAAGGAGTTTCGAGGTCATGTGCCTAAAAAAGAGAGATGCATCTATAATAATTGTATTAAAAAAAGGAAAATGAAATTTATTTGATGAGGGAGACTGCTATTATTGTGAAAACACAGAGAAAGAAAAAGAATTTCCCCGTAGTCGTCATACTCTAATCTCGGAATCGAATTCAGATCTCAACTATATATCATCTCTACTATACTATATATCATCTCTATATCAACTGTACTATATATCATCTATACTATATATCATCTCAACTATATATCATATTCATCTTTTAGTATAAAATTCCGACACGTAGCTACTAGCTACTCAGGTCGTATGTGTGGGTATGTGAAATAATCGCAAAAGAAAAATAATGAATGTAATATACTTTATTAATTCTGTATTAAACGTCAAACTGTTAAATTGTTATAATTTTTTAACAGAAGAAGATATTTTGATAGAATTTTAAGGAATGCTGGTTTTTAGATTCATTTCGAGAATTCATTTTTGTAAAAATACATTTATTAATACAATTACAACGAACAATGATATTAAAATTACTATTATTACTACTTTTATTATTATTGTTATTAATGGTAAATGTTAAACTATTCAAAATTAATTCTCAATCAAATAGTTTTGTGCCCTTAAGACAACTTCATTTACAGTACAGCATAATAGCCATGTGTTATATTTGATCGTGCATACATCCTACTCAAGAAAGCATTTTAATTAGTCTTGTTCATATATAAAAATAGTAAAGACTTAGGAACTTAGGGATATATATATATATATATGTATATATGTGTACTATGTTTGATATCAGATATGATTGAATAAGGAAATACAACATAAACTAATGTATATGCAAATAAAGTTAGTAAAAATTAGTGTAGATGATTAAAATAATGGTGTTTCAAACAATCTAAAGATGTATATGCTTCCAGCTATTCACTGAAAAAGATTTATAAAAATTATATTTTAAAAAAGATGATAAATTCAGAGTTTAAAAATAACAGGAAAAATAACTACATTTCGATTTATTTAATGTGTTGCATCTCTTCAGAAAAGTGTATTAAAATAGTCACTGATTTTTAATTTTAAGAAGCCCGACAACTAATATCTGAAAGAGCAATTTGAAGATTTATTGATTTTTATACATCTTCAAATTGCTATTTATGTCACTTTAAAGTGAATTTCTAAACGAATTAATAGAAGCGATGTTATTTTCCTTAATATGTTAATTTAATTAGATAAATTTGAATCAAAATAAGGAAATTAAAAATATTTAAGAATATGTTTTAACTCTGTAGAATATTTATACTAAAAACTCTCCAAATTTATGCCTCAGTTTCTTATCTTTTTGTTTCAAATAAACTCTAATTCTGTCCAGTTTATTTTTCATATCCATTTCAGTATTGCAGTTTATTGTTAGATTTATTTTAAAATTCATGTATTCCCGAGTGAGAATTACTAAACTGCAAATGAACGAAATATGTACATATGTACAGAATATGTACAGAAGCTATGTGAAGCATTTTTATGATGTTTTCAAGTAGTAAAATATATCTTTTTCCAAGTTATATATTTTCTAACTCAATTATAGGAATACAATTTAGTAAAAAAATTAAGCATTTAAGTGTTTTGCTAAAATAAACAAATTGTTAAACGGATATTCATCATAAAGTTACTTTCCACTTTGCTGGGATTATGTCAGTATTTTTATAAGAATTAATTAGCAATGACTTAAAATTAAAATGAAAAGTGCTTGACAATGTAATCTATTTGCTTAGTTTTTTTTCAGTATTTTATTAGCATATGGCAGAGAGCTTTAACAGAACTAATTTTAGTATAGACCTAAAGTTCTTGAAGTCTCTATTAAAATTAGCTGAGTTTTTTAAATAAAGTTTCAAAATTTTATACATAGATTAATTTCCGGAAAAAGGAAGACGAATCCAGAATTTTTATGAGCAATCTTTCTTGCTGTGAAAAGATTATAAGCGATAACAATTCTTTCGTGAAGTAATTTTGGAAAAGCTTTTTTATCCCTTTCAAAAACTGGTAGTGGGGGAAATTCTCTATTAGATGATTTTTTTCCAATTGGCAAAAATCATTCGTAATAATATTTTAATTAATTTTATGAATTTTATTTATTTATATAAAATATATCATTATTTACTACTATTAGTTATAAATTGCTAAAAATTATAGAGTAATGCCGAAACACATGGTGCAAGTTTGAATAGTGGTAAATTTCAGATAAAACATTTGCAAGCCAGTAAAAACGTTTCACATGTGTAAATCTTCTTTACAAATTTTTCATGGAATAATAATTTCACTAATAGTTCCATCATGATAAGATAGATATTCCAATATTTCATTAAGCTGTGCCACTAGTGTTACAAAATATTGAGCGTCTTGGCCAATCGCAATTACTCTTACTGCTGCAACTTTACGCGAAACCTTGACCGGCAGCTAGTTTCCTTCGGAAATCTGTTCCGCATTTAAATATCGTTGTATAATCTAAATTCATATTGAGGCCATTAAAATAACTATAAAATTGCTTATAAATATTGAGAAATTTTTCTGAAAAGATAGACTTATAGGTATGCTTGTCTTCCTCTTTCGGAATAATCCTTAGAAACTTTTCAAGAAATTTTTAACTGAGTCAGATATATTTTTTCCTCCTTTCTTTAAATCCATTTCCTAACATAAGAAAGAAACAAAACATGGCAAATCGAATGATGCATAACGTTTGTGTTCCAAATGAGTGAGTTTAGCCGCGTATTTATGGAAAAGCAACGGTTTGCTGAACCCCAAACGTAGACGGCAATCTATCCCAAGTTCATTTTGCTTCCTTTACGTAGCATTATTTCATCTGGATTACAGCTAAATGCTCTTAGCTGTAACCGCTTGAGAAGCTCTAGCTTTATCTTTTTAAAACCGTTATTCTTTATTTTCTTATTTATAAGACTTGGGAATCAGCTGAAAAAGCATCGACAGCACGATGATTTAGATAGCTTACTAGATTACGATGGATTGCTATTTCGGATACCTCAAAATAGTATTCATTCCGCTTATATTTTGAAGCTTTATTTATGCATTTTTTTACAGTCAGCAACAGAATCAGCCAACAATTTGAATTTTGTTTTGTTCGTTTTCATAATCAAAAACACTAATTTGCAGGAAAAATTATATTTTCATTTAAAAACCAATTATCGGTATTTGAAGTATATGGCTTTTAAGGTAGACATTTAATATTTGTAACTACAGAACTGTAAGTAATTGTTAGATACCACTAAAATTAAAATTAAAGTAAGGAAGCCATGTAATGAAGTAAAAGAAGTATTGTAATTGCGAGAATTTCGGGTATCACATTTCAATGAAAATACCCATTTTGATCGCTATCGAATGCAATTTAACGATGTTTTTGCGTGACATCTGTACGTAAGGTCAGAATAACGAACTCTTTTTCCCAAAACGGGTTGCAAAAAGGATTTAAATGGATTCAGAAGAGATTTTTTCATGATGTCTGTACGTGCATATGTATGTATGTATCTCGCATAACTCAAAAACGAGTTGTCTCAGAACGTTGAAATTTTGTATATAGTACTGCTATAACATGTAATTGTGCACCTCCCTTTTTGGTTCCATTCGGCATCACCATATAAATATATATCCATTCTGTTACTCGACTCAGTGAGCTCAGTTTTTCTACTGTTATATGTTAGTAGTGTTATGTTGTTTTTATCTTCCGGTGAAGGTTTTTATGCCTTTAGTTAATTTGCATGCAATAGTTGTAGAATTATCTACAATTTAAATGTTGCTTTAGTCCAGTTAAGCCTAATTGTTTTTAGTATAACAGCCATATTTGGTTACATTTGAAACTTAGTAGAATTAAATCATTAGTGAATTAAATCAGTTTCTGCACCTTCAGCGTTTTTCTCCCGAATGGGACCAAAAGGAAACTTTCAGCTTTGTGCACCAAAAAATCTGCCTTGTTGCCCGCTGGCCGAATTCCTTGCTTTTTCCGTAGAAATTCTAATTTTAAGTGTAAAATTCTTTTTAAAGTTGTTTTAACTGTATTCGGTGTTTTATATTCTTGTTTCTCAGCTTTTAATTTTGAGGTTTTATATATTTTTCCTTTGCCGCGAAGTTAAAACTGAATTAATTGAATGAGAAATATAGCTCTAACGAAATTCGAGGAAATAAGTTTAAATGAAATGCAGCCAAAAATTGAGTATAATTTTACGTTTTGTACAAAGAAGTCATGTAGTTGTCATCAAGTGTTTTATTCTTTGATTGTAAAGATATATTAGGAGAGTAGAGGTACATTGGGAATCCGAAAATTGCAAGGTTTTTCTCAATTTTTACTCTTATCTTCGGAGTGTAATTGAAAAGAAAGTCTGGCTATCAATCGAACTGTTCCGGTGTCCGAATTCCGGCAAGGGCAGTGCTGGTTTTTTTTTGTTCCCGGCTTCAAAAAAGATTCTAAATCGTCTATAATTGGCTACCCAACTAAAAGGTAGTGACTAAGACCGAAGTAGACGATAATTTATCACCACTAGGATTTGGCCACTATGTCCTTTCGTCCCCAGTAATCCTTAAAGTGGGGAAGAATGTGAGGTTTTTCTCCCACTTTACCGCGTGTCTTCTTGATGTAACTGGAAAGTACGTCTGGCTAGCAGTCAGAAGATTCAGAGTTCGAGTCTCGGCTAGGGCAATGCACAGTTTTTTACGGCTCCTGCTTCAAAAAAACCTAATGACTCTACGAGGTAATTTTACGCTTATTTTGCTATAGATTTTAATCTAATAGAATAACGGGCTTAAACATATGGAGTTTAATAATCTATACTCAGTTGAACAGAACTGCACTTTCAGCTAAATTTCTGAATCCCTCCTTCTTTCCCTCCTATAAAAAAAATAATATACGCAATCGCACTGAAACATTAGTCACTGTGTAGAGTCATTAGGTTTTTTTTTTAAAGCAGGATAATGTGAAATGTGCGCTGCCTTCGTCGGGACTCGAATCTGGACCACTTGAACACACGCCGAGTGTGCTAACGTTACACCACGAAGGCATACAGAAAGGAGTAAGAAAATACCTTATAGCCGTTAATCAAAGAATATAGCAAATCAGCTCAAATTATTTACATTTTTAAGCAGTAATATTCGGGATTTTTTTGCAAGGTTTGCTGTTGCTTTTCTTACAACTTTTAATCGCTTTTATTACAGCGTAGGGAATACTACATTCTTTCACCAGAAGCAATATTCGTCATTTTTTTTTTTTTTTTCATGGGACGTTATTGGCGGGTATATGTAACAGTTACAAAAGAAGCCCACTTTACGTTATTCTTACTAGTTTTATTATTCTGCATTCCATTATTGATTGAATTTTACTGTCTGCTTCTCTTTCCTCTTTCTTGAAAGTTAATCATATAGATACACGTAGAATATTAATTGTTTCTAACTAGGAATTGAAACTATAACGACTATATGATAATAAACTTATCCAGCATATGCAGGCTTTTGCGTATAAGGCGATTTAATTTGATTTTTATTCATTTTCTCCTTCGGTTTTCGACTGCGAAGTCTAAGGAAAAAGTAGAAACAGCAGTGAGCTCTAAGCAGGAAAAAATGCAGCATTTGAATCTCATGAGGTCATTTACTTACAGTTATGTGAATATGACATACTTCATTGGCTGATTAGAAGTCAAATATCTGACGTATTTTCCTAGAACTAACTTCCTGAGCTGAATATTAAATTCTTGCACTTTCTTTACATAGATTATAAACGTTTTTACTTCCTTGTACGAAGAAAAAAGGAAGTACTGTAATAGCGAAAAATTTCGGGTATCATATTTCAACGAAAATATCTATTTTGACCACTATCGAATGCAATTTAACGATGTTTTTATGTGATATCTGAACGTAAGGACAGAATAAAAGACACTTCTCCCCACCAAAAATATAAAACTGATTTAAAATGGATTCTAAAGAAATTTTTTTAGTAGCGTCTATGCGTACGTACGTATGCACATATGTATCTTGCATAACTTAAAAACGAGTGATCTCAGAATGTTGAAATTTTGTATATATGACTGCTATAACATGCAGATATGCACCTTATATATACCATTCTGTTACTCGGCTCGGTGAGCTCAGTATCTTTATTCTTATATGTTTGTAAATTGTGCCTTTTTTGCTTTAAAAATGACTGAATTATGT
Source organism: Stegodyphus mimosarum (assembly GCA_000611955.2). Classification (NCBI taxonomy): domain Eukaryota; kingdom Metazoa; phylum Arthropoda; class Arachnida; order Araneae; family Eresidae; genus Stegodyphus; species Stegodyphus mimosarum. The sequence goes on from KK113129.1 coordinate 208,442, forward strand.
TGTTCTTATCTTCCGATTAAGAACGTTATGCCTTTAGTTAACCTGCATGTTATAATTGCAGAATTATCAACAAATTAAAAGCTGTTTAAGTGCGGCTAGGCCTAATTATTTTGGCCATAGCAGCCATATTTGTTTAGATTTGAAGCTTAGCAGAATAGTGGATTTGTTGCCAGTCTAGACAAACTAAGCTTCGCAAGAACAAAGAAAACGCTTTCTTTATAGTTCGACCGTCTCAAACGCAACCCTGGCTGGCATTCTGCCAAAACACATAGACTCGTCCAATAGGGGTGTTATTACTTGCTGAGACGTGAAAGGTCACATGAAAATGTTCTCTTCTCCGGAAAGAGATATGCTGGAAGGAAAGAAAGTCCCCATCCTTCCACCCTATTTTGACAATAATTCGGTCCGAATGGCGCATGCGTGTTTGCGCTCATGGTCGCGGATAAGGCGGTCGAACTATATTATTGCGAATTAAATCATGCTTAACCCGTTATGGAATTTATTCGAGGGAATAAGTGTTTAAGATTTAGTTCGTAATTTTTAATATAGATAGATTGAGTTTTTATGTATTTTTGCCTTTTCTTTTATACAGCGTTTTAGATTTATCATAGTATTTGAATAGAACATGTGGCAATGATTAAATAATTCTTCAGATGATATATATAATTTTGTGCATTCTGAGTTATAAAATAAATGAGACGTAATGCAGTTAAGTGAACCTAGCGCCAGAATGTCGCTATGGTAAACGAACATAGCGAATTTTAAAGAGTGCATTGATGCTATTGTGGTTTATGCGGTATCGACGAAGTCAAAGTAGGTTTAATTCAATCCAATAAATTTAAATGAAATGCAAAATGAGTATAATTTAATATTCCGTAGAAGGAAGTCATGTGGTGTACACATCAGATATCAGATTTTTTTGCGTCGTATTAATTTTGCAAATTGCTATTTTGATATCTATTTCGTTTATTACCTTATTGTCTTTTATATTTTAATAAGTATCCATACGTTAAAAATATTCTATTTTTAATTTAGGAAAAAAAGTCTGTAGCATGATTTGTAAAATAGTAAACGAATAAAGACCAGCTTTTAAGAATTTGAAGCAATTCTCCTTGAAATCTGTGTAAGCCACGAGCAGGAGAGTTGCTCTTTTCTGCGAACATATATGATTTACTTTTAAATCCATTTCTGAATCCTACGCAGCTTACATTTTCCTAACAATTTCTGTGTATATGCAAGATTGCAAGATTTAAAGTATGCATGTCAGATGGTGAATTATTGTACAGGAAACTTAATGTTGCTGAAATAGTTGTAGCCTTGAAGAACTTTACACAGCGGGCTAAAAGTGAGAAGAAAAGTTCGCGTCTTATTAGAAGACAGATTAAAAAAAAACACAATTGATCATTAATGATTTCCTTTACTACGACTGTCTAGTACAACCGAAATGACATCCGTTTGATGTAAATTAAGAGAAAGAATTCAGAATACCTCATTGTTATTTTGATTTTTACACGAGGGAACTTTCCTTTCTCAGCTTATGGTTAATTATGAGAAAGCAGTTTTAATTTCACGATAATTTTTATGTAAAGAAGTTCAAAATAAAAACAGTTCATAAGCATTTTCGCAGCTTACATGATTCAGACAGAGGCTGAACATGTTAAAAAATATTGAATTATTGTCTTTAAAATTTACCTATTTTTACTTCCTTGTACGAAGTAAAGGTAGTATTGTAATCGCGAAAAATTTCGGGTATCATATTTCAACAAAAATATCCATTTTGACGACTCTGAATCCATTTAAACGAAGTTTTTGAGCGACATCTGCACGTACGGACAGACTAAAGGACTCTTTTTCAAAAAACGGATTCTGAAATGGATTTAAAACGGATTCAGGAGAGATTTTTTTCATGACGACTGTACGTACGTATGTTTGTATGTATCTCGCATAACTAAAAAACGAGCAGCTTAAGGACATTGAAATTTTGTATGAAGGACTTATAACATGTAGTTGTGCACCTCCTTTTTTGGTTATAATCTGCCATACCAAAATTATATTAAATATATATATATATATATACATACCAGCTCTGTTACTCACCTCGGTGGGCTCAGTTTTTATTCTTATACGTTGGTAAATTGTGCATTTTTTGCTTTAAAAATGAGGGAATTATGTTGTTTTTATGTTCCGGTTCAAGCTTTTATGTCTTTAGTTAATCTGCATGCAATAGTTGTAGAATTATCAACAGTTTAAAAGTTGTTTAACTGCGGCTAAGCCTAACGGTACAGCCATATTTGTTTACACTTGAAGCAGAATAGTGAATTAAGCCAGTTTCTGCACCTCCAGTGCCTTTTCGCCGTGTGGGATCAAAAGTAAACTTTCAGTTTTGTGCACCGAAAAATCTGTCTTCTTGCGCGCTGGTCAAATTGCTTGTTTTTGTAGAGAAACTCTAATTTTAATTGTAAAAACCGTTTTTTAATTGTTTTATTCGTAGTTGGGATTTTATGTTTTCCATAGTTTTTAATTTTTAATGAAGATATTTTGAGGTTTTACGTCTTTTTGCCTTGCCACGAAGGGAGAACTGAATTAATTAAATGAGAAATATATCTCGAATTAAATTAAAGGAAATTAGTTTAAATGAAATGCATAAAAAATTTGTATAATATGTAGGCCGTAGAAGGAAGTCATGTGGTGTCTACATCAGTTTTTTTAATATAAAAATGCTTTGCTGCTGTTCGGAAATAAATCTTTTCTCTTCTTTTTATTGTTACTTTTATAAATTTTGTTGCTGACAAAAAATACACGCAGTGTACATATAAATATAAATCTTGTTGTTCAGTTAATTGACTTTGTTTAAAGCTTCAAAACACTTTTTCCTTGACAAGGTCTGTTTGGAGCTTTAAATAAAAAAGGATTAACTTTGGTTTTCACAGTTTTTGTTTTTTCAACCTTTTTACATTTTCTGTTCCATATGTATATTATAAAATTTGCAAATTCATAAAAATGAAAATAGGTAGGGGATCATGGTTCTTACAATCCTTAAGTAATTCTCTCATATATTTCATTTCCCGTATTAAAAATAAATACAAATATATGTAAATATCTTCTGTCAGATAATTTTATACGCTATCTTGTGTCAGTAACAATTTTACAGAAAATTGCAATTTTTTTTTGCAAAATAACCTGGGAATAAAGATCGGATAAATTAATTTTAATTAATAAATTAATAAAGATCGGATAAATTATTTCGAGCTATACAGAGATTCTGCCCTCGTTGGCCAGAAAAGATGGCCATTTATTGGACATCGTCTTCGAACCATAAACCAATCCATCCCATTAGCGGAATGTATGTAACGATACCTCATGATTTCTGTGCCATGATTAAATCTTTTGAACTATTTATTCTCGTCTTTATGTTTCAGTTTCAAAATTTCCCACCATTTTTGAAACGCCATACATACAAGGAGCTTCATGAAGATTACATGAATAAATACCTCTTGAATAACATGCTCTGTGGTGACAGTTAACGAAATAAATGAGTAAGGCAGGCTTCTAGACAATGATAATTTTAGTCATATTTAGCCTTTTAATAAAAACTTCAAAATTATTTTTTTCCCCATGAACCTGTTACAGAGGCGATTCCAATAAGTAATTTATCACATAGCCTTGTAGTGTCATTTTTTTGAATCAGAACACATGAAAAATAAGCAATGCCTTAGCCAGAACTCGAACCTTTCAAATACGCGCCGAGGGTGCTAACCATTACACCACGAAGGCATGCACAAAGGAGGGAGAAAATAATCTATTGAAGAAAAGGGCTGTATAATATGCAAAATTAGCACTGAAAACAAATTTTCAGGGTAATGGACTTCATAAAATGAGCCAGTTTCATATGATGAAAAGAAATGCTGGCTTTGTTGTCTCAAGGGCTGGATGAAAATTGAATAATGTTGAATAAAATCTTCAAGTTTGGGGATTTGACGCATTCTTTAGAAATTTTTTCTTGAAAACTGATATTTATGAACCAACCCTCAGCATTATTTTCATGCGGTTTCCCAAATTTCGATTTGTAGAGAAGAGTACTCACATAGCTTAGAAGGTAAAATTAAATTAAAAATAATTAACTATTTAATTAAATAATTTAATAGATTAATTAACTAAATTAAAAAATAATTAACTATTTAATTAAATAATTTAATAGATTTTGTTATCTGAATAATTTCGCTACGTAAAATGCAAGAGAGGATGACTTCATAAGGTGAAATTTGTCAAATAACATTTTATTTAGCGCTAAGACAGCATACAAAATGTAACATAATAATAGCAGTTTTTTTCCTGTATTTCTATCACATAGTCGTAATATTTATTATTTACACATATTTCGCTGAAAAGGTGAAAAAATTCTGTTCTGATCGAGAGTCCAAAGAAAAACGACAATAACACCAATTTTTTTACCGACTTCTTTTATAAAGATTCTTTTAGAGAAACTATTCTAAACTATTTTGCTCGTTTAATCAATCATGGCAAAGCATGTAAGCACTACCTGCCTATGGGGAAGGATGCCTTCGTAAAGGATTTTTGAAGGGAATTTGTTCGTATTCACGTTATACTCGTTCGTATTCACGTTCTCACGAAAACACTCATGCAAGACGCCGATTCATACTGATCCAAACCCCAGTCATTACTAGTGTTCAGCAGAGAGAAAAGAATGCGTTTAGCAAATTAATCTATTCAGCATCCTTCTCTGTTTTCAAAGAGAACAGAAAATATGCTATTTGAGTCGGTGGGGTAATGTATATTCTTAAGTTAAATAATTATTATCTGTAGAGTCATTAGATTACATCGATGCAGGGATGTGAAAAATGTGAAATGTCCTTGCCGTGATTTGAACTCCGGACCTCCCGAATACGCATAGAAGGTGATTACAGTTACACCCCAAAGTGATACGGAAAGGAGGGAGAAAACCCATTCTATACTCCCCTTTTAAAGGGCGACTGGGAATTAAGGATACCCAATCGACAAATTCTGGTGGTGGCGAATCATTGTCCCCCACCTTTTAGTTCGGGCACATTAGAGTCTTTTAGAGTTTTTCGATGAGAGGACACTGAATAAATCTCCAATGCTCTCTCTGGGATTCGAACTTTAAACCTCCCGAATGCGCGCCGAGCGTGCTTTCAGTTACATCACGAAGGCATGCGAAAAAGAGGGAGAAAGTACCCTATATATCACTGTAAAATTTTAAAAAAAGTAATAGTTACTGGAAAAATCGTGTGATTTCTCACTGTAGATAAATTTCTACTCTACATGTATCATCGATGTAGACATTATTATTTGACTAACACGTTGTTATGAAAGTTCAGTAGCTTTTCAAGATCATATACATGTTTTTGATGCATGTATTGGTTGTATGTAGGAAAAGACAGTCAAGGAATATTTCTTTTCGGAATCCTTCTTCGCGTTACTCTTTTGCAGTATCTCAATTTTGTTTCCTTTTCCTTTCAATCTAAGAAAAATAAGGTCGTTTAGCGTTAGTGTTGGATCCGGGTTCGATTTCCTGAGAGCTGAATGACCTCATTGAGTGAAAGTTTTCTTGATTTAACTCATTAATATTACCAGCAAGGGCAAAGTTTCTTTAAAAAATCCTCCACGAAGGTATTCCTTCATCTACAAAGATATCTCTTTCAACACGTTAAGCGCAGAGCCTATTTTGTCTTCTGCGATTTCCGAGTTTACTGATATGCTGGCAGCCGGAGATCTGTGTAGAATTTGATAGAAGACAGATCTGGTGCAAGAATATAATTTAAAAATTGTCTATTGTCCGTCTTCAGTGAGCGACGTGGGCCTGGACGAAAAGTATACTGTCAGTAATCACTGATTAACGCTGTCCGGATAGAAAGTATAATGTCAGCCAACGGTAACTGATATGACGCGTGTTAAATCATTTTCTTTTTTAATACTTTGTGAAATTAACTTCGCTACTTACTTAAGGTTGAAATTTTAGACTGGCTGATTACGTTTTATTCGATTTCATCTCTTAGTCAGTATTAGGTGTAATCGGCCTTTTTGAGAGAATTCTACAGTATTAATAATGTAGAGACATTAGGTATTTTTTTTGAGATGATTTTTTTTTTAGAACAAGAGAGATGAAAAATGAGCAATGCCCTCGCCGGGACTCGAACCACGAAACTTTCGAATACACGAAGAGCGTGCTGACCACTACACCACAAAGGCATGCGAAGAAAGCTGGAGAAATATCTTATGTACGCTTCCTTTTAAAGGGAGACTGGGGATTAGGAGACTAAAAGGTGGAGAATCATCATCCACCGCCTTTTAGTTCGGGGGCCACTGTAGAGTCATTAGGTTATTTAGAAGCAGGAGAGATGAAAAATGAGCAATGTCCTTGCTGGAACTCGAACCACGGATCTCTAGAATACGCGCCGAGCGTGCTGACCACTACACCACGAAGGCATGCTAAGGAGGCGGGATAATACTACTGCAATATTAATAGTTTTACAATGGATGGTCAAAGCCAGTGCCTGTTCACTGCGAGTTTTAGGATTGCGTAATGTGATATGAACTTCCCTTGTAATGGAAGGCTTCGCGTTCTAAGCAAAGTAGTTCCAGCAAATATGTAAGTTCTAAGTGACAAAATCTTTAGGTACTGTTTATTGGCTATGCTGGATGATGTATCTCAAGTCTTCGCTTGTTTGTTAGAGGGGAAGATGGCATTTCTTTTTTACTTTCAGTTTCTTTTTTGAAGAATTGAATTAATATCAAATTTTTAAAGACAAGAAATTAAGCTTTCTCTTGTTACGCCACATCTGCATCGGTGTTCCTAGATGCTGACAGATTTGATGCGTAAAGACATGTGAGCATCCATTAAGAAGTGAAGAAGCCATCTTTCAGCCAGTATCTTGAGAACAGAAAGCTTATGGGATTGAAAAGGAAAACATTTCTCCACGGCAAAAAGTGATTTTTTAGTTATATATGATGGATAAGAACTTACGAGTTTGAAGAACAAGAAAGAATTGCACTTTCGTTTACTGGTATGTTCTCGTACGAGAGAAGTATTTACCATTTAAAATGTCGCTCGCGTTATTAAACATCAGTTTACTAGCAGTAGCTATTACGGGGAATTTCTTATTTGTGTTAATTTGCAAGTCAGCCTTTTGGAGTTTTTTATTATTTATGAGTGTATTTCACATTTCCTAACTGTTTAATAAAACATCTCAAAAGCAAATCGATTCAGGTAAAAATGCAAGATCTTCTAGGTCAACTGAATTATAATGGAAGGGGAAGTTCTGCCTCAAAAATGCCTTCAAATGAGGTCAACATGTGCAATTTCCAGAACTGCTTTAGAAAATGGAAACAGAAATGCCATTGAATAAATCTGTTTCCTCATCCGCTTTGATATTTTAATACGCAGGATAAAATATTCGCGGAAAATACGCCAGTATGTTTTAAAAACTTTTACGTAAAACATTCAATAACGAAAATTGGTAATTACCAAAATTTCCTCGATGCACGTAACTGAACTATCTTGTGTTATAAGCCAGGAAGCGCTTTAAATTTGGAATTAGCAAAATAAAGTTTTTAAAGTTTCTGTTACCTTAACGAAATGTTATAATAGTCATTACGAGTAAACTTAAATCATGATGAAATTATTGACTACAGAGGAGTATTTATTCAAATAAAACCCTCTATATAAGGTTTTAATTTTCGTATTATAAGAAAAAGTAACACTGGTGGAAAATACATTAATTACGTAATTATTTTAAAATTCTACAGAGAAAACAAAAGCAGAAGACACGAAGATATTTCGCGACCAAAAATGATTGATGCTGAAGCTCAGGTACAAGGTTTTTCCTCCGCCTTCTTTACACGCCTTCGTGGTGTAGTGGTCAGCACGCTTGGCACGTATTCGAGAGGTCCATGGCTCGAATCCCCGCGAGGACATTGCTCATTTTTCATGTCTCCTGCTTCCAAATAACCTAATGACTCTACAGTAGCGACCGAACTAAAAAAGGTGGTGAGTAATGATTCTCCACTACACCAGGATTTCGCGATTTAGGTGCCCTAATTCCCAGTCGTCCTTTGAAAGGGGGAGTGCATAAGGTACTTCTCTCGCCTTCTTTGCGTGCCTTCGTGGTGTAGTGGTCAGCACGCTCGGCGCGTATTCCAGAGGTCCGTGGTTCGAATCCCGGGGACGGCATTGCTCATGTTTCCTCACTCCAGCTTCCAAAATATCCTAATCTCTCTACACAGAACTGAGACGTGAGCTGGGACGATTATTAAAAAAACATTGCTCTAGAATACAGTTTCTTGCTCTAAAATAGGCAGTTCAGGGTCGTTACGACCCTCCTCTCATTTACGATAGTAACGTGTATCGTCATCACTCAAAGGCGGGAGGGAATTAGGAGATTGTACCAAATTATAGGATTCTACCTTTTCTCCGTAACGGTCTTTGCTATGGTTATGTCTTATGGTTCGAGGGGTAAGAAGATGGCTTTGAAGTGCCTGTTCTAAATTAATAGACACATTCAAAATCTATAAAATTAGAAACGACATGTAGTTAAAAAGCTCTGTTTTTGAAATACATTTTTAGCCCAAAAGAGCGTTAGCTCGGAAGGGCTATTAGTCTCGAAACGGGATTTTCCGTTGAATTACTATAAAGGGCTAAATCACTTTTCAAATTGTTGCCACTAAATATTGTGGCTCTATATTATTTTAAAATAAATTAAATAAAGGAGAATGTGCATGAATGTTGGTACGTTTCTCGAATTGTGAAGAAACGATGGTACCTAGAGCCATCAAATTTTGAATCACGTTAGCCTCCACCCTAGCATGGGCCCATGGAAGCTTGAATATGGAATTTCGAATATATTTTATTTTCTATTTCATATTTTGCACAGCCTTAACGAATTTGATTAACTGAGTCAACGATTTAAAAGCTGGCAACAGCAACAGTGTATGAAAAAAAAACATTTTATCTCCAGAGAGCGAGACTGTGTATCGGAAATTCTAAAGATATGCTCATTTTAAAATTATTTTGCCATATTTCCGTTGAACAGAATTTTATAGTTTAAGTACAAAGAACATGATATTTAATAAAATAAAGGTAATACGAAAAAAGTTTAAAAAAGCCCCTTTGAGCGTAATATAAAATCTGAAAAACTTTCAGATTTTTTTTTATTACTTTTATTTATTTATTTATTTATTTTATTTTACTATTTTTCTAGTAATTGAGAAATTCATTTCATTAATTTGTTCTTCTACAAACAATAAGCAATATTCTTTAAATGTAAGGTTACTTAAAGCGACAGTAAGGAAAGCTAGCAACAGTATTAAAAAATTTGAACTGCATTCTGGTGATTTTATTACAGAATAAACTGTAAAATTTCAAGGCATATTTCTTCAATTTCTTTATTTTGTTTCCCGAAGCAGTAATTGTAGTAAAAACTCTAAAAGTGTTTCTCTCTCAGTGGAGGAAATTTTCCTGATTTATATCATTGTTTTTCTAGTTTAACTGAGTTTCGTACTGTTTATTCAAAAGCTTCCAAGAAATGAGGAATTCATAACAAGGACATGAAGCCATTGAAATCTCTCTAGAATATCTTTGCATAATCTGTTCAGTGTTATAAACAATTTTCCGTTCAATCCAGTTTCGTAATACAGTTCAGAATCTCAAGATTCTTCACCTTACCAACGGGTTGGTAAGATGGCTGGACATTACAAGTAGTATAATTCGTGCTAAGGTCAAATCTAAAGAACGGGTACTTGGAGGTGTGGTTTACCTTACGTGTAACGAAGAGATATGACATTGTATTCAAGCAGATATAATAGGAATATTAACCATTTTCTAGTTTTTAGACTTCGTGGAGAATTTTAGTCCTACATAAAGACATCCCTTCCCTTAGACAGATCACCGTAGTCAGATTTGCTGTAATGTAATGAGTCCCAGTCCTTCTTTCTGTTCCGAAAATCAATATTACTAACCAATATAATATGTTTCACATGAAATATGTTGCTCCGAAAAATATACCACCCGGGCCGAACTGATCCCTCCCCCACTGATGTGAAGCTATAAATATCCTTAAATATTCAAACAAATAATTGTAATAAAGAAAGGATAAGGATTAGCCTGTAAAAATTTGTTTTTGAAATAAACTAGGCTACCGATATCGAAAATATGCATTGACGCTACTCTGGGTAGTTCAGCGCAGTCTTCTTTCGATTGAAAGACTCGCCAAAAAAGTACTTAAGAAACCTATTATTAGTCCAAAGGGGCTTTGCCCCTGAAGGACTATTGTTTTCGTTTTGCGATTTTGCGTCGGAAACATTAAAAGTCTGTATCACTTTTCAAACTGTTGCCACAAAATATTGCAGCCCTGTATTATGTTTAAAGAAATTAAATAATGAAGAATGTGCATAAATGTATGTATGTTTCTCGCATTGTGATAAAACAACGGTGTCTAGAGCACTAAAGCCATCGAATTTTGAATGCCGTAATCCTGCTGCTAATAGAGGCATCTGGAAGCCCAAATTTGAAATTTGGAATTTGTTTTATTAACGATTTCATATTTTGTAAAACTTTAACGAATTTTTGATTAACAAACTCAGGGATTTCAAAGCGGGCAATGGCAACGTTGTACAGAAAAAAGCATTTTTATCTGCAGCGCGTGAGACTGTGTGTAGGAAATTCTAAAGATAGGCTCAGTTTAAAATTATTTTGCGATATTGTTCTTTAACTGAATTTTATGGTTTAAATGCGAAGAACATGATATTCAATGAATAAAAGTAACATACAAAATGTTTAAAAAACGCCCCTTTGGACGTAATTTAAAATCTCAAACCTTTCAGATTTTATTTTTTTAAAATTTTATTTATTTGTTATTTAATCGGAGACACCAACTTATTTGATTTTTTTAAACTAAGATCGGGTAATTTGGATTAATCCTGGCAATGTAACAGAGGGCTATCTGACGCTTAAGGGGAGGGATGTCTTCATGGAGGATTTTTTAAGGGAAACTGGCTGGTATTTATATTAGACACTGGGAAGATCTCGAAACGTCTCTTGCTCCCTTGAAACTATATGATAAATTATTTTTTTCTTTTAGTTCATTAACTATTTAATGAAATTAAAATAAAAGTTTATTTTATGCAAATTTTATTTACAGTATTTTTAATCAATTAGTAGTTGAAAAAAATGCACATAAACTTTTGAAATGAAGAAATTAAAAACTGCACTGTAGATTTCATTGCAAATAATTTAAAAGCTAATTAAATTTAAGCTATCTTGTTTTTTAGATTAATAAAATAAAATTAATAGTTAATGCAAAGAAATCTGTACAGAAGCAATGGGAATCGTATGACGTAATGGTATAATAACCTCGAAATCTCATTTCTAAGCGATGGCGGATGAATCGATTTTTTTCTCCCTTTTCCTTCAGACTACAAACGTGTTCTTTAAAAAAATGTAGAAAGTCGCACAGTTAATGTTGTTTTTAAAGAGACATCATCCTTTTTTAAAAACGTCATCCTTGTTTTTAAAGAGAGAAAAAGTTATAATTTTTTGAAAATTTCAAAACTTTATGTCCGATGCATTTTTAGGTGTTGAATTGTTAAAATAATGTGAAATAATCAAATTTCGAGCAATTTTAGCAAATATGCCAAAAATTCCGAAACTCAGTTAAAAATTTCATGCAAGTTCCATTTAAAAGATTTAACTCTATCCAATAGTGCAAAAAGTAAAATTTGGAGGTTTTTAATTTCTTCGTTAATCAAAGACAGGGACGAAAAGTCATTTAAGCATTAAATTTAAAAAAGTCTAAATTGAATTTCAGAAAAATTGCTGCGCCACACTATATTTTCCTCCATTAATAATGTGTGTACAAATTTTTCATTCCATAGATTATAAGCAGTTTAAAATTTGATGGCAAACTTTTGCCCATAGTGACAAAGATCATAAGTGAATTGAAAAAAAAAAAAAAAAGAAAGAAAGAAAAATCTAAAAGGTTTCAAATTTTAAATTATGTCTAAAGAAGCGTTTTTAACTTTTTATGTGTTAATTTTATTTATTAAATATCATGTTCATGGCGATAATATTTGGTGGCAACAATTTGAAAAGTGAAACAATGCTTTTAGTGAATCAACGCAAAATGCCAAAACGAAATTAATAATCCTCCTGGGCCTTCTGGGCAAATTGCCCCTTTGGCCAAATCTCTAGAAATGCATTTACTTACAAATAGGAGGCATAATATAATATTTTCCAAGGTTTTAAAATTTTTGCTTCTTTTTACCCCTCTCCTTGTTTATAGGAAAGCACTAATGGCGGCTTTCTTTATATAAATATAAACCTCGGCAATTAAAACTGGATATATATACTGAATATAATATATCCTTTTTTATTAATAATCTTCTTTGAAATTCAAGTTAAATGATATCGTAATTGCTCGAAAATGTTCTCCGTTTCTTAGTCCAAAGGGTCAAGTTATTTATTTCGTTTTGGCATTTTGCGTTGATTCATTATAAGCGTTGTTTCACTTTTCAAATTGTTGCCACCAAATATTATCGCCCTGTATTATATTTAAAGAAATTAAACAATGAAGAATCTGCATAAATGTATGTATGCTTCTCTCATTATGATAAAACAACGGTACCTAGAGCCATCCAATTTGGAATGACGTAATCTTCCTGCGAATATGGGCATCTGGAAGGCCAAATTTGAAATTTGGAATTTGTTTTATTATCCATTTCATATTTTGTAAAACTGTAACGAATTATTGATTAACAAACTACTCAAGGATTTCAAAGCGAGCAATGGCGACATTGTACAGAAAAAATATTTCTATCTCCAGTGCGCGAAACTGTGTATCGGAAATTCTAAATATATGCTTATTTTAAAAATATTTTGCGATATTGCTCTTGAACTGAATTTTATAGTTTAAGTGCGAAGAATTTGATATTTAATAAATAAAGTTCACACACAAAATGTTAAAAAAACTACCCTTTTCACGCAATTTAAAATCTGATAATTTTGTTGTCTGAAAATCGAGAGAGGAAAAGTATACGAATAATTTAATTTCCGAAGGATACGGTTACAGAAAGAAAATAACAAATAAAATGCAGTCACGGATAAACTACAGGTAATTATTGCAATATTATTTCTTGAAAAGAAACCTATATTCCAATGGGAATACATAGTAAAATTAACGTTACACTATATAATAAGATACCTTTATTTCTATTTCTCTTTCACTTGAATCTTGCCCGTTCTTATTGTTGTTTTTGCAATTTCTTATTTCAAATCATCCGTTAGTAATTAAAGAAGGTGAATGTGCAGCTGATTTAGGAAAATCGTAGCCCGAATGGCAGTTTGTGTTTACCTTATTGTGAGGTGTCGGTTCTTGTATTAGGCTGGGAATAAATTCAACTGTGAGAAAGGAAAAGTTCAGCGTGACCTTCTCAGGTAGTTTGCGAGGGTTTATTAGCAACATGAAAACAATCAAGTGGATGAATCCACTTTAAAATTTAGGGGAGCTCGTTCTCTAAATGCACTGAGAAAGTGGAAATTTATTCGAATATTATTAAAATTTTCAGAATCTGTCAGTGAGCAGCTAAAGGGAAATGTACGCAAGAAAATACGGTATTCTGAATATATTCTATATTCTCAGTCTCTTTAGATGATCGCTTTCTTAACCGATCATTATCAAATCAAATACTGAGATATTTATGAATTACCAAATACGGATATATTTAAGAATATAAAGTATTGATATATTTAAGAATTATTAGGGCACGTCTTGATCATTCTTTATATCATTATTTCACAACTTCTTACATATTGTAAACAAATGAATTTTTTCTTTCGCTTTGTTAAACAGAAAAACATAAAAATTGTTGTAAAAACATTTTTTAAAATCTAAATAGCAAGTAAAGTTGCTCATTAAGAATTATTAATTAACGAATGAATTGGAAAAAAAGAATGAAGAAAGCATAGAATGAAGATAAAAAAGGCTAAATGGGCCATATGCCGTTATTTGTAAGTTGTCGGAGCCGTGTTTTTTAACATAGTATCCTGTACATCTCCGAAACTATTTAACCAATAAATTTCAAATTTAAATAAATCAATATGCACTAAATTATGTGAAAAATACCCCAATAATTTTCCCTATTTTATTTTTTGAATTTTTATAAAGGCCAATAGTTTTAATTCTATGTAGTAAAAAAGCAGTTCTTTTATTAAAGAACTCAGGAAAAAATTTGCTCAGTTTTCAGAATTATTCGAAAATCGAATTATTTTCATTCAAGGTTGCAGTTCCGAAAACTATCTACATTCTTTTCTAGCTATTCATGGTCATGTACTCATTAAGTTCCTCTGATAGGCGGAACTTGTACATAAACTGAGAACATGTTAAACATTTTAATGTAAAATTGAAATATCGTTTCGGACTAAGTGCATCGGCAAAACAATGATAAGATTTTCTACAATTAACATGCATTATTACATATATGTTAGCAAATGACTCAAAGTATTTCATTCTGTGAAATGTTCTTAAAATATGAACTTTGTTAGCTCTGAAATATTGATTAGCATTTAAGAAAAATTAAACATTAGATTCCATATCTTAAATCCTTATAATTTTTCTGTTAAACGCAAAATAATTGAGTAGAAAACGAAAAGAATTTAAGCGGGATTCATGAAATATAAGGTTTGTTTTCTTCCATAGTTCGTTTGGTTTAATTAAACCATTTATAGGGTCCTAATTCTGTAATGCTAACTCAAAGTCGTTCAGACCCTATTATATTGAAAAGCGAGTTGCCTCTTCGTCTACGTAAATAAGACAAAATCCAATGAAGGTTTTAAATAAATCCTTTTAGATTTGAATTTAAACAGAAGGCACAACTTGTGCCTGCAATCAAACCTTCGCGAATTGAGGGAAATAAAATAACATAAAGATGAATTTACAAATTAAAAGTGTCGTAGCCAGAGACTACAGAAATTTAGTCTGACTAAGCTAGCTCAACTTTAATAGCGCGATCTAACGTCGGCTAGGAAATGACTAATGCCAGAAAATTAACTGGTAGAGCTACGGGAAGTAGCAAGTAAAGTAGCAAATGTCGCTGTCAAAAGCTCCATATCTAAAACATTCAAAATTCTCGCCTTAAACATTTTAAAAGTCATTTGTATCTTAGTGAGGGTTAACGGAAAGGAAAAGTTATAGTAAAGATCATCAAATACTAGTTAATAAACATAAAGTATCTTATACATTTATAACAGTCAAAGTACACTGCGCAAAAAAAAGGGGGGGCGGTTCTATATCACCCATTCTACTGGGCCACATGACGAAATTCAAATTGCGTTTTTCATGTCTCGAAAGCACGACTTAGGATATATATTAGATTTATACTTAGCATTGTCCTACCGAGGTATTTATAAGTTTTTTTATAGGTTATAATTCAAAATATTTTCGAAAAATTCAGAAAAATTATTTTAAAATACAAATTTTAAAAATAATTCATAAAAAATGGGCGAATTTTATTCGAAATGACCTAAATTTCGAAATGTGAAAGAAAGAATCAAATAAGTTTAATAAAAAAAAATAGATATTAATAAATACGTATATACCATGTTCAATTAACATTGATTAGCTAAACTTTTGAGAGCTAATTTTTTAAAAACAACACGTGCGATTTTTACAAAACTTGGCAGTTTGGCATAATTTGAGTCGTAGAATCAAAATATGGAAAAATATTGGCATGTCATTTCAGAAAAAATTCGATTTTGTGTCAAAATACCTATATTAGAACACTGCTGTATATAAATCTAGTATATATCGTAAGTCGCGCTTTCGAGACATGGAAAACGCAAGTTGAATTTCGTCAATCGGCCCAGTGGAACGGGAGATATAAAACTGCTTTTTTTTTACCGCAGTGTACGTTGTTTAATCTTAGTACCACTAAAATTTCGTTTTTAATGTCTACTTTACGCTTTATTTCGGATTTTGTATACTGTAAAATTGCAACTTCTGAGGAAATAATTAAATGGGATATTATGCAATAAAATATTTCCTTATAATACCTATGTTAGATAAATTTTAAATTCGTTTAACGCTCGGGTTCTCATTATGATAATAAAACACGTTAATTAGAAGATATTTTAGAAGTTCATCATGCGTGAAATTAATGCATTAACGAGAAGATATTTTTTCAACAATAATTTTAATCAGCTAATCTTTTTCTTTTTTTTTTTTAATCGCAAATGAAATTTTGTCAGCAACTTTAGATTTGACGCATGAAAGCCTTTCGGTCCTGGGTGCTACTAGCTTACTCCATTTTGTTACATATTTTCCATTAACTGATGTCACTCAAACCTTGAAATGAAAAATTAGGTGACGACCTAAAATGCGTTGATTGTGCATTTTGAAATACCATCAAACTAACGGCAATCAGAGCGAGACGGTAGGTTTAAATTTAGACAATAGTTGAGTTTCTTCATCACGGTCCAAGTTTTGCATGCTGTTTGAGGTACTAAGTTTGGCTATTACGACAACCACAATTTGGTCATTAGCGTAAGAGATTTCAGTGGATGGCTGTTTACTAAGAAAGTATTTGATGGATATCCACCTCAAGGTCGTCCCCATTAAGTGTTGACAGAAAAACCCTGGTCTTGCTTAATTGACCAATTAAGATAAGTTTCATATTTCCATTTTGTTCAGGACTTTGCTTCACTTCATTCTGAAATCTCCGTAGGCATTCGTCCGCATATCGGCAAAACAGTTTTAAGTTTTTATTATTGGAATAAATAACAATATAAGTTTTCATTATCTTCATACTTGAATAATTATCATATAAACATTTTATCCTAATGATAACATGGATAATTATTTTTCATCATCAAAAAACTAGGCAAGCTTTTGAACTTTATCAATAAGTCCAAAATAAGTTGTTAGTCAGTTATGGCTTTACAATTAACATACGTTGCAATTTTAAAACTCGTAATTTCGTACTTAGTTTTTAAAGTTTTATTAAACAAAATTTTACCTTATTTCATTCTTTTATAAATTATAAATAAATTATTTTAAATAGTATGCTTCATAAAGCAAAATGTTAAAAAAGAAAGAAACTCAAAATTCAAACGCCTTTCTAAATGAGATAATAATTTTATAAAATTTTATAAATGAGGTAAATAATTTTATAAAATTTTATAAATGAGATAAATAATTTTATCTGTATAAAAACAGACATTTTAAGTTTTCAGATAGTTCTGTAAACATATAAACTCATTTTAATAGTTAATTAATAAAAGCAGGACTAAATGTGGAGTTCAGATCCGAAGACGAATTCTGAAACATCCAGAATCTCTCAATCTTTCCAGTTTTTCATATCAGAAAGTTTTGAATAATAATAATAATAATAATAGTGATAATAACAAATAAAGTAAACAAAAATAATAAGTAAATAAAATAGAGGGTAAATAAAAAATAACAATAAATTACTCAATATCAAAGATTTTTAGCCAAAATAAAATATGGATTCTGCGTTTAATGAAGAATAAATTTAAGAGTATAAGATTTAAGTTTCTGTACTATTTAACGAAAATTATTTCAGTAACATTCAAGTATTTTTATATTTCTGGACAGCAATGAAAGAAATCTTTTCAAAGTTTTCAGTTAAAATGCTTAACAGTTTTCAGGTTAGGATTTAAAAGATTCGAAAAATGAAAATCTTGAAGATTCGCGTTCTCAAATCTCGGATGTTTCACGAGATTCGTTAAGATTCGCCGATTCGAATGTCTCATCCTACTTAAGTAATTAACCTTTTCAGAGTATAAATAAGATAGAAAAATACTTTGAAAGAATAGCGAGAAAATCTTGATAGAAATCTAAAATAGGTTAGGACATGAACATTTTATTCAAAAACGCTATTTCGAAGCACGTCTTGCATAGGCCACCAGTGGCCGAACGATGAAGAAATTGAACACTGGTAGTTTAACCTGGGTTCTATTCTCGACGAAAGGCTTAACTGCATGGGCGTTTTCGTGATTTATCCTTGTGTATTATAGATTCGAGATAGTTTCCTTAGAAAGTCCTCCACGAAGACATCCCTCAACTGAGGCACATAACTCTCGAGTACTTTGCCTTGATCAAATAAATAAAATCGTCACTTAAGATTGATAAATATATTTGAAGTATTCTGTTTGTAAAATTATAATTAACCACTAAGTCTGAACTAATTTTTATTCAGAAATAATTGTTTAAGGATGCATTATTCTGGAGGAGTGAATCATTAAATCAGTACTGAAAATAATTTTTGAACAAAAATTACGATGCAAGTATTAAAATATGCAAAAGCCAAACAGAAATTTAGTGTTCTTTAGGAGTCTACTTCCTTCTTCTTCGAAATTTAAAACATGAAATGCATTTCATTAAGTAACAAACGTTGTAGAGCAAAGTATGCAAATCAAACTTCCTCTGAAACGATTATTTCTTAAGCATTGAACCAAATAAGAATGGTGGCAGAGAATCTATAAGTACTTCATACTTGAAAACTTCGTAAAAAAACTCACGAGCCAGTGCATGTTAAAAAAAGCTGAATTAATTTTTATAATCATTATTTGAATCTTTAGTTTGGGAACCGCAAGTTTTATAATCTCAAGGCTATTTATTTCACAAATATTAAATAGTAAAGAGAATATTATCGGCGATTTCAAGGCTGATATTCCAAAATTTAGTTATGATCATCGTAAGTTAAAGAAATAAAACTGCCAGTTGGACAAAAAGGTAATTTATTATGATAAAACATTTGTGGGGAATAGTTTTGGGGAAAGATTTCATGAAAAACAGGAAAAGAAAAAGTGAAAACACTTACCTGATTCATTTTATGGTTAGAAATCGGATATATGTTAAAGTACTTATGCTCAATGTTTTTATCTATACGTCTAATTAGCCCCAAAATATTAGCCCCAAAGTAGGAAAAAGGATCTTCCCTAGTTTTGCATTTTGAGGTTGTTAGAACCATATCAATAAGGATAATAATTAATTAATCTCAGCAGGTTATTAGCATTACACCAGATTATTATAATTATTACTCCACCAGATTATTATAATCAGATTTAATAATACCATTAATCACCTTATCTTACTTCGGAAAATAGAAATTATGTACTATTACTACTGAATACGGGGATGGAAATCAAACTCCCCACAATAAATGTACCCTTAAATTTACATATCAACAATTTTATATTATTATTTAAAACGCTTACAAAACTAATATGAAAAAATGATTCAAAATTTAATAGACATTGAAAAACGAAATCTTTTTAAAGTCAAACAACAGTCTTATTTTATTTTGCAGCATTTAGAGATGATCTAAAGCTGTACTTTAATCTTGAGATTAAGCATGTCAGTCACAATCTGACCTGCCGAGAATTCTGATTGCTTATTCATTCTGATTTTTCTAGCTATCCACTGAAGTCCGTAATAATAATTACACATTAAATCAGGATGTTAACCTTCAGCATCTCGGCCAGAGCATAATTTCATTCTTAATGCAAATTATTACTTCTTTGTACGAAGTAAAGGAAGTATTGTAATAGCGAAAAATTTCTGGTATCATATTACAAAGAAAATATTCATTTCGAGAGCTATCAAATGCAATTTAATGATGTTTTTGACTGGCATCTGTGCGTCAGGACAAAATGAAGGACTCATTTTCCCCAAACGTATTATAAAATGGATTTAAATTGGATTCAAAAGAGCTTTTTTTTGTGAGGTCTGTACGTACGTATGTACATGCGTGTATATGTATCTCACATAACTCAAAAACGAGTAGTCATTTTGTATATGGGACTGATATAATATGTTCTTGTGTACCTACCTTTTTGGTTGCAATCGGCCGCACCAAAAGTATATATATATATATATATCCTTTAATTTGTAATGAAGATATTTTGAGTTTTTATGCATTTTTGCCTTGCCGCGAAGTGAGAACTGGATTAATCGAATGAGAAATATATCTCTAACGAAATTCGAGGAAATAAGTTTAAATGAGATGCAGAAAAAAATGTATATAATTTAATAGGCCGTACATGTGGTGTCCATATCACATTTTGCTTTACAAAGTGGACTTGACTAGTAAAATTTAATAACAAAAAATTATTAATACTATATAAAATATTGTTTACATTATATAAAAATATATAACATTTTGTATAATATTGTAATTCATTCTTTAATATTAAATTATTATTAATATTATGTAATAATAAAATCGTTTTGGACTGGAATTCATTAGTACATTCAGTCAGGTGACATATGCTTCTGCATTCAATCAGTTTCTCTTTTAAGAATTAAGCTTTTAAGTAATGTGAAACTTTTGGAATAGTTTGTTACTGTGTATTAAATGTTTCCTTGTACGTTAAGCTGCGTCATCGTATTTAAAGTTTAAATTTAGATTAAGTACTGATGTCGTTTCTTATCAAGTTCGTCACTCAAGCAAGTCATGCTTCATATCAAGTATTTTCCTAAATTTTTTTGAAATGCAGATAATAATCGAACTCTCCCATGGGTGCAACTGTGGTGTAAGTTGCAGATACAATAAGCAGTTAGGGGATAATTAGTTCGATTCTCGGCGAGGACGTAATTAATGTTTTTCATTTCATAATTCAGAAAACATTCAGAAAATAATTCAGAAAACATAATCTTGGGGAGTGAAGAAAATGGGGTGGACAATTGCTCGGCTAGGTCTTATGCCTTTTCCCAGTCGTCCTTTAGTAATTTAATTTAATTTAAGGAAGAATTTAAAGAACTGTCGCTGTCTTCCATGCACGCACTCGTACTGTGGCGTAAGTGGCAAGTCAAAAATCAGCATTTCGAATCTTGGGACAACACACATTTTATTATCCCATTTTCTGCATAAGAAAGCCCATCTCTCCTACAAATGTATGTAATATCTTTCTAGGAGTTCGATTCGGGTTCAGTCCCAGACGAATGGACTGGTTGGCTTTCTTGACAAAGTTAGTTCAAGCCAGTTACCCTTAGATAGTCCTCCACGATTGTAGACAGCACTTAATATGTTACCATGTTACCATATCCTTATCATGTTCCAAATAACCTAAACTAACCTCCTGAGCTTACCTTATATAACGTCAGGTTTATTAATATTAGTTGTTGACCCCTACATTTTAAGAACAGGGTGAAATTTCTTACTCATTATTCTTTACGCACTGTTTAAATTGTATTGGGCAAAATATCCATTTTCTTTTAGTAAAAATTAAACACATTTATTTATGCATTTAAAATATTATTTGTTGAAAAAATAAATTTTTGCCGTAGGTGTTGTTGCTGCGATATGTGGCAGCTTTTTGTACTGCACGCTGTGTACCCCAAACCGTCTTCAAATATAATTATATCTTCCTCACATTATACTGCATGAGGACAATAAATAAGAGGCTGCTGTTTGCTTTTAATTTCTGGTGTAGCAATTTCACAGTTTTCGTTAACGAACATTATTTGTGTATTTCTTTAATATTTTTACCGTTAGATAAAGTATTTTTAATCCTAAATAGTTAAAATGCAAAATAAATGCCTTTCAAAACATACATATTTAATTATAATTTTTAACTCATTTTTATGGCCCTTAGCTTCTCTACTTTTTAACAATGGCCTTCCTATTCCTTTGGGTAATTTTAAATTCTCTGTCATAAGAATGTTTAATTCTTTTGTTTGCTTGAGATTTATTGCTGAATTTGGGCAACTTAAAAATTGGTTTCAATGAAAGTGTTATTTAACATACTATTGTATCTACAAATGAGGAAAGCATTCTAGCGTAAAATGATAGCTAATCATCGGCCGAGTCCTGACGAATACTAACAGTCTAACTTGGGTTCTATTCATGTAAATGGGATGGGTGCATGATTTGGTTTTTGTGCTTTTCCTTTACGTAACGAGAATACAAGCCATTTTCCTTAGAAAGTTCTTCAAGAAAGTATCCTCCCTTTGGCCAGAGACCTCTCTGTTTGGGCTCTGCAAGAAGAGCCCAAAGAGAAAATTTAAAGTTTCTCCCAAAATTTAAAGTTTCTCTAAAGAAACTTTAAATATTAGTAACGCTGAATTTTATATTATTATTCATATTTATACAAACATTGACATTAGTTTTATATTTCGTTTGATTAAAATTCCATTAAAATTGTTTAATAAATAGGGTCGACGTCTTCGTGGAAGATTTCCTAAACGAAATTATTTTGTATTTCGTAAAATTCGCTGAAACCCTTCTGAAACTCGCTTCTGTAACTAGTGAACTAGAGTTATCAGAGTTAAAAACAGCGTCAAACTTTTAATCAGAGTTTAAATTATGTATTAGCTTGGATTATTTGATTAAGGTGAAACACAATAGAATTCTCTTCCTAAGGAAAGCGATGTCTTCGTGGAGAACATTATTAGAGAAATAGGCTCGTATTCACATTATTTAGGAGTAAAGCCATGAAATGGCTATGCAATAAATGCGTTCTGTGGGATTCGAATCTACTAAACGACTAGTGTTTAATGGTCTTATACACTCTGTCACTGGTGAGACAGAGTTTACTTTTTTGACGCATGTTTTTGGCTGTCTATGGCTAACTCGCATACCTTTGTTAATCGCTATGTATTATATCTACTTTTAACCTCATTTTTATGAATATCTTAAATTAGTTTTTACGATCTGCACTCAGACGCTTTAGTTTTCAAAAAGTATGTAGTCATCGAAATGATTGTTGGGATTTTTTTTAAATAAAACAAATTACATAATTCTTTAAAGCTACTTGTAAAATGTAACTAAATAAGTGAAGGTCCTTGTAATGCAAACTGGATTTAATAGGAAGATGCTAAATAAGAATATTTACAGTATACAGAAAACAAGCAAATTCACATCATTTTACACAAAAGAAATGCTATTATCAGGTTATGTAGTGAAAATTTGAATAACTTTCTAAAACGTTTCAGTGCTATCCAAAACTTTCGTGAAGTCCTTTGCATGTTGTTGTTGTGTCCATGTCACATGGAAAAAGGGTTACCAAAGCCTACTTCAAAGAGAGGGGGTGGACTTCTATGTTTCCACTCGAAGTTTGAGAGAGAGCATCCTGGGGGTCTCCCAACCCTCTCCTCTTCCACCAGACCACACGAGAGGACATCTTTGGACGTTGCTTTATGGTTTTAACAGTGACTCTAGATATTAATATATCTACAAAAATTTAACTTCAAATGGATTTGGCATTTTAATAAATGAAGCTGTTAAACTCCATGAGCACGCATGAGCTCAAGTTAGTTAATGAGCTGCTAGACTAGCACTCAAAATTTGCACGAAGTAAATGGGCAAGGTAACACTTTCTAGTCTCCTAGTATGTTCATATAACTTTCCGATGCGTGTGTAATAATTGCTGCGGTATTTCATCGCATATTTTTATTTCTTGCATATTTGTCCTCTTAGCATTTTGCGCTAGATTCTAAAAATTTTTTAAATATTCGCATAATTTTCCCCTTCCTCAATGCGTTTAGAGGACGAGCTTCCCTAAATATTAAAGTGGATTCGTCCACACACTGTTTGCTTTCGTCTTACCTAAACAAATCCTCGCAAACCATCTGCGAAGGTCACGGAGGAACTACATGCGAACTCTCTTCTAACTGTTTAACTTTGCTCCAGTCTATTACAAGAAGCGACCGATCACAGAGAAGCAAACACGAACTGATATTCAGTCTACGATTCTGCTGAGTCAATTGCACATTCACCATCTTTAATTATTTATGGATGATTTCAAGCCTCATTAGAAGCCTGAAATCAACAATAATTAGGCAAATTCAAATTACTGAGAAGAAGAAACGAAGCTATCTTATTGTAAATTTTAATATCGATATTACTATGTGTTATTATCGGAATGGAGGTTTCTTTTAAAAATAATATTATTTATTTGTAGTGACTACTTTTCATTTGTTTGGTTGTCCCATGACCGCGTACTTCGTAAACTGAATTATTTGCATAATTTTCTCCTCTCAATTTTCGAACAATAAAATTGAAAAAAAAAAGGGGGGAGAGGATACGTGAGGAAATACGGTATTTGTATAAGACTTACTTATTCAATTGATCCGTATTCCTAAATTTTTAAATGCTGTCAGCCCACCAGCGTCCGAGCGGTAAAGTCGCTGAACGCTGGTAGTTCGGTCCGAGGTTCGAATGCCGCTAACGGGCTGGCTGCATGGGCGTTTTCGTGGTTTCCCTCATGCGTAATGTGTACTAGAGCCAGTTTTCTTTAGTAAGTCTTCGACGAAGGCGTCCCTCCCCTTAGGCAGATAACCCTAGAGTGCTTTGCCATAATCAAAATAAACCAAACCAAACCAAATTTGAAATGCTGTGGAAAATTTATCCTTTAATGTAAGATTTCACCTCAGAGAACAGCAAATAGTCCTAGTATGCCATATTTGGAGAATAAGAAAGAATAAAAAAATCAAATGTATGTCTGCAATAAAAACATTAACGATAGCTGTATTCTGAGATTGATTGATTGGTTAGCTTATATGGTTGAAGAGCTTATTATATCGTGTAGAACACAGAAACCCAAAGCTGCCAACTCACCAGACGAAATTAAGTCTTTTCTTGCTTAAAATGCTCTAGTTCTTTCCTGTTAACAGATTACGGCACAGAAACTCGAGAGCTATGTATCTGTGAGGAGGTAGCTTTCGAAGAGAATTCTTTGCAGAAAACTAGATGGCTTTTTATATTACAAATCAAATCATGAAACTTTGCATACAGCCACTCCATATGATTAAAAAAAATTTTTTTTGGGGGGGGGGCGATTACTCAATGGCAATCGAAAAATTTCACCAACGCGGATTTTATTATGAGTTTCTAAAAGTGAATTTTCATTCATTCAAAAGCAGGTGGTTATTGGTTCGTTTTTGTGTTATAAATAATACACCAATTTCGCCTACAGTACTGATATCTTCCATTTAAATTCTTTCCATAAGGACCCGATGTTTTACAGAACGAACACTCAGAATATATACATAATTATGCTTTTAGTTGTTAAGATCCACATTGACCGATTAAAAAACTTGAGTACATAGTAGATGTAGTGTATATAAATTTTACAGTTGAAGAATTTTGAGCAGTACATTATCTTATCATCTTTAGACGGAGAGGAAGCATTGACTATTTCTAAAGTAATTAAAAACTTTCAATACTTGTTAGTTAATTACTTAATTTTGGTGTAACTCTATGTGCCAGAAGCAGATGGTTTCATAAGAGGATATTTAAAGGGAAATTCACGCGTATAGTAATTAGCCATGAAGGTAATCGCGAAAATTTTATGCAAACAGCTTATTTAGACATGGTTCTTCAGAACGCACACTTCAAGGTCATTTTGCCTAGTCCGGTTTGCCTCGTAGCCATGACTGACGACCGCTGCTGCAAATGGCCGAGTTTCCTAAATTTATTTTTTTTCGGTTTTATTTCTATTTAGGATATTTCCCTTCGTGGAAAGCGCACGGATTAAAGCTGAATTGAACTACAGTGTTATATTACACGGAGAAAATAAATGCTGTGTCGTAACGAAGAGAAATATTGGTTTGGTTTATTTGATTATGGCCAAGAACTCGAGGACTATTTGCCCCAGGGGAGGGATGTCTTCTTGGAGGATATTCAATGAGAAACTTTCTCGTACATACGCTACACATGAGGAAAACTACGAAAACGCCCGCGCAGCCAGCCCGTTCACCGAGATTCGAACCCCGGATCGAACTGCCAGATTTGACGACTTTATCGCTCGGCCGATGGTGGGCTTTTAAAGAGACTGAAAATGAGGAGGGTTGGAAATGCCTGTTTCAAAGTAATAGACTATAGCAATGAATTTCTTCTCTTGGTTACTGCTGTGTCTTTCTGTTATCTTTGTAAGATTACTGTTATTTTTCATTAACCATTTATTTTATGTTTTGGATCTTTTCTGTCATTTCTCCTTTCCGTTTTCTCGCCAGAAGGCAAATCAGACTGAGCATTTAAACCGAGGTTGTTATATTCTAAGACAGATCGTGTTTCTGCCTTTCGAGGTCACGTTACTAGGTTAGCTAGCTTAAATAAGATTGTAGTATTCGGCTTTGCAATATAGTTACCTACATTTAAATTATTACGCTGGTGAAATGTTTGAGCCAGCTTCGCCTTAAAGCGATTGGGTAGCCCTTTATTACTAGACTAGCATTGATATGAAATTTGAGTTTACTGCTACTTCAAGTTACATCGTCACAAGTAGTTAGCTCAGTTCTGATCTGTTAAAAATTCTGGAGACTCAATAGTTTTGTCCAGTTATAGCGATAATTCGCTTGACGTCTTTCAGGAGTTTGATACTAGTTTATTTTACCTAAACAAGTCAAACTTTATATTTTAAAGACTGTGAATTTGTGGGATCAATGGAAGAAATTAAAAAATTGTTTAATAAATTTTTTTTGAAAATTTAATAGTTTCAATAGTTTAGTACGTACTGTCTTGGATGATATATTTTAGTTCTCATACCAAATTTAATTTTGAACATTTTTAATGTTATGCGCCCCAAAATGAACAAATGTGCATTAACATTAGGCTTACTCGTAATTCCGAATGAC
>KK113129.1:235106-278390 GCA_000611955.2 Stegodyphus mimosarum
ATTTTTGTCCTATTTTCTATGCTATTCATTTTTAATTAGAGAAAGATTAAATCTGGTCTTCGAGAAAGGTGAGAGACTCACATTTACAAATTTTGTGATATCTTTGTAATTTACAATTTATATGAAGCCTTTACCTGCATTTACAGTAAGTATTTTTACTTCCTTGTACGAAGTAAAGGATGTATTGGAATCGCAAAAAATTTCGATTATCACATTTCAAAGAAAATATCCATTTTGACCGCTCTAGAATCTATCTCAACAATGTTTTTGCGTGACGTCTGTATGTACGGACAGAATAAAGATTTCTGTTTCCCAAAACGGATTAAAAATGGATTTAAAATGGATGCAGGAAAGATTTTTTTGCGGGACGTCAGTATGTACGTACGTATGTATGCATCTCGCATAACACAAAAACGAGTAGCCTCAGAACGTTGAAATTTTGTACATGGTACTGCTGCAACATGTAGCTGCGCACCCCCGTTTTTAGTTGAAATCGGAAGCAACAACAGTAATATATATATATGGTATATATGTGTGTTTCACACAGCCTAGGTATATATATACGTATATATATATATATATATATATATATATATATATATATACACCCAGTCTGTTACCCGGGTCGGTGAGCTCAGTTGTTTTTTTATTCTTATATGTTGGTAAATTGAGCATTTTTTGCATTAAAAGGTGACTGAATTGTAGGATAAGGGTTTTAAGCCTTTAGTTAATCTGCATGCAATAGTTGTAGAATTATCAGCAATTTAAAAGTTGTTTAGGTGGTACTAAGCATAACGAGGTCGCCATTTCTTTACATTTGAATCTCTTAGTAGAATAGTGAATTAAGTCAGTTTCTGTACCAAATTCAGTGCCTTTTTGCCGAGGGGGACCCAAATTAAACTTTCAGTTTCGTGCACCAAAAAAATCTTCTTCCGTCGGCGGAATTGCTTGTTTTTGCTTAAAAAATCTAATTTAGATGCAAAAATTTTTTTTTTCTTTTAAACTGTTTTAATTGTACGTGTTTTACGTTTTTCTATACTTTTCAATTGTTAATGAAGATGGTTTGAGTTTTTATGTACTTTTGCCTTGAAATCAGAACTGAATTAATTGAATGAGAAATATACCTCTAATGAAATTCCAGGAAATAAGTTTAAATGAAATGCATCAAAAATAATTTAATAAGTCGAACAAGGAGGTCATGTGGTGTCCACACCAGAATTTTACTTGGTTGTGCGAAGTAAAAAAAAATATTGTAATCACGAAAAATTCCGACTCTCATATTTTTAGCACTCTCATATTCCGCAGTTTGTACATACATACGTACGTATGTATAACTCAAAAACGAATAGTATCAGAACCTTCATATTTTGTACATAAAACGGCTACATAACATGTAGTTGTGCACCTCCCTTTTTGGTTGCAATCAGCCTCATCAAAAAAATATATATATACATATACCGAGTAGCAGAGTGGATTGTAATATGTATATAATATGTATATGTATATATATACCGAATACACCTAATATGTATACCGAGTAATAGCTTAAATATGTATATATATATAGTAACAGAGTGAATATATTACTCGGCTCTGTGAGCTCAGTTTTTTTATTCTTATATATTGGTAAATTGCGCATTTTTTGCTTTTAAATGACTGAATTATGTTGTTTTTAGCTTGTAGTTAAGGTTTTCATGCCTTTAATTAGTCTGCATGAAATAGTTGTAGAATTATCAATAATTTAAAAGTTGTTTTAAGTGCGGCTAAGCCTACTTTTTCTTACCATAGCAGCTACATTTGTTTACATTTGAAATCCAGCAGAATACTGAATTATATCTTTCTGCAGCTTCAGTGTGTTTTTGCCGAGTGAGACCAAAAGGAAACTTTGTGTTTTGTTCGCCGAAAAATGTGCCTTTGACCCAATTGTTTGTTTTTGCGTAGAAACTCTAATTTTAATTGTAAAAAATTGTTTTTTTATCTGTTTGAACTGCGTTTGGTGTTTTATGTTTTTCCATATCTTTCAATTTTTAATGAAGATATTTTGAGTTTTTATGTATTGCCTTGTCACGAACTGAAAACTGAATTAATTGAAGGAGAAATATATCTCTAATGAAATTCGAGGAAAAAATTTAAATGAAATGCAGGAAAAAATGCGTCTAATTTAATATTCCGTACATGGAAATCATGTGGTGTATACATCAGATTTTTTCGGTTTGTCACAAAATAATACTAAATTTAAATAAAGAACATATTTCTTATTCTTTTCATATTTATAAAACTATGAATGGTATGTTTTTTTATGGTGAAACAAGGGAGGCATCAAATTATACTTGAACAGCGTAATCATCTGTTGGAACAACAACTTATCTATCCGGAAGAGAAGCAAAGCAATGTAATGTTTAAAATTAGGCCAAATGGCAACCTTAGCTTGGTGTCAATCCTGAATAAAACTCTTATTAATTTCTAGAATGTTCAGGTATAAATCCCTCTTCTTCAGGAGCAAAAGAAATTTTGTTATTCCTGTTATGGGCTCTTTAAAAGTTTTCAATAAACGTTTAATTCATCTTATAGCATGAGAGTCAAAAGACAGTAAAAATGAATACACAAGAATTTTAATTTTGGTTTAAAAATAATACCAGGGAGAAGTTTTTATTTTTTATCTATTTTAAGGCTTTGAGCAGACTTTCTCCCTTCATTTAAGGAAATTCAATAATTTAAAAAAAAATAAAAATATTATTTTCGGTATTACTAATCATTTTATTTCTTTTGTATTTAAACTTTACATTTCCATCATTAGCAAATATGTATTAATTTTTTAAAAATAAAATCCTAGCAATAATTATTATTCTCTAAAAAAGTTTACATCCGCTATTTAGGAAAATAGAGCTTTTCGAAAAGGATGTACTATCCTCGGCAGGGGATCTCAATGCGAAGTTCAAAAGTAGTTCACGTAATGGAGGTCAGGTATAATAGGAATGAATCCAGACGACTGAAGCAGTCTCACTGGAGGTGTAAAAGGCAAATATATTCATTCATGCATATCGTGACCTTAACAAGTGAGACTCAAATACAGTAAAGTAGATAAATACACAAGAACTGAAGTGTGCTGTTAAAGTGTGGAAGAGTGAACTGAAAATACGGCTTTGTTATGATTCAAATAGAAATTAGTACTCAGTGTTTCCCATTTTGCATTTGATGACTAAGACACTAAATTCGAAATCTGCATTTGCAGCTCAGTCAAACATTAAAAATGTAAATAAATGATATGCTGATTTTAAAAAAATAAAATAAAATAAATGAAAAAAATAATCTAACAGCAATAAAATGTATTAAATAAGATTAATGTGAAGAAATGAATAAATGAAAATTAAAACTAAATAAGACTATAAGGTATTTTCTCCTTTCTTTTTACATGCCTGCGTGGTGTAATGGGAGCACACTCGGCGCATATTCGAGAGGTCCGGGTTCGAATCCCGGCAACGGCATTGCGCATTTTTCACCTTTCCTTCTTTAAAATAACCTAATGACTCTACACTGGCGCCCGAACTAAAAAAGGTGGTGGATGATGAATCTTCACTACCAGGATTTGATGAATGGGTCCCCTAATAATCAGTTGCCTTTAGAAAGGGGAGTAGATAAGGTATTTTTTCCCTCCTTTCCTGCATACCTCCTCGAGGGCATTGCTTATTTTTCACCTTTCCTGCTTTAAAATAACCTAATGTTTCTACAAGAAAAATAAAAATAATCATAAAAATAAAAAGGAAAAAAAAAGGTTTAAAGCAAATGTTTTTAGTAACTGAACAAGAACTTAAAGCAAAGAATAAAAGACGGTTTCTTCCACGAATTGCGAAGCAGTTTTAGATCTCGTATTTCATACCTATCTATAACATGCTTCAATGAATTTTTCTTCGGAATGCAAATCTCAAATAAGCCTGTTAATCTTACTCCGAGTATTAAACCAAAATATACATCGGTTCTGAAAATGACTCTATTTTGACAGTCGCGTAGTTAAGAGAATGTCAAGGGAACTTTTTTTTCCTGGGCACAGCATCCACAAGACGCTATACCAGTGAATCTCAACCACTGTGCCGCGGCACTTTTGTCCCGCCAAATTCTTAAAGTGTGCCGCCAAATTTTAGAAACGTATATGGTAAAAAATTCTAAATGGGTTTAATCCCATTAGAATTTTATATACGGTACACATGAGAATTGGCGAAATTCGGTTTTTAGGACATTAATAAGCGCGCCAATTGTGGTATCCAAGCCGATTTTGGTGCTCTGGAGGAGAGCGCAATTCGAAGCATTTTCGCGCATGTTCAGTATACAATTTAAATTGAGAAGTTCTGATTGATGCAGATGAGAGATTAGCTTACTTATCAGATATTTTTGTTATTTTTAATAACATAAATTCAAGTATTCAAGGGCCGAAAGAAAATATATTAAACTCAACGGATAAACTTCCAAAAACAAATAACTTATGGAAGAATAAAGCTCAGGATGGCAATTTGGAAAAGTTTGAGTCAGTCCCGAAAGATTTTAATAAAACTATTCATAAAATTGTTATTGACCATTTGACAACATTAGAGGGAGAATTATTCATTATTTCTCAAATTTAGGTATAAAATTTTTTATTGGGTTGGTAATCCATTTGTGGTAACGAATACTTCTGTATTTGAATTAATTTTGAATGAAGAGGAAGAACTAATTTCGCTTTCTAATAATTGAGAGATTTACTTTTAAAATATTCGGAAGAATCTATTAATTCATTAGGGATCAACATTAGATGCGATTATCCCATAATTGCAAAAAAGCTTTAAAAATATCATTACAGTCTTCTACTTCTTATTTGTGTGAATTCGGATTTTCAGTATTAACCAACATAAAAGCAAATAAAAGATCGAGACTGTTTAATGTAGAAGACGACCCAATATAAATGAAATTATCAAAAAACATGAAGCTCAAATTTCTCATTAAAAGTATTCTTAACTTGTAATTAATCCCTTAATAAACGTACTGCTGTTTTTGTAACACATATTATTTTATTTTACATTAAAAATCAATATCATAAATTATTTTACTTAGTGTATTATAGGTAAGTAAACAACTTTTAAATTTATCCTTTTCTTTGTGTGCCGCCAAATTTTGAAATCGGTAAAAGTGTGCCGCGACAGAAAAAGGTTGAGAATCACTGCGCTAGGCTGATGTTCCCCATTACATTTTGAGAAACAGGACAGAGCGCGAAATCTTCATTTGTTCCCAAGGACTGAGAACCCTAGCTGAAACTCTGTATTTTAATTGTAGTTATACAAAATACTATAAGTGTATGCAGTGTGTGTTAAGGATATTATAGCAATAAGAATCAGAGTAGGTTGCGTAAATTTGCAGGACTGTTGTATCACAGGTTAGATAGAATCTTTTTCTGCAGTTGCAGGAGTGGAAATGACGAAGGAGAAGCATGTGCTCACACTATAACAACATACAAAAATTCTAAAACGTTCAAACCAAGGAAAAGGAATTGAAGCCACTGGCACCCTCCATCGACAAAAAGTGAAAATAACTATAAAATAACTTCTTTAAAGCTGAAGGTAAAGACGGATTAGAACTGAGATCATAAGATAGAGCTGAAAGATGTTTCTGAGTTGAAACGCTCTATTATGTCTAATTTGCCAACGGAAGAGTTTTCTTAATAATATTGCTGCAGAGAAACGTGATCCGTGATATTTTGACGAGCAATGTTTTTTTCTAACGTATCTGCTTTCTAACATAACAGATTTTTTTTGTAACGTAACAGATTAACGTATGTTTTATTCTCCTTAATGCAAAATTTCTAGGCTGTACCAGTTTTGACTAATGAATATTTATCCGCTTTGGTAAAGAATGCTGTATTACCCCAGATGTTCCTATCTGGAATGAAGTATTATGGAACTGCGAATTTTATTGCACAAGAAAGCCCAAAAGAAGAAAGCACAAAATTTCTGTTAAATATGTTAATTTTACAACTTATCAAGAAAAAGAACGGAATGACAACTGAATTCTTATAATTAAAGCGAAGAATGTGTTGTATTGTGACGCTGGTTAAGTTAAAACAGCTTTGAAATTTTGTCCTAAGAATCATGAAACTTGATAGGGGGGAGAAAAGAAGAAATTGCACGTATTAACGTCACATTTGGTAAAAACCACAGAATTTCTGTGTAACCAGCCCTATACCCAAGCATTTAAACCCAACTATTTAAACTCCAGTATTCAGCGATTTTACTGTTTGCTTGAATGCTGTTGGGCTATTTTAAAAATGGATTAACATATTTATAATATGGTATCCAACATAAGCACAGATTTATGTCATCTCTGATGAAGAATGATCTTTCCTCGTCATTTAGCTTTCATTTTACAAGTTCTTCTATGAACTACACTCTAGACAAGTAGTTATCAAAATAACTAATTCCTCGAATTATATGGTCAATGCAATGGCTGCACATATGTTATCAATGCTTTAGATCTATTCAAGCACTGGTGCTTAGAAGTATTGTCTCTTGAAATAGCATTTTACTCACTTTAAGTTGTTGCCAAAGGTGGCACCTATTGACTTCATGGTAAAATACTAGAACCCTTGTCTGCTTCCAGCTATCAATTTTTATGCAGGTCGGTTAGAGTTGACTTGTAAAAATACGGTTTTTCGACATAAAGGTGTCAGCACCTTCATGAAAATCGGTTTTTAACTTGGAAGAAGCAGATGTGCCAGTACCATTATACCAAAACACTGTAATGCAATCAGGTATTAAGGTTATTGTTTTTGACTCATAAAGCGAATGAAAATATTACTTGCATAAGGACTTCTGGTATAACAAGGGCAATTGTGAAGTTTTTGTTTACTTTTCTAGATTAAACAGTTCTTTAAAAAGTTGTCTGTATTTTCATGGTTCATAGTTCTGCCACGTTTCCTGTCTTAACAAACACTGGGCTGAACTAAATAATAGTGTCGGCACTCACATTGTAGAGCACTAATATTCACTAGACTCCTTTCGACCAACTAATTGGCTAGAAATTTCATCCTACTTGGGATTTATGGCCCTTATTCTGAAGTACTTCTACAGGCCTGAAAATAACAGCTGAAATTTCACATTAACATGCTTTTATTCTTGGTAGCTTACAAAAATATTTTTCCTTATGTCTTGGTAGGTTAAAAATATTGACGAAAGATTTGGCTGTATAGGAACTTTGTGCATTCCCTAATATGTATTCTAAATTCATGCACATTAAAAACCTTAACGAAAACACCCTTTCCTTCATATGTTTTGCCGTATTCAAATAGACAAATAAACTTGGCAGTTTACTAGAATAAACATAAATTCATGATTAAAGTTTCATTGCCCCTTTCAAAGTCGAAATTAAGAATAAATTAAGATTTGCTTCTTCCTTCGATATAATATAACAATAAAACTTTGACTTTGAACAGTCTTATTCTATGTAGAAGCAAAATTTTTACTTGTCTGGAAAGTAAATTCCGATTGACAAATATTCAGTCTTTAGGCTAATAAAGTAGTTCACAGAAACACATGTAAATTTGTTTATAAATCTTTCGCCATGTTACTTAACTATTCTGTGTCTAATTTGCTAGAAATCCTTTCTTAATGTGATTAATAAGCACATCAACTAATGTGTTTTAAACAAAATGAATATTAAGCGAATGCAACAAAGAACAGGAATAATGGTCATTCATCCAATGAGTTGTTGACGAAGTGATAAAAAGAGCACTGGGTATTTTAAATCAACATTAGAAGTTACAATTCCAAAGTTAATAAAAATGAGTTGCTGAAACCTTTATTTAACATCTATACGTTGTTTGAGCTATTAAAACAAAATAATAACACTTTTGTCATGCTTGAGTTTTTAAAATAGTATCTTGCAAGTTTCTATGGGTAATCCCTTTATTGAAATTTCGGCGGAATTTGAAATTTCGATATATTTCAGGATCATCATCAAACAAATATTCCTAGCATTTCCAGTGCGACTGAAAATGAGCTTGTGTTCTTTCTTGGTTAGCCCTTTGAATCTGTGGTCTAATTTCAAACATGAAAACGAATTAAACTAGAGTAAATTTCCTGTAATTACACATATATTAGTTTATAAAACTTCAGTTTAGAAATTTCAGAATTAAGATTATTAGTTGTTACTTCGCAGATTAATAATCTTATTTCGAATTTTATTAATTAAGATTGGGAATTCATAATTAATAATTTTAATTAATAATTTTATTGCGCATTAATTATCAATAATAATTCATGCACAGTTTGGTATATTTTTAAGTCCCTCTGCAAAATTAATCAATAATCAAGGCATAATAATTAAATAAAAAATGGTGGTAAACTTGCTAAAAGAGAGAATATAAATCAAACTAAAACAAATACAAAACAACATAATAAAATAAATAATAATTTAAACCTTCATTG
Source organism: Stegodyphus mimosarum (assembly GCA_000611955.2). Taxonomy (NCBI): domain Eukaryota; kingdom Metazoa; phylum Arthropoda; class Arachnida; order Araneae; family Eresidae; genus Stegodyphus; species Stegodyphus mimosarum. The sequence goes on from KK113129.1 coordinate 243,554, forward strand.
AAAATGACCAAAGAATTTTCAACTATTTATACTTGAAAAACACCAAAGAATTTTCAACTATGTATCCTTGAAAAACACCAAAGAATTTTCAACTGTTTGTTATATTATTATATTATTATGTTTTTTGTTACGCTGTTTAATTTTTGACTTAATTTGATTTATAATCTTCCTTTCAGCTATTTCGACACCATTTGTTGTTTAATTATTATCTCTTGAGCATATATAATAAATCATATTTTATAATATAATATTATGTATATTATAAAACTTAACTGTATTGAATGCAGTTTATCATTTAGAAAAATCTACCATGACATGTTATTAATCGAAGTGCTTGAGCCTTGAATTTAGAGGAGCATTTAAAATGAGCATTGCTTAAAATTTCTCTTTATATATTACGGCTATCAACATCTGTGCAATATTTCTTGAATGCAATAGATATCTTCCTTTGCAAACCCTTTTTATCAGCATGTCAGGGTTTAAAACAAATATTGCGCTTCAAAATAATTACGGAAAATTTCGCTTAATGCAGGAAAAAAAGCGGATAAGTGTGGTTTGCTCGCAATATTTTGGTGAGTGCTAAGAGGATAAAAGAATAGAAATGAACTTAAAACAAATTAAGTAGTTAATTTAAATGTTTACCTATACAGTAAATTTTTGTCTGCAAGTTTTAAGTAGCAAAACTGGGTATTTTAAACACTTAAAACATTTCGTAAAGGCTAAAACCGAGGAAAAATCAAATTCGAATTGGTACTGTTTTTATATATAAGTTCCTTGTATTCCTAGGTAATTTGAACCATGTCTGTCTTCCTTAAAGAGTAAAAGTCTGTGTTTCTTGAATATACGCAAAAAGTATTTTTACTTTTTTTTTAAGAAGTTAGCAGTTGTATCAAGGTTTTTAGATATACACATAACTTATGTGTAAAAATATAAAGTTATCAAACATCAGGATTCTGACTCAAATACCTTTACGTTGAATTTTTGATTAACTAGTGGCATTTTAGCAAGATCGTCGTAACCTACTCAGCTGCAGTGTTAGGAATTTTTGTGGCTTTCCTGTCCTACATTGAATTTCCTCATTCGCTTTGTGTAAACAGAGTCATGAAAAAGACACGAGAAGGAAAATCCCCATTCGGGGATGTCATTGTGTGTACTGACACGGTTTGCAATTTCAGCGAGATCACTTTCGCTTTTGAAAACGGCGCAGTGCATGGAACAATGAAGTTACACAGTTAGATTTTGTCTGCACTTTTTTCTAAATGTGGCATTTACTTTCTTTTCTTTAATGAAATATACTGATATCTAAAAGAGATTTCCGAGAAACAATGTTCGTAGATTAAAGATTTGCCCTTACGCTCTGATTTGTTTCTGGTCCATATGGACAAAAAGTGGTCAATGTTATGAGATTATGAGGTTAGGTGCCTCTTGAAAACCAATATCAAAAAGTAATCCTACTAAAGATCTGAATCTGACTACATCTGAAACTAATAATTTTCTTACACAATTAAGTCATGTGTTAAAGCTTTTGAGCCACGAGAACTCAAACGTTTGTATTGGATGAACGGTTCCTTATTTTGCGTTGTCATGAAATTTGCTATATTTTAGAAGCAATTTTATGTTTCTTTAGTTCAAAAACTAGGATTCATTTTTTTATTATTTATTTATTTAAAAAGTGATATACTTCTGTCAGCAATGTTTTCTATATTTATAACGTATTACGTACAGACACAAAAATTGTATGCGTCTTTGACACCAGTTTTGGGATAATTTTGACAGAGGCATTTCAATCTCATATGTATTTGAATAGGTCAAGTTATGATTGTCAGTTTCCATCATGGCCATACCTTGGTGACCATGACATCCATGGTCACCAAGGTATCCATGTTCTGTTGTTGCCGTCGTTGAAGCCTATATACGTGTCATGGATATCTGCAATGGTAACCATGCTCTAAAGTTGCCATCACTGAAGTCTATATACGTGTCACGGATATCTGCACCAAGGTATTCATGCTCTATAGTTGCCATCATAGCATGGACACTTTTAGAAGAAGAAAGTCTCACGCGTAGAGTCAGGGCTGTAATAACACAAAATTAAGCTAAAATAATCCACCGAAAGTCACAATTTTAGCTAAAAGTTTAAGGGAAATGTCTTCGTTATTCAAAAACAAAAGTCTGAAGAACAATTACACTTATATCGTTTTGAAAGGTAAAAGATAATAAAGAATTTGAGAGTTGTATAATTGTCCTTAAAGTGAAAAAATTGGAATGAGATCAGTATAAAGACTACTCGTCAGAGAAAGAGTTCTGATTATAATACATAGGATAATAACTAAAATGTAATAAAATAAATGTTTTATTTCATTCGGCGTTTAACATTTAATTTTGTTTCTCTTTATATTTAAAATTCCAGTTTGTCATAACGCTCTGTATTTCAAACCCATTGCAGGTGAATAACGCCATTTCAAAAGAAATTAGAACAATAATTATAATAAAATTATGTAAGATATTGTAAGATATTGTGTGATTAATATGTAAGATATTGTGTGATTATGTATGATATATGATTAGTGGATATTGAATTCCTATTATAAAATTTACTCGCTTCTTCATCTATGCGATTCAAGACATATTTTTTTTAGGATAACAAGCATTGTTGAAATCTCTCAACTTAACGCAGCTGATTAATTGTATTGCGATTAACCTATGGCTTCAAGAAATGTTATTCATACTTTCATTAAACATTTACAGTAGGGGGTTCCCAACGAGGTCGGTACTGATACTCTGGTGGTCGATGTAATTTTAGAGGGAGTCACTGACGATCAAAGGGTCGATTTTAGATTGATAGTCTAGTATGTCTAGGTAATGGATCGGCATAGTCAAAATCCCATTGATAACAACAAATTTATTAATAATTGCAAGAATAGAAGAAAACACAATTATTAAGTTAAGAGGAATGCAAAACTGAAGTGGGAAACGAGAAAGAGACTGAATGAGCCAAATTTGTAAGGAACTGCATTAATATATAAAACACATCACATTCATTTAAAATCATTACATTAATTAAAAATCGAATTTTTTGCCATTAGAATCTGTGCTTTTGTTTCTGAAAACTTGTTTATATTTACAAAATTAATAATAATAATACAAAAAATAACTAAACATAAATCTAACAAAGCCATTTTTTTTTCAAATTATATCTTCATATTCTTAATTTAAATTCTATGTTAAAGTTCTTTACATGCGATTATCTGTAGCATGATTATGCTGCATGCTGTATATTATGGAGGGGGGGTGGATGAAAAAAGCCGTTCTTTGAAAAGGGTAGACGCCAGAAAAAAGGTTTTGATTTCGTGTTTTATAGCAAAGGGTAATTAATTTCTTTGAATCTATTGAAAAACTTATATCAAGCTTAGACATCAGAATGGAATCAATATTGCTTTATAAATTCATACATCCAGGAAATGTCTTGTTTCTTCACATCATGCAATGAAATTTCGACACTTGGTAACGTTATAAGGTACTTCTCCCGCCTTCTTAGCATGCCTTCATGGTGTAGCGGTTAGCGCGTATTTGAGAGGTCCGTGGCTCGAGTCCCGGCAAAGGCATTGGTCATTTTTCACATCTCCTGCTTTCAAAAATTACCTAATGACTCTATAACGTAATGTAGAATGTTTTATACTGTATTAATACTTTTTTCGTGACATCAAGATATATAGATTTTAAGTTCAGTTTCACTACTTTCTTTAGTTTTACTTGTATTGACTAATGTTTTCTTTAGTATTTTGCTTTTTAATAATTCTGTTCTTTTTGAAATTTTGGCATAAACCTGGAAAGAAGCAATTAGTAAACTAAAAATAATAAATAATATCGAAACTTAAAAACATAGTAATGCATTAAAAGCTATTGAAATTCAAAAATAAATGTATGTGCTTAATAATATGGGAACTCCAGAATGCTTAATAACGTAGCGAAATCGCTTAGATTGTAATTGGCTCCACAGAAACGCTTGAAACACTTCAGAGGAGTTCGCAAAGGTTCCGCTTGAGAAGAATGATTTCCGAACTAATTATTATTATTAATATTATTATTATTATTAAAAGAATTCAACTAATTATTATTATTAATATTATTATTATTATTATTATTATTATTATTATTCTAGTTTTAGAAGCTAAAAGAATCAAGATTTAGAACTGGATAGCCTTCCTGTTCCTTTGTCTCCCCCGCTTGCGAAAGTTGCCAATTAAACAAGAAAACTGACTATTTGTCTGTCATAATAACTGATCCGTATTATTTTAATCGTATTCCACAGCTTAGACATGTAGGTAGTTTTATTTTTCATGGCCTTGAAAACTAAATCTCGCCTCTTATGTAATTTTTTCGTCAAGGTTAGTTTCAGGATAGGATTGAATAGTAATTCATGTTAAATTCCGTACATGAATTGATACTGAATATATTATATTATATTTTCAGACAAATTATGTTATTAATTCCTGCTTAATTGAGAATATCTGTTTAGTTTTCTGTTCTATTAACATTAAACTAACTCAAAGTATATCTTTAGGTGGATTCAGTAACTGTCTATATTTTTCAAAAATAAATATTTAATCCATTAAATTTTAGATATTAAGATGTGTTATCGGGGCAACATGTTCTTTAAAAAAATGTAGAAAGTCTCCTAGTTAATGCTTTATGTATCATTCTTGTTTTTAAAGAGAGCAAAAATTTTGTGATATAATTTTGGAAAATTTCAAGGTTTTATATCGATGAATTGTTAGATGTTGAATTGCTAAAATAACGGATGTCAAGTAATGACAATTTGAGCGATTTTAGAAAACTTGCCAAAAATTCCGAAATTAAGTTACACATTTCATACAAGTTTCATTTAAAAGATTATTTATTACGATTCTTTACCTTATTTACTTTCTCTTTTGGCGATTTGCGCACAATAAATTCTCAAACAATTTTCTATATTACTTCTCGTATAACTACAATTTTTTGCTAAAAGTAGTGTAAGAGTTAAGTCAGAATTCTTTCCAGGGTTTTGAAAATTTATAATAAAGAAAACCAAAATAATCACAGTTAAAGATTGCATACTAGTACATAAAGAATCACGCTCCTAATAGGCTTCCTCGCATAATTGTAAATTAAATCGCTAAATGACAATAATAACACTAGATGGCAGTATGACGTAAGCTTAGCATTCACTAGTCAGCGTAAAGCATACTGCATCTTAAATTTCGCTAAATGATTCACATTTAGTGAAATTATTTGGTTATGTCAGTACAACGGAGATTTTTTGCGAAATGTAAGAAAGAAGCATCTACAGACAAGGCAATACAACAATTTCAAGGAAAAACTGGCCGTCTGTACTTTTCAGAATGAACACACTGACCTGAGAGCGAATTTCCTAAGCGCGCATTCGCATTGCAACCATGCGAGTGGCTTTTAAAATGGGCCAATAAGCTTTAATAGCAAAATTTCGCTCACGAGACCTTTCGTGAAAAGATGAAAAAGTATTTCTATTCTAAAGTTTTGTATCGTACCTAACTCGTATTCATATTTTAAAAATTCAATTAATAATATACTCTAATCTTCCTGCATAACACATTGTAGTTTTAGTTATGTGTCAAATACAAGGTAATCAAAAAAGTTCTCGCTGTTTTGGACAGTCAGAAAGAAAAAGGTCATAAAGCAAATAACCGCCAATCCTCAAAATAACCCCCATGGTCATCCAGTGTCTTTTGCCAATGAGTGGCTAGCTGTGCGTTGCCATCGCGATAAAACTAAGGAGTCTTGGACGCAAAGAAGTCTGTGAGAGTCTTTTCGAGGTTTGGCCGGTTGTTGAAAGATTTACCACGAAGATGGTTGCCCAGGGAATGGAAAAGGTGGTAGTCCCTTAGCGCGAGGTCTGGGGAGTGTGGTGGATGGGGTAGTGTCTTCCAATTCAGTCACTGGATAGTGTCTCTGGCCTTCCGAGCCACATGCGGCCTCGCACAGTCATGGAGGGGGAGTACATCCTTACGATTGACCAATGTTAGCTCTTTATGCATCAGTGCCTGATGCACACGTTCCAACTACTGCGAGTACAAGCCTGTCGTGATGGTTTGGCCCACTGGCAGGAGTTCCTAATGCACCACTTGGCGACTAGTCCACCAGATACAGAGCATGCTGTTGCGTGGGTGGAGAGAAGGTCTCGTAGCGTAGGGCACAGGGTCCCATGGTGAACGTCTGGAACGCCTGGGTGTGTCATATTGGACCCACGTTTCACCGCTGGTGAGTACTGGGTCAAATATGAATGCATTGCGAAGCCGAGTAAGCAATGACAAATAGGCAGCAATACGCTGTTGCTTGTTTGCATTGGACAGTGAGTGGGGTATCCACATCTTCAACTTGTATACCTTTCCTATGTGGTGCAAATGGAGTCTGATGATTTTATTAGATACCTGGAAGTGTGCAGCAAACATGTTTGGCTACTGTAACTCTCTGTGGCTGCTCTCAGGGCCTCATCGTCCAGCGTTTGCGGCCGACCATTGCGTGGTGCATCAGTAAGAGACATATCCCCTGACCTGAACTTCTGGAATCATTGCCTAGCGGTTCGTTCGCTAACGGCATCATCCCCAAAGGCCTGGCAAATTCGGATACTTGATTCTGCTGCTAACGGGCCCACTTTAAAATCATACAGCAAACAGCTCCGAACGAGCGCCTTTGACGAGTCAATTTCAATCAGTCGCCGTGTGAGTAATGTTTGAAGTATCGATGCAACTCGCTTTTATACTCTTGGTCTATGTCCGGACTCCCATTCTATCCACTTCATCACCAGGTTTTTGCGACTATTTTTATGTTAAGGTTCACTCTTACAATGTCATATCAGAAACGGCAAGAACGCTTTAGGTTACCTTGTAAAATTAAGTGATAGAATATTCTGGTCCATTACAAATTGGTGACAAAATTCTCACGGTTTGAAGACTGATCCTCAAAGAAAACTATTGAAAACCCATTAACCTAGTGTAGGAAACCTCTCTCATGGTTGCGATAATAATACAGAAGCTATGAAGCTCACGGCCCGGACCATTGGTTCAGACCAAAGCCTGCACATCGCTATGAGTGATCTCCTGTAAGTTTACTTAACAAATGTTTGCTAGGTTCTTTATGTATTGATGTATATCTGTTTTGTTGTATTTGTTACTGTTATTATATTACTATAAATTTTTTAAACCTCAGAGAGAACTGTTAATCTCTTTGTCTGCAAGAAATTGAGACATTTTTTTCCAAGGACTCTCGTATGATAGAGAGTATAGTATGCCTAATACTAGATTAGCATCTAGTATTAGGCATTTAAAGATTCAATATTAAACTCAAACGCTTATAATTTTCTGAGTTTTTCAAATATTTTTCCTCCTAAATTGCTATTTTTGCCACAGAATTGGAACGTTAATTTAATTTTATAGGAATATTAAAATCGGTTTCATAAACCTTAATTAAAGGGGTAATAAATTATAGAAAAGCACACATTTAAAATTAGACAAAAGTTAAGATTAGATCGACTTTTGTTTTACAGAATAATTTTATAAATTTAATGGAATCTAACTCGAGGCAGTAGTATGAAATTTTCTGCCATGGAAGATTCCCTCCAAATGCATAAATCTTTCTTTTAAAACCCGCATTAGACTCAGTTTGGTTGACAAAGTTCAACATTGATTTGATGTTGTTTACAGAACTATTACATACGTTTCTAGAAAACGTGTCATGAAAAAATATTCTATTTTTTTATAAAAAAAAGCATTTCTATCAGAATCCCAAAAATATGCAGGTTTTCTAAAAAAGTATTGTCATTCTAAGACTGAATTTAAGGCGAGTGAGATCCTCGAAAAAGACATTTATTCCTAAAAATATATACATTGAAACCAAACTGCAGGAGTCATTCAAAGCATCTGAATATACTAATACATTGATGTGCAAAATTCACTATGGATTTCCTGCAATCAAATATTGACTGCATGGACCTCTCAGCTACTACTGTAAGACTGTAAAAAATGGGAGGAAAACTAAAAGCATAAACGTTTTAAAATCAGTAAAAAGTCCCCCCCCCCTCATTTTTTTGCGCAGTGTACATGTTTACTGTAATAGCAATGCTTTGGATAAATCCAAGAATCTAAGGATTAATTATTACGGAGTGCCTAGGGTAAAGAGCCCTCTACCTCCACATCATAGTTAATACAAGGGAGCAGAAATAGGGAAAAATACATGAAAGACGTTAAGGAAAAATACAAAGGAAATCAACATGACTTGAGAAAAATTACAGAGCCAAAAAGAAGAACCTATAAAAATATTATAAGTTCTGAAAAATTAAGCAGCGATTAGCGAGACTCGATCTCGGGACTTTCCGGTCTCGATCTTTGGATAAATTATAAATTTCACATTTCTTTGTAATAATTTTTCCGTTATTCATGCTATTTGTGCTATTCATAACGCACAGAGTTAGTTCCTTCGTAACAATCTTAATAATCATAAGTGTTAAGTAAATTTTCAAACGATCAGAGGTAAAAATTACATTGGACAAAAAATAAAAATTTAATTCATATAAAATAGCAGTAACACCAATCTACATATGATGAAGTATAAGTAACAATGTGAAAGAACTAGTACGCTCCCAGTCCAATCTTCTAACGAATCAAATAAGACGGTATGTATTGTATGGGAATGAGAATGAGAGGATTAAAAAGTAGAGAATAAATCCAATTTTAAAGTTGTATATGCATTTTAAGACATAATAAAAGAACAGAGATTAAAAAAGTGGATCAACTATTATGCCATTCATCTCATTATATCTTAAAAGCTCACATCAAAAGAGTTCGCTGAATGCGAATCATAAAATTAAATTACAAGAATAAGGCTTGTTCCACCCCATTGATTAGATTAATGGAATCTTAAATCTTCACAATTTTAAATCTATAAAAAACCATCTTAATTGCTTTCCAAAATAAACGCTTAAAACTTAGGATTCCATTTAAAATTGCTTAACAAATCGTTGCCATCCTCAGCTCCAAAAAATAATTAAATTAAATAGTTTGATATTTTCTAGCGTTTTCAAATTCCGAATTAGTATTTCTTTGCGTTGACAGTTCGCGTAAAGTAAACATGCCGAAAAAGCGAAAAAAAAATTAATAAACAATTTTGAACTTTTTTTACAACTCCAAGCTATAACAATTTGTACAGTAAAGATCAATTTAAATCCCATATATAAATATTGAATATTAGTATGACAACACTTAATACTCGATAAACATAAACATTGAGCTCGGCTGGTATCTGGTTCCACGGTTGATATCTGGTTCATGCAACCGAAAACGTGGAAATCAAAGCGTGGAATTCCTAGCAGTTTGTTTTTAATTACGGAATATTTTCTCGCTTTACGTCATAATAAGTAGGCCAAAGGAATAAAAACCTATGAAACTGCTAATGAAATATTACCTCAAATCCTGATTTGCATTCGATGAGCAAAGACGAAGATGCAACGAGATACAGCATTAAAATGCAATTACTCAGCTATAAATCTTGACAGACAGTCATTCTTGTAACATTTACTCTGCGCAGTCAAGAATCTATACTTACGCTTTAAAATTTTTTCTCCTGTTGTATGAAAGGAAATACTTAGATACTTAATTTTTGTATCAGAGACTAACATATTTAAATCTTTACAATTGTAAAGATTCTATAATTAATAAGATAAGATTGGAGAAAAGATAATCTTAATTGAAAGCCATCATAATAAGACCTTCATGAAGATCAAATTTAGTGTTTGGAATAAGATTATCATATTGTGCAAATAAAGTTAACAAATTATTCCTTATAATAAAAATATTTTGAAACGTTTTCCCCCTAAAAAGTGTTTAGAAGCACGTGATTGTCAGTACTAATTTATAAGCAATAGCCGAACTGCTCAGTACGTTGGTTATTGAAAGCTTGTTACCACGTGTTTGTTTAACCGATTATGATAGAGAACTCGAAGGCTATCTGCTTAAAATTAGAAATGCCTTCGTGGAAGAATTTCTAAGTGAAGGCCTATATTCATATTAAGCATGGGAAAAACCAGGTTATCCGGAAAAAGAGATTTTATCAAACTCCCAGATAATATTTACTTATTTCTAGCTCCGTAACGGTCCAAAATTGGTGATTCTAGAGAACTCTGTTAGTGCCAAGATAGGGGAGTATCCGGTGGTTTTGGCATTTCTCATCAAACGCTTAATCATCAAGTGCCCTGCCAGTGGGGAAACGTTATGAGATTAGTAGGCAGCTGCGAACGAAGTATTCGTCATCAGCTATGAAAGTTAAGTTTGTTCGGAAAGGCATCTGACATTTAATAAACTATTAAATAGCACATGAATCTTCAGCTGACGCTAAAGAAATACTTAATTAGCTTTTTCCTTGCATTTATAGCTTAAAATCATGTCGAAACAAGATTAAAACAACAGAATTATGGAATTTGAAATAAATTAAAACTGAAAGTTTTATCTTATAGTATTTCCCCGTGTGTATTGTCATGAGGTAAGTTGTTAGCACATCCAGCTGGCAAGCAGAAAAAACATGGTTCGAACTCCAATGAGCGTATAATGACTTTTCACATTTCCTCACAGGACATCTAACCTCTGAAATAAACGATAATTCGCTATCACTTGGATTTAATCAGGAGAGGTTAGGTTATTCAATTATGGCAAAGCACACAAGGGCTATCTGCCTAAAGGGAGGGATGCCTGCCTAAAGGGATGCCTGGCTCGTATACACGTTACACATGGGGAAAACCCCGAAAACGACCATGCAGCCAGCCCGTTCGCGGAATTCGAACCTTGGACCGAACTACCAGAGTTCAGCGTCTTTACCGCTCGGCCGCTGGTGGGCCTTAGTCAGGAGAGAATATAAGGTAATATTCTATTCCCCATACGTTCTGTCAAGATGTAAGTGATTAAAATACTTCCAGTTGACAAGTGAAAGATCCGTGGTGCGAATCCTGAAGAGGATACGTTGATTGTTTTCGTTTTCTGCTCTAAATATTTAATGTCGCAAGGTGTTACTGAAGTTTACATAGCGCCTGTTAAGGGAAATATCATATATGGAATTTATTTATTTATCTAGACTAGAAGGTTGCGATCATACTATTTTACATAAGGAACCATGGGAATAAGTTACGATCCTGGAGAAGGCAGGGATATTTGTAAGCGTATAGTGTGTGGTAAGGAAGCACTCAAAATACACGGCGAGTTGTTGCGTTCATACAATTTTACATAAGGAAATAAACTTGATTTCGTGAACAAATGGCGATATTCGAACGAATCTTGTGGCCCTTTTCATATTGCTACCAGTGTTCCGAGAAAATGTTTGGCTACACAGACTTTAAATGATCTCGTTGCACCAAGGATGCTTTTTGCAAATATCCATGCCTTTTCTTGCCCCAGTGAATAGCAGTGGACTTTGCTAAGCACCACTTCGACCTAAGCAGCAGAACACACAAGTAGGATGAAACGAAATAATAGCTGAAGTTCATTAGATCTGGACAAAATTTTATGAAGTTCTGTACAAAGTGATACCACGCAGGTGCAGATACAGGTAGAAGTGAGCGGGACACGAGTTCACCATTGAACATACGGGTACTAACTATGCATTTCCGCCCCAGTTTTGTAACTTAACTGTGCAATTCTGAAGCAGTTTTGAGAGAATTGTGGTATGATGCAAGAGTCTTCCACTGCTCTTCCCCTACCACCAACATTCGAGAGGATTTTCGGCTCGCTGTGTATTTTGAGTACTATCTTGCCACACACTATACGCTTACAAATATCCATGCCTTCTTCGGGATTCTAACCCGCTACCATCTACGGCAGACAGCGTCAATAGCCACTATACCGCTTGGGCGGCTAATGATGAGTAATAAATTGTGAAATAAGTTGGCTTAATATATAACGCAGTCTGGTATTAGAAGCTGTATGAGTATTAGAAGAAGTATTAGAAGCGGCGAAGGCATTGCTCATTTTTCATCGCTCCTGATTTAAAAAATACAAAATGTCTGTGCAGTGGGACCGGGACTAAAAAAAAGGGGGTGGATATTCATTCTCCGCTACCGAGATCTGGCGATCGGGTCCCCTAATCCCCAGTCGCCCTTTGAAAGGGGGGGTATATAAGGTATGCTTTCTTCGCATGCCTTGAGGTGTAGTGGTCAGCACGCTGGAAGCGTATTTCAGAGATCCGTGGTTCGAGTCCCGACGAAAGCATTGCTCATTTTTCATCTCTCTTGCTTCGAAATAACCTACTGTCTCTACACCATTCATAAATAAAAATTAAATACCTAACAGACAAGTAAATGTAGTTTTTATATTCATAATTTAAAATTAAATATCTAACAGATAAATAAAAGGCTAACCGCATTTCTTTCCGCCCCTGAAACCATCGAATTCTCCCTGGTTGAGAACTACCGACATAGTGTGATTTGTAGGTTGCATGTTGGGAAACGTTTTGTTATTATTATCTATTACATTGTAATATAATGTTTTATGGAAAAGTAAACTTATTTCCAAGCAGTCATGTTTAGTTCCACCCTTACCACCCGTTAGTAACCGTACCGAAGGGTCCGGTTTTGAATCCTGGAAATAGCATGGATGCTGTAAATGAATAGTGTCTTTGTGGTGTGGGAGCACTGTAAATGTATAGCCAGCTGAAAGTCCTCTCGCGTGGTTTAGGGGAAGAGCATTGGCAGATTCTCGAACCATTCCTTTCCCAGGTGCTTTCCCTCAAAATTGGAGTGAAACTGGCCAAAATCTTACTGTCACCCATATGGTCCCCAAAGCTCCTGCCAACGATAAAGCAGTTTTGTACTTCTTGCCACTATAACATTTGTGGGCTTGTTCTGATTAGGTCAAAAAAGTGAGATTAGCGACAACACAACAACAACAGGTTCGGCGATTCCTCGTTTTTCATCACGATGTATCATTAGAACAACGCAGGGAAACGTAAATGAAATAGCGAAAACAAAAATCGTTTAATCTGCAGCTGGAGGCCTCGATTTCAGATAGAGGTTATAAACAAATAAATGTAGTAACTTGCTGTAATACTAAATATATTATTTTATCTAGAACAGTATGAAATACTACAAATAACTGCCAGAGAGAAATCGAGGCCTCCAGCTGAAAATTAACCGAATTTTCGTTTGCTATCTCATTTACATTTACCTGAGCTATTCTAATAATGCATCGTGGTGAAAATAAGAGAAAGGTTGAAACTAAACATAATTGCTTAGAAATAAATTTATTTTTCTGCTCTATATTAGAATGTAAGTAATAATAAGCCAGTGTTATCCAACATACGGTCTACCGGTCACACTTCGGCCAATCCGCTGTTAGGAGGAAATTTTTAAAACCTAAGATTTAAATACGAAAATGAAATTTTTAAAAGTCTAGATCTTTATAAATTAAGTGAATCATCATAAAAACCCTATGAACAAAGTTTTCTTTCCATTTTAAGAAAAATTTGCAAGCAAAAATATAATATTTTCGCCAAATAACTACATTTTGTCTTCAAATTTCTCCGAATATTGATTTCCCAAAAGTCTCCTAATGCAAAAATGTGAGTTTTACTCCACATAAGTGTCTCAAATTTTAATGGTTGGAGTCTAATTAAAGTGTGAAATTTAAGATTCATGTAAAGGAAAGTTAAGCTCCTATAAATGGGTTTCGGAAAGGGTGTTTAAATTTTATATTTCAAATTTCGTTTTTTTTTTGCAGCCAAAGAATTTTCTACTATATGTGTGTTCCAAGCAGAACTCCATGTTAAGCCTGTGCTCGTAAGCATCCACGTTTCTAAAGGGAATTTTTCTGGTAGTAGTGCTTGTATCATTAAATATTATTGTGTTTCATATTATCAGCAATCCAAAAAAGCTTTTCTGTTAAAATGCATTATGCTAAATGCATTTAATTTATGGAGACTTTAGTATAACGGTGAATTTGTGTGCAGAGTGGACAGTCGGGCACATAAATTCTTATTAATGACTGTAGAGCACCTTCTTTTTATGAATATAAATATCAAGAGACAATATTCTAAGGGAGATATCAGTAAAAGGATATACCGTTAGTGATAAGGATTCTTTGAAACACTTGAACATCTATTGCACTTATTGTTACTACGTTACATTTGTTGCATGTCTTAATAAAAGGAAATGTCAGTGGTAGAAAAAAACGAATATAACCTTCTAGTTTTACAGTTTACTATTGGATGAAAGCATGGAAGTATACGATATGACTAAAATAGCATTATATGAGCAAGAAAGCAACTTCCAAAATCGTTGAGAAATTATTAATGTTGACTCGTAGCGTTTTCAAGTTCCAATTTTCCAACAGATATATATATTGTTAAATTATAGTAAATTAAGCCCTAATAATGTTTTCTTTTCAAATTGCAGGTAAACATGAATGGATTACGAAATATTGTGCTGAAATCTTTGAGGAATCGATTATCATAATGTAATCCGCCAAAAGAAATGGTTTTCCTAAAATTAAAAATTTATGGCCACTTTGACTCAATTAAAAAAATCAACGTTTTCTTGCAAAATTAAGGTACTCGATGATGTTGTATGCTCTGTTCAGCCATATTCTGGCTCGACAGAACGCTTGTTATTTAAAAAAAAGCACTGCAAGGTCACTTTCCTCTCCTTTTGGCTTGTCTTGCAACTATGGTAACAACTGCTGATGAAACGTTGACGAGTCTTCTAATATGCTGTCGACTCCCTTAATCTCATCTTTACGGGTATGACGACACACGTTATGATCGTATATGAAGGGAGAGTAGCAGTGACCTTGAAGCCCCTACTTTAAAACAATGGGCTACAGCGTTCTCAAAAAGAAAATTATGAAACTGAAATGAATGATCTTATAACCTTATGACAAAACTCTTGATAGAATTCTGCGCCTCTCTTAAGGATAGACATTGACTACATTGGAGAGTGCAGACAGAAGCTCGCAATAACTTTGGAAATGACAACGAAAAATAAATTACTGTTGAAATTTCAGTAAATATTACAAATATTAACTAAAATATAAAAAGTAATTATTAAACAAATATTTGGCGTGTGTAATTACTGGGCGATTATTATATAAGCGATTAAATTCGTCATATCTAATTTTCCAGTTCATTTCTGCTACTTTTGTTTTTATCACCGAGCACTCGCCAGCTTTTGACTCGCGAATTGCGGACGAATTTTTAAGTGGCTTTTTTACAAAAGAAGATTGGATCACATTAGGGTACAGCATAATAAAAGCATAACTAAAAATGTTGCACTCTTTACGTTTTTGATGTCAAGATTAATTTCAAGTCATTGTTTTTATAAAATCAATGTTTTTGCTCATTTATGGGACAAGAAATATTCGTAGTTGTCAAAAAACATTTGGGTAATAATGTTAACTTTCAAGCATATTATTCCAGTGCAGATAAAACACATATGTTCAATGTATGATATATAATTTTATATCTTCTACATCCTTTTATTTCTGTACTCTTTCAAGCTTGAGGAGACGGTCATAATTTGAAGTGGTGAATGTTGTCTTCTAGTTTTCATAAGAGCTTAATTTGATAAAGTGTAATGCGGTTTTCTTTTATCCTTGACGTCAAGGAAGGAGGAACAAGAAAGAAGAGAAAGGGAGATTCAAAATATGAAGAATAGTAATCTAAGATATCAAATCTTAGATTACTATTTTTCATATTTTGATTTTCAGATTTCAGATTTTCAGATTGTTCATAATATCCGTTTAACGTGTGTAATGCGCACTGCGTTTTCAGTGAGTCCTTAGACCCTCCTTGAAACTTTCAACATTCTCAATATTAATCCTAATTTTACGTGAAGTCCGTCTGATATTGCAGAAGTCGTTCAGTTACGTGACGCTTGAGCAGCCATTCGTAATCGACATTCAGCAAAAATCCAAAATAAATACTTAATTTGAGTAACCTTCGATGATTTGTCCATGAAAAAGCGTTTCTGGGTTTTCCTAATTTTTTTGGCAGGGGGAGGGGGTGGGGGTAAATGGATATAGATGATGAATACTTATGAACCTGTTATCAATTTTATTATCACTTGAAATTCGAGTTGCGCATTACCTATAATACGACTCACAAAATGTTGAAGGAAACAAAATGATATCCCAAAACAGTACTTACCTTATAGTTATTATTTAAAAGCAATTTTTATCATCTTTACTTGCAATGGAATTATTTCTACTACAGTTCTCGCCTCATGCCTACTTTACTTGAGCTTCTATATTTTGAATATTTTTGTCCCGTGGATAAGATATTAAAAGAAGTCTTAAATCCATTCGGAGACAAAAGTGATCATTTGTTTTACCAATTAAAATAAGTTTACTAGGTTTTACTTATTTTCAAGAGTTTAAATTTTCATAAGCTAGACTTAACTATGATGACATGCATATTTAAACATGCAAAGTTATTAGGTTTATTTCGAAGTGAACACGTGACAAATATGCACTTCCATGGCCGAGATTCCAAATCTTCCAATTACTAGTCGATCAGGTGTTAACTGCAGCATGAAGGCAGGTTGTTAGAAGGGAGAAAATACATTATAAATATAATGATAATTTATTTCTCTGTCAAGTAAATTCCTTTAATGTTATAGAAAGGAATCTAAAGTACTCTTTCAATCCCCCTATTGATATGGTAAAAGTATTGTGAATAACAAAATTCAAATAAATGTAGTAAAACTCACAAACCGAAACTCAATTATCTGAAACCTCGATTATACGAACCAGATAAAAGTTGTGAGATTAGTTTCAAATGCTCTTTTAATAATCTAAGGTCAGAGTTAAGCTTCTGATTGCATTTTCAGTTCAATACAAAGGATGCGCAAGATTAATTCGAATTCTAAATTATTTTTTAACACGAAAGTGGCATCACTGATTTAATTGATATATGAAGGTCTTCCCGAAATTCTAGAATGATTTTATCTTAACGATAATCCATCAGATTCAGTTTTGAAGTTTTAAAAAATAAGTTTAAAGGCAGTGTTTCCTTTTTAGTCAGCGCTTGGAAGGATATGAAACTAACAGCTTTACAAAATGGTCTAAATAAAACACACACAAAGCCAACTGTTATAATATATAGGAAAAGCACGGTTCAAACATATCATCTTGCAAAGACCATGATTTGAAAGATGGTGAAGAATGGATAAGGACTGACATCATGGTAATCAAATTCTAACCCATGATCTAATGTTTTAAAGTATCATCGTAACAATGATGAAAAAAGGGGCGAACAACAAGAACAATCTATAACTAGATCACTTCCCTCCTAAACTTTTATTACATATCAATTATTTTATATGGTATTTCTCCGGCCTTTTTGGCATGCACTCGTGGCGTAGTGGTCAGTATACTCTGCTCGTATTCGAGATGTCCATGGTTCGAGTCCCGGAGAGGGCATTGCTCATTTTTCATCTCTCCTGTTTTCCAAATATACCTAATTTAAACGGGTAGGAAAAATAAGTTGAGTTCGCCACAAGTTTTGCTACATTCAAACATTGTATAGTTTGACAGCTTTCAAATGTCAAAAGAAGTTAAACAAATCACCATAACCTCGCATTTTAAGCATCGTACAAACTGAATTTTGGTTTGACATTTACGATTACTATTAAAATGTGTTACTGGACTCATAAAAGTTCTTTATTACTTTTCAGTAATAAAAATAAAGCTATTATTGCCACAATGATTATTCATAAAATCCTTTTTTGAAAACTTTAGTTATTTAAACCGGGTTCGATTTTAATTAGTTCGAATTAGCGAAAATTATACTGTATATGTTACGTAAGAACCGCTTTAATGCAGGTATTGCAAAAATCACATTAAAACAGCAAACTTTTAATTTCAGTCCATTTAATTCACCTCCGGTGAATTTCTAGTGACATTTTCAGAAATGTGCATTTGAATGCTTTTGTTGTGGTTATGTTCCTTTTATATATGATGTGTATGCAGGCCGACGCATGATATGCTATGCAGATAGATCGCAGTGAGCATTTCCAGCGATAAACTTTTAAGTACAACCGGAAATCTAATTTATTTAAATAAGATCGTATTAACAAATTATAAGTGTCAGAGAATTTGATTTAAATACATTCTTAAAAATGTATTTTTTAAAACGAAGAGTAGTGCTGTCTCACAAGGTTTAATATATTCATTGAAGTCTCAAAGGATATGGAATTATAATGCTTGCATGTTGTATGGGTTTAATGCTTTATAATTTATCACAATATTTTAAGATTATATTATTTTCCAGTATTATATTGAAATTACTTACGCTCTGAATCTGCATGAAACATAACTACAAATAAATAGAAATAGTGTATAAAATAAATCCTAAAGTGAATTTGTTTCCTTGATAGTGTATACAAAAATACTGCAATGAATTTTGATTTAATCAGAATACTATTTAAATGTTTATTGGTTAGTCCTCCTATTTGTCGCAGTCTGCATCATAGAATTACACTCAAAGTAATTAACTGGTAACTTTAATTCCTGTCTGAACATACTATTTAGCAAAAGACTAGAATGAATGAAAAAAGTTAATTAGAAATTCGGTCGGAAATATAGGTATATTTACATACAATATTAAGTATACATATTACATATGATATGTAAGTATATTCATATACAATACACTCGTTTGGAAGAGATGTACGAATCAAAAGTCATTTTATGTACGCATCTAAAGCTCATAATGCAGGGATTTCTAAAATCCACTTTGTGATATCGAACTGAAAATGAGTCTGATATGGAGTATGCTCTCCTCACAGACAGACAGATCATGCAGTATGAAGACATACAGGACAGAAAGCAGCTGAGAAATCTCTGTGGCAATCGACTTTGCCTGCAGCAAGGCAATTTCCAACTCCGAGATGGTTTTGGAGAGGGAAGGCGAAATCAAATTGCCCTTTCAAGGGCAAACCAGACATATTCTATAGGGCTAAGGTTGGGGCCCGTGCAGACTGGAGTTTATCTGAGCTAACGAAGACATCTGACATAGTCGACCCATCTTCAAAACCAGTTTTTATCGCACAGGGCTGCGAGTTGAAAAATCTGAATTGCAGGTATAGCGGAACTAATCGACACATGAGATTGACTCAGATAAACTCCAGTCTGAGCGGTCCTTTAGAAGATATGGCTGGCTAATCGTAGAATCAGATATTCTCACTTTCCAGGTAATCTTTGACCAGCATATACGTATGTGGAAGAGGGTTATTGTCCATTAACATGAACCCAAGAGCAACTGCTCTCCCCACAAAGTCAAACATAGGGCTCTAAGATCTCCTCTCTATACCTCGTAGCAGTCGGGGAGCCTTTGTCAAACACATGTAGGGATGAGCGTCCGGTCAACACTATGCCTACCCAAGCCACTACATCTCCCCCACCGTAATGATTCTTTTCCCTGATGAAGGGGCATTGTATCGTCTTCCAGTCTCTCTCCAGACATAGATTCGCCAAGAATCAGTGTGCAGACTGAATCTTGACTCATCTGTAAGAAGCAAGGTATTTCAATGAAGGCCGGCACGACGGACATGTTGTCTACACCACTCTCAACGCGCTCTTTTGTGTGATGCGGTGAGTGGGTCGCAAACAGCGGGTCTTCTAGCATAAAGCTGTATCTCATGAGGCCTTCAGGCAACTGTAGACATGAAACTCGGGTTCCAGTGACAGCATACAGCTCACGTGAGAGTTATGAAGCTGTAGAAGTCCCATGTCACCGCGCTGAAAGTGCAAAATAATGATCCTCATTCATGCCTGTGGATCTTGGTCGACCTTGTCCAGATCTCCAAAATATGGATCTAATGTTATGAAAGTGTTTGCGCAAATTTCAGTCGACGTATAAGCATTACATTGAGTTCTATAGCCACCTGAGCTTGTGATTGGCTTGCCTTCAGTCTACTGTTAACCCCATCTCATTACGTCATCCATAATAACGTAGCCACTCATTTTACCCAATACCTTATAAAAGTTACCAAACTCTTGCCAGAAACGCCGCGAATGGCGTGAAGGTGTATAAGCATAGAAATCACTGAAAAACCTTCGCGGGTTTGTATCCCCTCCACAATCACAACTCCGGAGACACGTGAGTGTACGCTTGTGTATTTGACTCTGAATATTTGCATAACACTTTGGTAGCATAATGCGAACCTTGGTTCAATACTTTTCGTAAAAATGCACATAATTTGCAAATTCTCTTAATTTTGCACACAAATGTACTTTAATGCTCTTTCTACCATATTCAAATATTTACCGCTAGAGTCTGTGATATCAATTTTGCTGATTTCTAAGCGAATTTCTGAGAAGTTTCATCAATTTCTTTAGTTGTAAAACCTTATCTTATATCAGCATGCAGGTATCTCGTCAATACCAAAACATTCTGTTGAGAAATACTAGTTTTCTGTCTGAGGGAAAAGAAAGTTGCCAAAGAATTATTCCTTTACGACTGAAAGGTTTTGATAAAATCAGTAATATAAAAATATGGTAGCCATTTCGAAGTAAGAAAAAGAAACTTTATTATGTGCATTATAACTATTAAATCTGATAAAAAATAACTGTAAATTTATCGAACTTAGTAAAATAAACATAGTTAATGAGCTCTTTTATTACCAGTGACGGAATATTTGTGAAAGAACTAATATTGCGGTAGTTTGTTTTCATAACTGCGTTTCATTAACACCGTTTTTCAAGACAAATTTCTGCCAATTGGGCTGCAGACTATGAAGAATACTTAAAAACGGAAGTGGACATTTCAAGAGCGTTACGTAAAATAATTATCCCGAAGTTCCTAATGCTTAAAATAAGGTTTATTTTCCTTAAATCAAATGCGGTATTTTAATTTTTCTTTTTGAGATTTTTCTCGGACATAGTCATAGTGATGCAATTAGTTCTTTCGCTTTTATTTAATCAACACAAAAGAGAGAATATTTTAATGCAGAATTTATGAGGCATTTGCGGAACCCTTGTGCATATATCGGGAAGTTCAAAATATGTGCTTAATAGATTCTCATATAGAAGCATAATTATTGACCATTTTTGAATACAACCTGTTCCAAGTTTGATGCTTTTCCCCACGTAATGTATTCATCATTCGTTACAATTGCAAAAATGGTTTCTTGCAATGATTTGGTTGTTCCTTGACTCGACATTATATCTGTCCTCGCAGCCATTTCTCTCTGCAGAAGACTTTATTTTCAGGCAAAGAAAAAAAATAGCTTGTTCTGCCTAAAGTGACGTTTGAAGCAGAATGATTTCAAAGGCTCCGTTGTACAGAATCATTTTAGTTGGGAGTGTTATTAACAATGGATTCCTCTTCTGAAAAATAAGATGGATGGACACTGGCGGCAGTTATATACCGGCCACTTGTGTAGACTTCCATATTACGGACAGAATGAAACAGCATTATTTTTTTGCGTTGTCATATCAATGTTTAATTTGTAACTTTTGAAATTACATATATTTTTTTGAACTGTTTATATTAGAATTTAAAATATATTTTCCATGTACATAGACTGTATAGCAGTACAGTTATCCAACCTATGTACACTGCGGAGGGAAAAAAAGTCAGTTCTATATCTTCCATTCTACTGAGCCGATTGAGGAAATTCAAATTGCGTTTTTCATGTCTCGAAAGCGCGACTTAGGATAGATATTAGATTTACATATAGCTCTGTCCTAACGTAGGTATTTTGACACAAAATAGGACTTTTTCTGAAGTAACATACCAATTTTTTTCCATATTTCGATTCTACGTCTCAAATTATGCCTAAATATTACATTTTATAATTTTTGGTGAGAAATTTAGTGAGAAATTTCAAAATGTATGTTGGTGGATTTTTTTTTTCAGTTTGCGCCAAGAATAATTTACTTCACGAACTTCTTAATTTATAGCAACCTATTGTCCTTTCCCTTTTTCCATTGTTCACGAGCGGAAAAAAAGTCATCGTTCATACTTTTAAATAATTTTAGCAGAGTACGTAAACCACATTTTTGTAATTATCGCTTATAATAAATACACCAAATTTCAAAACGCACCAAAATGTAAATTCACGTATATCTTAGGAAATTTTGGACAAAAAACTTAATGTTTTGCAGGTATGCTTAGAAATACATCTACTTTAAATGATGGTAAAAATTTCATAGATTGTAATTAAAAATTTTTTTCGAAAAATTTATGAAAATTATTTAAAATAAATCATAAAAATTGGCGAATTTTATTTGGAATTAACCTAAATTTCTAACTGTGAAAGAAGGAATCAAGTAAGTTTAGTTAAAAAAGATATTAATAAATATACATCAAATTCAATTAACGTTGAGGAGCTAAAATTTTGAGAGTTATTTTTTAAAAAACTACTTGTGCGATTTTTACAAAATTTGGTAGTTTGGCATAATTTGAGCCGTAGAATCGAAATATGGAAAACAACTGGCATGTCATTTCAGAAAAAATCCGATTTTGCGTCAAAATACCTGTATTAGAGCAACGCTATATATAAATCTAATACATATCCTATGTCGTGCTTTCAAGACATGAAAAATGCAATTTGAATTTTGTCAATCAGCCCAGTAGAACGGGAGATATAGAACTGTCCCCCCTTTTCTTTTTTTGTTTTGCGTGTATACATTCTCTACAGTACGGTAGCTGTGAGGCATTCCAATCGAAGTGGGCGGGCAGATACGCACGACACGTTTCAGTAATTTCGAAGAAAGTGATGGATATGACAAGCGAGTAATTAAAGGATTGTTTGTTCGTATGATAATAAAGCCTTTTAAGAACTATTTCAGCATTGCCACTACTTTTTAACAAATTCATATATATTTGTGCTAATTAATATGCTTTCGAGTTTTAAAAATTCTATAATGACATGAAACCTCTGTTTTAACTAATGCTATGGCAATGAGATGCCTTTGAAAAAATTAAATTGAATTTAGTTATATTTCATTGCATACTGTTTCAATCCCATTTTGGAATTAATATTCAAACCTTTGAACTTTTGATATTCGCTGAAATGACAGAGGACATGCTAATGCCTTTTTCTTTAATTCATGATTATATTTGTATTAATAAATATATAACTCTATGTTGCAAAACTACAAAAGCGTGCGAGTTACCACTACTTACGAGCAATACGGAATGGTTTTTTATTTTGAATTCGTGCCCTTTTTACTAAACACTAATTGCATATTCATAATTTCCTAATTAGCTTAATTCAGTGTTAAAGTTACATAACGTAGAAATAACTTATATAATGTAGTACTAAAGTAATATAATGTAAAAAATAATTTTAAAATTTGATTGTTAAAATTTTAACACGTATGTTTGTTAAAAAGTTATTAAATACTTTATCATTTTGAATACAATTTTCAGCGAGAAGAAAGGGAAAATCATTTTTATAATACAGAGATAAGGAAATATTTAAATGTGTACGAAATTTTTTAAGCCAATATTTTGGAATGCAAATTTATTTTCAATTAATTTGATTTGCTGTTAGCATACGTAATGATTTAAAAACATTGCAAATTAATTATAAATTCAACTTAAAAATATATTATCGTTCAGTTTCTACATAATGCTTTGCAGCTATGTTTACTATCAAAAGGTAAATACATCCATAAATGTTTTTAGCAGCATTCATAATTAAAGATCCTTTATAACTTTTTAGGGGAGTAATTTCAATCCGTTTTTAACCATATTTAAGCCTCTTAAATGCTTTCATGGGGCAATCTAACATGACAGATAGCAGTCATCAACAGAAATTTTAGAATTCAATTGCATAATTTATTTTTGAAATTTATCTAAGACAAGAATGCGTAGTCGTAATGAAAAAAATAGTTTTTCTTTATCACATTGTGCTTTGCCTCTGTGATGTAGATTTATAAATCCATTTTTAATGACTGTTGTGAATTTCTTATAGAATGAGAAAATACTTCTATATCCTTTCCCAAAAAACAAACAAAGCAAAGAAAATATAACAAACATGAGTAATATTAGGTTTAATGCATTTAGTTTTTTTATTAACTTAAAATCAATTGATTTTATCAATTCATTAGGAAACTGTTTCAGTCTAGATGAAAACACTAGAGTTTGCATTTTTTAACTCTCTCCTGAGCTGAATGTAATGAATAAATTCATTCATACGAGTATTACAAATGCTTCGGTGCGATGCAAAAAAATACTATTAGGAACGTAGTCGTCAACTTTTACTGCAGTCTGCCCCTTCATCGTCTCTCAGATGGATTGCTCCTATTATGTATTTCATTCGTATAATTATATTCAACAGGATCTATGAATTAAGGCCTACACGGGATACTGCAGGTTCCTGTTGGAAGGTTGGTCTATTTCACCCCCTTTTTCTGGTTTTTAAAATTGCGCATTAATTTTATAACCGGTTTATACAGAACACGCTATACTAAATATTTTATACCAACCGAGAGCAAAATTAGGGAAATATATCTTGGATTATCATAGATTTTACATAACACTAGAGGAATTTCATAGGGTTTCATAGGTCTCTTTTTTCCGATGAAGAAATGCGTAAAGTGTTTACATTACAAAAAATCACGACCAGCTTTCAGTCGCTATCGAAATCGTTAGAGTTTTAAACAAAATCTATGTTAAAGAGAGTTTTTTCTTTCTGCTTAATTTTAAATTACCAGCAATTTCTTCCACGGGGCATAACTTTTAACCGGATGATCAGAAAAGCTGTCAAATAGTCAACCTGAAATATACAATTTTCTGCAAGTTCTTTTCCACATTCGTTTGAGGATTTAAAAAAGAAAATTAGCATTACGGCGAACATTTTTCAATAGAGTAATATATTTTGACAGTAAAAT
The DNA here is from genome assembly GCA_000611955.2 of Stegodyphus mimosarum. NCBI lineage: Eukaryota > Metazoa > Arthropoda > Arachnida > Araneae > Eresidae > Stegodyphus > Stegodyphus mimosarum. Next base: position 268,444 of record KK113129.1, read on the forward strand.
TGCTTCTTTTATTTTTCAGCTTGTAGTCTAAACTCTTGAGGAGATAACTGTAAAGAAAACATTCTGATGTGTACACCATATGACTTAATGTGAATCACCATATGAATCATCTTTTTTATTAATTAGGAAATATAATTCCCTGTTGCGATTTTCAAAAGTTAAATGCCTCAGGAAGCTTAAGTTACTACAAAAATTATTACACAGAAATATTTAAGAAAGATGACTTCACAAAGAAGTATAAAAATTATTTTAAAAAAAATTGATGGTGGTATCACATGATTTCTTTGTACGGAATATTAAATTATACGCATTTTTTTCCTGCCATTCATTTAAACTTATTTCCTCGAATTTCATTAGAGATATATTTCTCATTCAAATAATTCAGTTCTCACTTCGTGACAAGGCGAAAATACACTAAAACTAGAAATATCTACATTAAAAATTGACAAATATACAAAAACGTAAAACACCAAATACAGTTAAAACAATTAAAATTTTTTTTTATAATTAAAATTACAGTTTCTACGCAAAAATAAACAATTCGATCAGCGGGCCAGAAGACAGAGTTTTCGGTGCACAAAGCCGAAATTTTACTTTTGGTCTCACTCGGCAAAAAGACACTGAAGGCGTAGAAATTGATTTAATTTGTTGTGGGCACTATGCTGATTCAATATACGGGATAATTTAAAAACTTGAATGATAACTCCAGAATGGAATAAGCATAATAAATTCACAATAACAAAAGAAGACGTTATCTTTGTTGTTGCGAAGCTTAGTTTCTCTAGACTGGCAAAAATTCACTATTCTGCTGAGTTTCAAATGTAAGCAAATATGGCTACTGTAGTAAAAAGTTAGGCTTAGCGGCACTTGAACAGCTTTTATATTGTTGATAATTCTACAACTATAGCATGCAGGCTAATTAAAGGCACAAAAACCTTAACCGGAGGATAAGAACAACATAATTCAATCATTTTTAAAGCAGAAAATGCACAATTTACAAACATATATAAATAAAAAAAGTTAACTCACTGAAACTCCTAGTAACAGAGTGTATATATATATATATATATATACATATATTTATATACTTTTGGTGCGGCCAATTGCAACGAAAATAGGAGGTGCACATCTACATGTTGTAGCAGTCCTATATACAAAATTTCAACGTTCTGAGGTTACTCGTTTTTGAGTTATGCGAAATACATACGTACAGATGCCACAAAAAATCTCTTGAATCCATTTTAATTCAGTTTTAGAATTCGTTGGGAAGAAAGAGTCTTTTATTCTGTCCTTCCGTACAAATGTCAAGCAAAAACATCTTTAAATTGCATTCGGCAGCAGTCAAAATGGATATTTTCTTTGAAATGCGATACCCAAAATTTTTCACGATTACAATACTTCCTTTTTACCTCGTACAAGAAAGTAAAAACAAAGAAACGTAAACGAGGATTTTAAAAAATTTCTTTGTAATTTTTGCATATTCTTTTTCTCAGACTCTATAGAATTTACCTATAAAATGTTATAAGGTTGCCTTTTGGTGACAATAAAGTTGCTGAAATCTATTTTCAAACTATATTTCGAGCCAAATAAACTTTTTAATTACTTAATTCCAGAGAAAATTTTGATTTATTTAATCACGCGAGAAATCGCTGAATCGTTCTTACTCTCTTTCTTTTGTTAAAATTCAAGTCAATGACTAAGTGAAAATTTTTTTATTATTATATTTTTTTAACTTATAGATTACTCCAAAAAGTAAAGAAAAAGGCCATCTGAATTTTGTTATTTCATTGTCCTCTGAACTTTATTATCTTATTTCCTATCTCTCTTCTATAGCTTTTAATTTCATTTTTGTTCATGCTAAAGACACTAAATTTTTGTAGACAGATTTATATTTCCTTGAAGATTACGTATTATATTTGCATCATAATACCTACCTACTATATAATTTTCTTCTAAAAACATAAAATATCATTATATCGGATAGAAACATAAAATGTTAACTCTAAAAAAATAAAAATCGCCTAAGAACGGATTTTTTAAGAAAACTGGGAAATTCCTAGCTCTTAAAAATCATTTAAATGTTGCTTAAAATAATTACATATATTGATTAGTCATTCAGTAATAGTAAAAATATTGATAACATTTCATATATATATTGGTTAATCATGTAGCAATAGTAAAATTGTAGATAACATTTCATGTGTGTTGCAAAGTCTTCAGCAGTCTTTCGAGGAAACGTTTCCGTTGCTACTTTTACAACTGTAAGACAATTTCCTTATAAGTCGCGATATTTTATGAATTCACGGAAATTAAAAAAATTTTACCAAGACTTGCAGCATTGAATTTCTGTAACTTTTAAAACTAATTAAGAAAACCTGAGATTTAAAGCAACTTCGGCTAAACCACCATCACTAAATGTATCTGTTTTTTAATTATAGCTGATAGTACTCAAAATTATTATAGTTGCTTATTTTTTCGTGTATTCCTTCCCTTTCACTTCCTTGTATGAAGTACAGAAAATATTTTAATCGTGAAAACTTTAGGTATATTTCAAGAAAAAATATCGATTTTGACAGCTCTTGAATCCATTTGAACGATTTTTCTCCTGATATCTGCACATTGGAATAGAATGAAAAACTCTTTTACCCAAAGCAGAATGTAAAATGAAATCAGAAGAGATTTTCTGTGACGTCTGTGTATGCACATATACCTACATATCTTCTATAACTCCAAAATGATTAGCAATAGAGCGTTGAAATGCTGTATATGGGACTGTTATAGCATTTAACTGCGCACTTCTCTTTTTTTGTTGCAATTGGCTGCATCAGACATATATATATATATATATATATATGTGTGTGTGTGTGTATAAATACCATATATACACACATATACCCACGTTCCTACCTGGCTCCGTAAACTCTGTATTTTTATTCTTATATTTGGTAAATTGTGAATTTCTTGCTTTCAAAGTGGGTGAATTATGTTGTTCTTATGTTCCGGTTAAGTCTTTTATGTTTTTAGTTAATCTGCATGCCATTTTTTAGTATATGAGTTGACATTTTTATTAATTGTTATCAAGAGTTTAAAAGTGTAAGTGCAGAAATCCAGAATGGAAAAGCATGCGAATAATTTATTTCCGAAGTATTCAGTTACAGTAAAAACACAACAAATTACAAGTATTCATAGATAAATTGCCGGTAACTATCCTAATATTGTTTATTTAAAAAAAAACCTACATTGTAATACGAATACATTTTAATGTGAATCTTACAACAGCTAAGAAGATATCTTCATTTCTACTTCCCCCTTTCTTCAATTGCATCCCGTCCTTATTGTTGTCCTCTACAGTCCCCGGCTTCATTCAGTATTGTTGAAACTGTTAAACGGTGTCGTTTGCTTACAGCTTTGAAAGCTAAAGACATCGTCACCGTTACCATCGTCTTCGTCACCGTTCAATCTGTCAGGCAATGGTCTTTAGAATCATCACAATCATTAAATATCCCCATTTTCTTGAAGCTCTTCAGGATTATCACTCCATTAATCAAAGCCCATGCACCCAAATCCACGAGCAAAGCAGTTAAAAGTAAGAAGAAAACAATCACAACATAGATGAATACATTTTTAAATATAAGGAAGCTTACTGCCTAGAGGAAAGAGAAAATTACGTAAATACTTTAAAATTTCGTAACCTCGGTCGAAAAATACGCGAGTAAATACTATATATTTTTAAAATCATTCTTTATAGCCCGAATGTCATTTCGATCAGTCGTTTCTTTGGCAAAAACTACCAAATAGCAGATATTTCGAATAATTGTTTTTTTAAAAATGAAGTTGATGAATTTCAAAAGGAACACCATGAAATTTTTCGTTTATGTATAAAATGACATTGAATGTGCAAAAAGAGAATAAAAGAAGGGAAAAGAGAAACTACATCCTTAAGCAGCCCCCCCCCTTAAATTAGCTCTTGAATAGTGCAGAACTAAAATAATAAAAATATAAAAGCAAAGAATATTTTTCTCTTGAGATTACTAAATGAAAACGCAAATGTCCAGCTACTTGGGGGAAACATAAAAGAGATAATTCCAATGATAATTCTAAAAACTTTGAATATTACACAAGAGAATATTACAATTAATATTAAAGATTTCGGAAGTAAAATGTCTGAAAAATACTCTTAAGCCGAAAATGTTAAATAATCGTAAATAAAGTTTAAAGACATTAGGATTTTTCTGAAGCAAGAGATGTGAAAAATGAGCAACGCCCTCGCCGGGACTCGAACCACGGACCTCTAGAATATGCTCCGAGCGTGCTGACTACTAACCACGAAGGCATGCCAAGAAGGCGGGAGAAATACCTTATAAAGTAAATATTTAAATGACAAAATAAACCTTACGTAGAAACAAAATTTCATGTAAATCGTAGAAAATAAACTTTATAGGACAGAAAAACTAAACAGAAATTTTAAAATTCTCGCAAATTTAATAAATACAATAAAATGTACGAAAAGAATTGAAAAGAGTAATTATATCATTAATTTATATTGTGAAGCGGACAACAATGGAACGTGAATTAGAGACGTATGATCATACATATAATCTAGCCACAAGCTCAGTATGAAAATTAACTAATGTAAACTGAGAAAAATTAGACTATTAAATTCATTTATTTATTAGTATATGATCTACTCTACTACTACCAGATTGGAATAATCCGGCCAGAACCTCAACATTAAAATTAGTAAGCTATGTGAATTTGTTTAAGTATTCACTACGTAAAAACAACTCAATAAAATTGATGGAGTTCCTTGAAAAATGATTGGCACAGATATTAAAGTTAAATAATTAAATACAATTAAAAACAAATACCTATAAATTAGTAAAAATGCAATTAAAAATAAGACTGGAGACTGTTTACTTAACAATAAAACAAAACTCATTCATTTTATAGGTTTATAAGATAGTTCTCCTGCCTTCTTAGCATGATTTCGTGGTGTAGTGGTCAGCACGCTCGGCGCGTATTCAAGAGGTCCATGGTTCGAGTCCCGGGGATTGTGTTGCTCATTTTTCACGTATTCTGCATCAAAAAATACCTAATGTCTCCACAGGTTGATAGAAACTTATAAACAGAAGTTGACTGCTTTATGGATAAAGCATTAAATGTTTACCTGTAGCAGCAACTAAACTTTTTTAGGTAAACGTAAAGGGAAGACAAATTTCTGGATGAAACTTTTGTGATAATGATAAGCATAAATTTAACATTAAAACCCACGCACTATTAAATTTTTATCAAAAGATAATAGTTATTTGGTGCGTTGTAAATGAACATGCCCCCCAAAAAAGTGGTCTGTTAAGAATTTAAGTGATAAGTAACAACATTTTTTTAGGTAAATTTAAAGATAAATTTACAAATGAAACTTACTTGTGATAATAATAGGCATAATTTTAACATTAAAACCCATACACTATTAAGTTATTACCAAAAGATAATAGTTATCGATGGTAGTAGTTACCAAAACATAATAGTTACCTGGTATGTTATAAGTGAACGTGCCCCCCAAAAATGTTAGCTGTTAAGAATTTAAGTGATAAATAACAACTTTTTTTCTATGTAAATATAAACTTAAGATAAATTTATGGATTAGACGTACTTGTGATAATAATAAGCATAATTTTAACATTAAAACCAATGCACTATTAAATTATTGCCAAAAGATAATAGTTACCCATGATAATAGTCACCAAAAGATAATAGTTACCCATGATAATAGTCACCAAAAGATAATAGTTACTTGGTATAAGTGAACGTGCCCCCAAAAAAAGTGGTCTATTAAGAATTTAAGTGATACGTAACAACATTTTTTTAGGTAAAAATAAAATGGAGATAAATTTATGGATGAAACGTACTTGTGATAATAATAAACATAATTTTAACATTAAAACCCATGCACAATTAAACTATTACCAAAAGATAATAGTTATTGTAGTGTTATCTGGTATGTCATAACGAAACGTGCTCAAAAAAGTGGTCTGTTAAGACTTTAAGTGATAAGTAAAATTATGAAGAAGCAAACCTTCTCAGCGGGAAAGAAAAATTAACTACGCGCTGGCTGTATGACTGAATTAAGAACATGGAAAAAGGGTAAAGCTCTAATTACATTGATTATCTCAACTTTATGGACAAGATCACTTTATTTATTGACAGTCGCCGAATGATAAGACCGCCGGATGTTAGTAGCTCCACTCTGGTTTGAATGGCTAGACTGACTAGATTTTTCTCTATGTATAACCTACATAAAAGCCAGTTTCGTTTAAACAATTCTCCAAGAAGACTTACCCAGCGCAGGCAAATAGTCTTCGAGTGCTTTGGTGCCTTCGAACAGAAAACAAACCTCTCTGTCGTGATTTCCTTTCATCCTTTACAATGATGTTAATGAATAACATTATTAGCTGGCTGAAGAGGTGCATTTTATAGAAGGGTTTATGATATAAATACGTAAATTAGAAAATTAATAAAAAATTAGGAAAATTGATTATGAACCATTAATAAAAAATAACCAATTACTGAACAAAAATAACAGGCTATTCGCCGTTTTCCAACTCACAAAATTTCTTTTTTAGTAGTTTACTTAACAAATCAACATTTAGATTGGCAAAATTTCGCCATTTTCAATATAACCTTGGATGCTTTATAGACGTCAAGGTTCGTTTAGGACAGTTCTGAGTAAATTGCAAAATCTTTCTCATTACCCTCAGATCAGATACTTATTCGTATTTTTTCATGCTTACAGGGTTTTCCTAATCCATGAATGCTTCATAATATTTGTTTATAATAGACGATAAAAATACTCAGCAAAGTTTTCATCACATGCTTCATAAACATATACAGTTTTTATTAAATAATGTTCCGTATAGGTGAGGAGTGAAAGAAATATTATTTAGAAACTTCATATAATTATTTGCATTCTATTAGACGCAAAACTTCCATTTTGACAATAAATGAAATGTTTCTCTATAAATCATATATTTTAACATAATTTTCACTGATACCAAGCTCCAGCTGTTAATTCTACCATATTCTGCCTGCTCAGAGGTACCTTGCAATGCCATATTTTTTTTATCTTAGCATGAATTCTACAGCTTTGTAGGTAATTAGCGCATACTTCGTCTTCAATGAAACTTATAGAAACATATGAGGTATGTATAGTGTTTTGGATAGTATAAACTCTATTATCTAGAAGGCCATGCCATATGAGCTCCCAAACAACTAGATATATCACCGTATGATGCCAGGAATAACACCACCACTGGTTTTCTAGGTCATTAAGCATAACATGGATACTTATTCTTGTTTCCTCGTCAAAGTTCATTTTGCAGTAAAATGGTCATCCATTAATATCCAGACATATTTGCTAGAATTGCTTGTTTTTACTTGGGGATTTTTTCTGGCAGAGAAATCTAAAATGAAAAACCATCTTCCATATGCACCGCATTTATAAGTTTAACGTTTCTCTTTGCCTTGGCATATAACTTCTGTTTTTGCATACTGTAAATTTCCCTTCAATAATATTTCCATTCCCACAAATTTCTTTAGTCTAGAATTCATTTCCTTCGTTAACAGCAAAGAATGAGAGAGGTCTGGAATTTTTTATAATAGCTTTATAAAAAGTAAGTAAAGGGGGTGATAGTGAATAATTGCAAAATCCCAGAAAACGACCTGAAAACATCTTAAAAATAGACAGGTTATCCAGAATTTTAAGTTACTTTTTACTTTCTTGTATGATGTAAAGGAAGTATTGTAATCACGAAAAATTTCGAGTATCATATTTCAACGAAAATATCTATTTTGACCGGTATCGAATGCAATTTAACGATGTTTTTGCGTGACATCTGTACGTCAGGATAGAATAAAGGACTCTTTTTGAAGCGAATTATAAAACTGGTTCAAAATGGATTCAGAAGAGATTTCTTTCATGGTGCGTAAGTACGTACGTAAGTATGTATGTATTTCGCATAACTAATAACACGAAAGCATTTTAAAATCCAGCATAGGTTTAGAAATCCCGATGCAGTGTTAAGTGCTGGCATACATTTTCTAACATAGTAAATAACAAATATAGTGAATTTTAAAGAGTGCGTTTATTCTATTGTGCCTTATGCGCTATCACAGAAGTAGATTTAATTCAATCCAATAAGTCTGAATGAAATGCAAGAAAAAATGCGTATAATTTAATATTCCGTACGATGAAGTCATGTGGTGTACACATCAAATTTTTTTTATTGTTTTAACTGTATTTGGTATTTTACATTTTTCTATATTTTTCAGTTTTGTATATGTTTTGAGATTTTATGTATTTCTGTCCTGTCCCGAACTGAGAACTGAATTAATCGAATGCGAAATATATCTCTAGTGAAATTCGAGGAAATAAATGCTTCGGATTACCAGCAAATACTGTCGTCAGTCTATCTTGAACAGAGGAGAATGTTTACGAGTAGCGCATGCGCATTAGATAAGCGGCGCTGAATCGTCTGTGAAAATCTGTTTCTTTTTTATTTGTTTAATTTCTTTTGTACATCGTTTTAGATTTATTATAGTATTTGAATAAAACATGTGGCAACGATTAGATAATTCTTCGTATGATATAATTTTTGTGCATTCTGAGTTATAAAATGAATGAGCTGTAACGCTTTTAAATGAACCTAGCACTTTTTGAAGAGTGCATTTATTCTATTGTGGTTTATGCACTATCGACGAAGTAGATTTAATTCAATTCAATAAGTTTAAATAAAATACAGGAAAAAATGCGTATAATTCATGCGTAAAATGCAGGAGGCGTATAATGCGTATAATGCCGAAGGAACTCATGTGGTGTACACATCAGAATTTTTTTAATAACAAAATAGTAAACATTCTATTAGTTCTATAATTGTGATGGCATAATTAATGATGTTAACTTATGTGGAAATAATTTACGATTATGTTTTAAATTTCTGTTATTAGGGAGAGCTTGTAATTTACTAAAATATTTACTATTCTTCATTACTTCTAACAAAATGTTTAATATTCTGCATTACTTGTAGTAAAATATTAAATACATCTTAAGTATAGTTTCGTAATATAAACCCTTTAAGATAACTGTTTCTGAGTAGAGAATCTGAATACTTCAAATTTTCCCGAAGTTCGAACCAATTTTTCTAGAGCTAAAAGCCATTAATAGAAATTCATCTGAAACATTTTGGCAGCTTTTTTCCTTTCTGGATAAAATTTTTTAACATGTTAATAACCCTCTCTTCGATAATAACAGACTATTAATTCAATGCATTTTAGATTAAAATAAAATCATTTCTATTCTTACCCGTTTAATTAGTCTCACGCTTTCTCCATACGTTCGAGGATATTTTTTGAGTCTATTAAGTCTGATTTCACATTTATGAATTTATTTTGATCGTCTATTAATTTTATTAAATTAAACTATCTTAATATATTTACTAAATTTAATTTGCAATATTCCATACTAAATTTTTTCAAAGCATTTTTTTGCATAGACATGGAACACGTTGCATTCAATGTAGATAAGAATGTCAGGCAATATACAGATTTCAACATTAAAAAGCTATGATATTATTAAAAAAAGATGATTTAATGAAATACAATATTACCGTAAGTAATATTTGTAATTATTTTTCATGTTAAAAGTTAATAGATAATGCATAATAAATATAAACTTGAGTTCAGAGGCTGGACAAGAATACTTAGTCTAACCCATACAATTCGTTTCGTTTTTTAGATCAAAATTTCCTTAACAATTTTTGTTGACTTAATTCTAACAAAGTTACTCGCTTTGTTCATTTAACAATAATAAAGTTATTACTTTAGTTGGCCTAAAATTAATACAAATGTTTTCTTTATTGAAGCTGAAAATAAACTAGAATGTTCTTGGGTATAAG
>KK113129.1:278414-294698 GCA_000611955.2 Stegodyphus mimosarum
GTTAGCTAGCGCTGGTCATGGAGCCGATATTCCAAGAATCTTTATGGAAATTAGAGGTTTAGTTGCTACTCTATCAGACAAAATAAATAAATAAATAGAAAATTAAATTAAAAAAAATCTGAAAGGTTTCATATTTTAGCGATTGCCCAAAAGGTTTTTTTAAAGTTTTTTTACGCTCTCACTGAGCTCGCAATGTATCAGTCTGCTGGTGCATTCACTCCTGTTAACCATTCTATTTTTTAAACTTTTTTTAGCTTTATTATCAAGCAACGTTCTCTTCGCATTTATACTATATACTATTCAACAGCAAAATCAAACAATTTTAAAAACAGCATATGTTTAGAAATCACGATGCAGTGTTAAGTTTTAGCATACATTTCCTATATTTTTTAGACTTTTCTCACTGCATCATATCAACGTTTAATTTTCTTAGTAAGACGGATTATAAAGCCTTTTTTTTGTCTTTCTTTTATTAACATTTTGTGTGTTAACTTTATTTATTAATTAACACGTTCTGAGCACATACGCGACACAAAATTCAATTTGGACAACAAAATCACAAAATATAGGAAACCAGCAACCTTTTAGAATTTCCAACAGACAGTTTCGCGCTCTGGAGGAAAAAATGTTTTATTCCGTACAGTTTTGCCATTGCTCGCTTTCGAATCTTTGAGTTTGTTAATTTGAAATTCATTAAAGTCTTAAAAAGTACATAATGTCATTCTTTGGAAATACTGAATATTTTAAATTAAATAGATCGTGAATTAAATGCATTTTTATTATTTAAATCACTTAAATTAGGAAGTAAATTCATAATAATGTATCTCAGTAGAGATAGATTATCGATAGAAATGGTCCAGGTGGAACAGTGAAATATTTTATAGGCTATTAGAAGAGTAAGCATTTAGACTAACTTGGGAACATTATGTATCTTCTGTGTGTTTAAATAAGAATATGAGGGTATAATTCTGTAGAAATATTTTATGCTTTTAAATAGATATATCATGAACTAAATGACTTTTTATTTATATCAACCAAATTAAAAAGTAAAAAAATTATATTTTTAAGGCATGCATCTATTGCTTTTCAGTAGTTTAATTTTTTAATTAATAACAGACAGATAAAACATGAAAGAATTATACTTTGCGTTTTTCCAAATGGCAGCAGACTCGAATGAAAAGTGCTAAAAAAACCTTTTTTTCTTACATAGTGATGCCTTGGCATAATGGCGCTGGCACTTTTATGAATGATAATATTTTCAAATTAAAAACCAGCCTCTGTGAAACTGCCGACACATGTATGAATATTTATATTGCTTTTAAAACAAATTTATTTTTCCCTTAACTGGACGAAATGTTAAGTCGCTTATGCTTTCTGTTTTTTCTCCCTTTTTTTTAGTTTCAGCAGAAATGGACAACAGTTCCGTAAAACTAATTTTCTAAACATAATTTGAAAAAAAGTTTGAATGGTTCTTAATAAAAGGGTAAACATAATTTGAAAAAAAGTTTGAAAGTTTGAACTGTGTCGTGTAATACTATAATTTGTTGGCAGATTAAATTTCTGTAATGGAAATGATTAACTAGTAACTTTTTTCAGTTATGTTTTATGTAATTACCTGACGTTTAAAGGAAATGCTTTTAAGAATAATGTGAAAGCAACTACAACTTCACATTTAGTCCTTGAGTTACACCTAAAACATTCATTTGGATTTCAAGTGTAAATGCTCGTTAGAAATTGTTTATATTAGATTTGAATTTTGGAATGTACTACGAGTGTCACGAAAAGTGGTTAAAAAATTTAGTTAAAGTATTTCAAAAATACTAAAACCGTTCACTGACTGCATATATGTTATATAGATTAATCAACTTACCCTTCCAAAGACTCACTTTTAGTATGCATGGAATGCCCTCCAGCGGCCGAGTGGTAAAATCACTGAACACTGGTAGTTCCGACATGGGTTTGATTCCAGGCGAAGGGCTGGCTGTATGGGTGTTTTCGTAGCTTTGCCCATGTGCGACGTGTATACTTACGAGTCCCTTAGAAAGTCCTTCGCGAAATCATCCCTTCAATTTGGCAACCAGCCTAAGTGTGCTTTGCCGTAATAACAATCAAACCTACTGCATATAGAAGCACCGTTCTTTAATTTACTTCATAGTACCAATTTGGTTAATAGCTTGCGTTGTTATTTTGCAGCATTGTTTACAACAAATTCTTATAAAACTAAAATATGTTTCAATAAACCATATTTCATGAATAATCAATCACTTAATCAGGAATAATTTCGATGATGATTTTAATTAAGTAAGCCACTTTCTATCCATTTTTGTGTATGCATATAATATGCAAAACAGTATTTGGGATTTTGTGTTTTGGGCCGTGATATTTCCATTTTTTAACAAATATTTCTCAATCTGCTTAAAAGTATGTTTTAAAAATGCAAACTTCTATTAAAATTTCTGCTTTTTGAGGAGATAAGACGTTTAAAATGTTTCGTTGAGACAGAAGTTAACTAAGTAAAATTATAATAACTAAATTGAAAAGGAAAAAAAAAGCACATTTTTGTCTGCATGTCTATTTATCACCCATTCAGAATGGGCAAGATCATAGCAGAGTGCTTTTAGTTTACCTTAAATTATTTCTTCGGTTTGCCTCAAAATGCTGAGCATGTAGATTATTATTTTTTTTTCCTGCAGGAAGGCATGTCCTCTAAATCAGGGAGTTATCAAATCCTTAAATAAAGTACCTACACATCATATCTGTCAGCTTTAAAATAAAGGAAGGTAGGTAATTGATAGGCAGATAATTTTTTTTAAGTCTACTTAACAATTAAATACATCTTAATTATTAATTACACGAAGAGTAATGAGAGAAAATACGTCTTAAGTATAAGCCTTAAGGTAAAGGAAGGTACATAATTGATAGGAAGGCTATTTATTTAAGTCTACCGACCAATTAAATACATCTTAATTGTCATCACCTTAATTTTAATTCTCTGTCAAGATTGTAATGTGAAAACAGGACCTACTATTTTCTGAGTTGTTCTTAGTTGCTACCATTTTCTGAGTTGTTTTTGAATTGCTTATTATCACAATATTAAAGAAATAAAAGAAAAGTTTTATATTTTATTATGAACATTCCGGCTCATTCTAAGATAATTGGCATAAGAGACTGCAAAAGCATTGATTTTCGCCAACTAACCATTGCTTTAAAATATCAGCTGCATTAAAAGTAAAGATAAAAGTTTTTACTTAGTAACATTTTGTAAGGCAAAAATTCAGCTTCCCCAAAATGTAGATAACATTTGGTTTTAACTTGCTCATAATATCTGTCAGATTTAAGGTAAAGGAAGGTAAACAAATGATGAGTAGATAATTTCTATCTACCAATCAAATACATCTTTTATATTAATTACTTGGAGAGAAATAAGAGCAAATATATCTTAAGTATTAATTACCTGAAGATTAACAATAAAAAATGAATCTTAAGTATTAATTAGAAGGAAGTAAGGAGAAATAATTTACCTATTTCTGCCCCGAAGCAAAAATTTAGTTGTCATTTAAATCAGTATTATTTTTAATGTCACTCGATGTCGTTTTTAATACCCGTAGTACGTTACTCTTGTAAAATTTTGACCCCTTATGGTTCCAATTTCAGCACTATTAGTCCAAAGGGGCTTTGTCTCTGAAGGACTATTGTTTTCGTTTTGTGATTTTGCGTCGGAAACATTTAATGTCTGAATCATTTTTCAAACTGTTGCCACCAACTATTGCAGCCCTGTATTATCTTTAAAGAAATTACACAATGAAGAATGAGTATAAATGTATGTATGTATGTTTCTCGCATTGTGATAAAACGACGGTACCTAGAGCCATGGAATTTTGAATGACGTAATCCTGCTGCGAAAATGGGCATCTGGAAGTCCAAATTTGAAATTTGGAATTTGTTTTGTAAAACTAAAAAACGAATTTTTGATTAACAAACTCCAGTATTTTAAAGCGAGCAATGGCAACGCTGTACAGAAAAAACATTTTTATCTCCAGCGCGTGAGATTGTGTATAGGAAATTTTAAAGATATGCTCAGTTTAAAATTACTTTGCGATATTGTTCTTGAACTGAATTTTATGGTTTAAGTGCGAAGAACATGATATTTAATAAATAAAGGTAACACACAAAATGTTAAAAAAACGTCACTTTGGACGTAATTTAAAATCTGAAACATTTCAGGTTTCCTTTTTTTAAAAATTTAATTCAGTACTATTTTAATAAAGATTGTTTAAATTCAACGTCATTTTTAATTTAGTAACGTGTTTATCCGTTATGATATAAACTCAGTGTCATATTTATTCATTGAAATTCACTGACATTTTACCTTTTCGTCACTTGGGCTTTTCTGGGCTTCTAAACAAAGCATGTCCGTTAGAATAAATTAGTGTCAGTTTTGCATAATGAAAATCGGCAACGTCTACAACAAACGATATATTGGCGAGAAAAAGTTCTACCTATGTTTTTGACGAAAAAAGTCTTAAAAAGATTTTGTACTAACGTTGTATTTGAGCTTCATTCTTTTTTCAGCCACGTTTCCTTCTTTATTTGGAATGTACTCCTGATAATATTGCCTAACAGGCAAGTCTGAAGATATTTAAAATTTATAAATTAGTCTGTTGTAATTTCTTTTTTTTAACCATTCAGTTAAAATGTTTGTGAAGACTGTTAAATTTGATTTGCTTTCTATTTGAGCTAAGCAACTCTCTAACTTATCAATGTCAAACGCAGTAATTCTTGTGCGCCATATAGTCACCATTTTACAATAGTGACGGCCACGGAGGAAAAAGAAAAATTTTCATGCTTGTGAGTAAAAATGGTTTGAAATAAGAAATGGGAAAATGTGAGTAAGTACATAAGATCTTATCTAATACTATAATAAAAAAATAGAAGGAACGTGAGAAAACTCTGCTAGCAAAAGGATATCTATATTTCATTTCTCAGCAATATGCTGGACATGCTACAGTTTTAGATTTCAGCTGAATGTCTGTTAATTTAGACAATTTATTTCTTTTCTTAAGTGAGAAAGACCTTTCCCACTTATACGTACGTGGAAATCATGTAGGTGCAAATTTGCGGCTTTTTGGAAAACACTCAGGCAGACATTTGTATACGTCGGGGGTTACACTTTTTCCTTCCTTATAAAGTATTGTATTCGCGAAAAATTTCGGGTATCATATTTCAACGGAAATATCTATTTTGACCGCTATCGAATGCAGTTTAACGATGTTTTTGAGTGACATTCGTACCTACGAACAGAATAAAGGACACTTTTTCCTTAGAAAAAATTATAAAACTGATTTAAAATGGTTTCTGAAAAGAAGTTTTTCGTACGTACGTACGTATGTATGTATCTCCCATAACTCAAAAACGAGTGGCCTCAGAACTTTGAAATTTTGTATATAGGACTGCTATGATATGTAGATGTGCACTATGTAGATGTGTACGTTGTTAAGTGAAGCTAGCGCCAAAGTGTCGGTGTGGTAAACAAATGTAGTGAATTTAAAGAGTGCATTTATTCTATTGTGGTTCATACGCTATCGATGATGAAGCAGATTTAATTGAATCCAATAAGTTTAAATCGAATGCAAAATGCGTATAATTTAATATTCCGTACAAGGAAGTCATGTGGTGTACACATTAGATTTTTTTCTTTAGATATGAATTGCATAGAATTTCTATTAATTCCATCTATAATTGAGATGATACTTCCTCAAAGTCATTTGAGAAGATACTTTTACAAAACGGCCATCCCAAGAGTCCTTTATTGTAAAGGAGTGATGGTGAATGGAATTCTAATGGGCCTCGTTGCAGCTTGGGTGGAATTCTAATTTTTGTTAATGTATTATTAAACTTATTTTTCGTTATTTTCTAGGAGCGAATCGAATTACATAAAAGCCGCATGCAGCGGCGAGTTTGACATGTTTGGTATTAAATGACTGTATTGCTAGGCAGGCGGACAAACTGCTCTTTAAACAACTAACTAAAAATACTGGAGAATATTTTGAGAAATTTTTATTTGAGAATATTTTGGATAACAATAACTATCTTCATCTCCTTATTTCATCTGCCACAGTTCAAGATCGTATTTGACCTTGCCAAATATGATGAGAATCTTTTCAAAGAGGATCTCTCCACGGTTGCGGATTGAGAGATATCTAGAGCGCGACCAATTTCTCCAAGTTCCTTTTCTTATTTTTTGACAGGAGAACTTTCACGCATTGTTGCTCGGCTGATTTCTCGATTTGTAACATTATTCTTTTCGTGCAATCCAAACGTATTTGAGAATAGATTCACCCAATAAATAAACACATCATGCAGACTGTTTCTTTACTTAGTATAGGAATTTATACTGAAAACGTTTGCAGTAAGTTATTTAATACTTCAATAACTTTACATAAAATTTTATAGGCAGCGAATCGTCTATAGGTATATTTGAAAAAGGAATAAGAATTTAAAATGCAAATTAAAAATTGTCTTGAGATTGAAAATTCATAATTGTTAAATGCGTTTGCCCCCTTTTTTTTGAATTCATAGATAACTAATTAACAAATAAAAACGAAAAAAATTGAAAAAATATTATATGTAGAAATCATTTCTAAAAGATTATTCCTTTCGTAAAATTTTCCTGCCCTTTAGTTCGTAATAATTTATTATTTTGTTGAACAGTTATCTCTTATTAAATAACAAAATCCCTCGCACCATGGAGAAATGGCGACAGCTGGAGTTACCAAATTTTAAACACACTTAATACTCGGCCAGTAAACGAACACCTCGAAATCCTTTGAATCCTTTGAAACGAACAACTTTGAATCTCGAATGCGTTTCGTATTTCTTTTATAATTTGCGGACAAACTCATCGACTTAAAAGAGACGTTTAGCCCCTGGGCTCGAAATAATACATTTTTACGTTTGCCGCACCAGCTATGTCCATTCCGCAAAATGTGAAATAATTGTCTTCCAAATTTAATCAATATTTCCGTTATTTAAAAGCAATATGTGACCATTGCCGGAGATAAAATTATTTTATCTTTCACGCGCCAATATGTTGCCTTTAGGTAATGTGGAAAGTATTTAAGTTTAACATTTAATTAACAAACTGATTTACAAGCTAAGCAATTAAAAAGCAATAAATATTGTTCTTAGGATACTTTTCACACGCATTTTTATTTAAATACATCATATTTTTTTAAACCGATTGATTTAAGTAAATGTGTGTTTAATTCATGCTATATATTATTAAAATATTAAATACTTTTTTTGTGAAGTTAACATTACCCAGACTTATCAAAATCTTTATCAATTTATTTATTTTTTGTAACATGCGGCTACTTCTTAATATTTTGCATATTCACTTCATATTTTAGGGTTCTTAGTTATTGTAATTTGAGGATCTCTAGTCATTTATTTAGCTGAAACACTTTTAAGGACGTTTATGGCATGACATATATTCATATTTTAAACTAGATTTGAAAGCAAAACTTTCATTGAAGCAGCAGAATGCTAATCATTCGACTATAGTGAAATTTTGAGCATTTAATCAATATTTTCTTACATTTTTCACGTACTGTTGTTTTATTAATGAAGCAGTATTTTACACTAAATAATATTAAAAAAATTAGCAAAGAACTTTGCATTCTGCGTAAATGTTTTGCTGGTTTATTGAATGGGAATTATTATTAACGAAATGAAATGTCGCAATGTGAATGGATAGACAAAGATAATAATTCTCAGTCATCCGAATAACCAAGCGGAGATAGATGCAGTCTTGTGTCGCATATGCTTCAGGGGCTCTATGATTGGATGTAGGTTCCTCAAACTTAGATAATGAAGAGAAAACGTTTCACATTTCTCATGCTGATATCTAATGAGGCTCTAGCATTGAATTCCGATGTTATTTAACATACTGTTTTTCCTCAATAGTGTAAAATAATTCTCACCAGCTGATGCTGATCTGCCCTACAAAAACCTTTCTAAGGCTACATTGTGTTTCTTTTAGCCATGATGTATTCTTGAAATGATTATATGTAAATTACTAAAATCTTGCCAATTTTTGAACGAAAGCAGCTGTTAAAGTTTGCACAGATATCTTTCTTTGCATATACGCATTACTAAATGCAACAAGTGAAGTGCATAAACTAGCAGTTCATAAACATAGTATTACAACATGTTCTACTGACATAATGCAAAACGAAAAAAAAAAGTGTGTTCAAAATTTATCCCATATTCAGTTCGGAATAAAACACATGAACAGAAGCACTGTGGCAGAGCAGAACCAAAGAACAGAAGCACTGTGGCAAACATAAAGAAACGCAGGGGGAAAAGGGGAAGCAAAACATCCCAAAAACAAAAATGAAAAATATTTACATCTTTCGCTGCACACTCATCGGGGCGTTGGCACAACGAAAGATGCAATAAATAAATAAATAAATAAATAAAAAGAAAAATCTGAAAGGTTTCAGATTTTAAATTACGTCCAAAAGGGAGTTTTATTAACATTTTGTGTGTTACCTTTATTTATTAAATATCATGATCTTCGCACTTAACCCATAAAATTGCGTTCAACAGCAATATCGAAAAATAATTTTAAAAGGAGCATATCTTTAGAATTTCCGATTCACAATCTCACGCGCTGGAGATAAAAATGGTTTTTCTGTACAACGTTGCCATTGCTCGCTCTACCAGTCTGTAGTAGTTATAATGGGATTTTGTTTCATTATATTTCGCAGGTTTTTGTTCTTTTTGAGTTCTACAGATCTTTACAAAGAGGCTTGTCTTTCATGTATTCCAGGATGAAGCTTGTAATTTCTGGCTCGGAATTTGGTGAACGTTTTTGAAACTGGCTCACGCTAACTATCCGATCTTCATACACTGCTTTAATGTTCCTATTCATAATTATTTAACTGAACTCAGAAAGAAAAGTATGCCGAATATGCTCCTGCACTTCCATTTGGCTGAGAAAAAATAATCATTAGATTCGAAATGCACTCATCGAAACTTGACGAACCGGGTCAAATGACTACTGGCTTTATAACATTTCAAAGTTGACGCAGATAATTCCTCCGTACCCCTTCTTTGTGCAGCCCAGAAATATTAATTACCTCTAAAAATATGATACTCGACTTTCTTGCGAATAATTAGCTTGTATATGAGTCGTACATCAAAAGAATGAATTAAATCACAATACGTTGCCCAGTCTCTAACATAATTAATCACATAAAAAGTAAAACTGATTTCAGATTTATTTCCTGAGTCTGTAAGGATTTTAAGTTTTGCTAACATTTATTTTATTTTAAAACTTTGCTATCCTCTCTTATTTTCCAATTCCGGCCAGAATAAGCGCGAAAGAGAATTGTTTGTGCAAATGAGGTTGCAAAATGTAGATGTATTTAAGACATGGCTTTTAACCAAGAGGGAGAGAGAGCGACTTCTCGCTGCTTTACCCCGTGCGTGCTTTTCACGTCCGCCTTTAAAGCCAGAACTTAGTTCTCATTGATATTTGAAGACGTATTGTAGTATTTTGCATCCCACTCACTACATACGTAGTGTTAAAAGGCCAATCTTCGAGTTACTACTTTCTGTAAGGCATCTAAGCTTAGTTCTGATTTAGTTTAGTTAGTTTAATTCTTATTTATTGTTTACATTTTAGACCATAAGTGCTGGCCTCTGTATCCCGAAGTGCGGGAACGGTTGTACGCTGTGAGAGATAAAGGGCAGATTTAACCTTTCTTACGTTTGTTGTATCTTCTACAAACGCACGAACATAGTTTTGTGAGTAATCTCCCTGTTCCTACTCAGGACTCTAGTTATGTTTGCAAAGACAACTAGAAAGAACTCTAGTTCATAAAAGTACTGACAATAAAATACTGACATAAAGGTTCATAAAGTACTGACAATTGTCAGGACATAAGTGCTGACAATTCTACTATACATTATTGCTGTTTCTGTTGTCTCGTCCATTTATTTCATGAAAGAATGAGTGCCAGAGCCTCAGAGACATTAGATTTCTACTTCCACCCCAATTTTGAAGAAGAACACCCCGAGGGGGGATTCTATTATGTATTTCTTTTCTTATATGCCATTCATATAGTACTATCTTATGCTTAACTACTAATACTTATTTTTAACTCTTCTACTTAACAAAAATTCGTTAACTGTTCTACTTAACAAAAATTCATCAACTTTTTAATAATTTAACTTAATGACAATAAATCTATTATATTCTACTTAAGTTCTTAATTTTTACTCTTTGCACTAAATGCCCTTTTCGCTCCGGCGAACCAGCAACTCGAGACGATTTTCCACATATTTGGTGAATTTCTTGCAATTAACTTAAAATGTTTTCAGACACGACTTAAAAAAATCTGATGATTCTTTTATGTCTGAAGATACTTTAGGCCCTGCGGTTCTTCCGCCGGATACCAACAGCACTTTTTGCGATATTTCCTTCGATTCTGTGCACGTTATCCATTTTCAGTTTTCTGTGTCTTCCATAGAATCATTGTCGTTTTCATATTCACTATTTATTACTCTGACCTTTTGCCTTCTTATACCTTTTACTTTTGTGTATCTTCATCAATGCTTTACTGTTCTATATCTTTAATTAGTCTATGCATAGACCTAATTGCGGTCCTACGGCTCTTTTGTCCGACATAAAACGGTATTCTTTACGGTATTTCTTCGGATTCTGTGCACGTTGTCCATTCTGAAATTTCGGTCTCTTCTATGGAATAACTGATTTCACATTCACTATCGATTACTCTGATTTTTCACCTTCTCAGACCTCTTACTTTATTACTTACCGCCTTCTTGGCATGCCTTCGTGGTGTAGTGGTCAGCACTCTCGACGCGTATTCGAGAGGTCCGTGATTCGAGTCCCGGCGAGGGCATTGCTAATTTTTTATCTCTCTTGCTTCGAAATAAAATCCTAATGTCTCTTACAAGTGGCGCCCGAACAAAAAAAGGTGGTGGATGATGATTTTCCAACACCAGGATTTGGCAACTGGGTACCTTAATCCCCAGCCGCCCTTTAAAAGAGGAAGCATATAAGGTATATCTTCCGTCTTCTTGGCATGCCTTCGTAGCACGCACAACGCGTATTCGAGAGGTCCGCGGTTCGAATCCTGGTGAGGGCATTGCTCATTTTTCAGACCTCCTGCTTCCAAATAATCTAATGACTCGACAACTTCATCACTATTTTCATCATTGCATTCTTGCTCTCTATCGTCAAGTAGTCTATGCAGAGATGTAATTTCTTTCTTCTTCAAAGAAAAATAGATCTTTCTTCACTTGATCTCATTCCATCATCGCATTCCATGCTTACTGGGCTCCAAAACTTTGAAAATAATATTTCTATTGCAACGAAGGTGGAGTTCGAACTAACGTCAAAGACGCATATATGACAATAAATCTAAAAAACGTATTTATGATTAAAGACTGGCTGTTTTATACGCATTGCTGAATGCACTCATGAAGCGGTATTATCCAAACCAAACCTAAATAAACATCGTTAGCGCTCAAATTATTGTGTCAAACGGAGTGATGACCGACAGTCATCTCTCGAGTTAGCCAGTCAAATCAAGTAGTGACCTGAAAGTCACCTCTTGAATGGTTAAAGTAGGATTGAATCCAAGGGAAAAAATCCATATACAAAGTAGGTTTACGTTAACGACTTCGCTGAAGAAACGTAATTGTGACTGTATATCGCTAAGAAAGAGTTAAAAAAATGGTATATAACACTGCAACTTAAAGTGGATTCTGTCTTTACAGAAAGAAATATGTCATTAAGTAACACAAAATACTATTTTATAAATCCACTTTTGTTTATAATAAAGCAGGTTTTCTACTTTTCAATTGTTAACAATTGCATAGCTTTGCTTCCATAGTATGTATTTTATTAACTCTTATTTTCTTCTTACACTTTTGATCTACAAACACAAAACCATTTGAGAAAAAAATTAAGTTAAAATAACTAAATAAACAGTGAACCTAAATTACGATAAAGAATCGAAAGTTAAAATGCGGAAGTAGAATTAGCTGGAGGCATATAGGTAAAATACAGGTCAAAAATATCTCCGACGTGCACATTTGTGCGCAACTAGTTTGAATGATCTTAGAAAAGTTTAAAAATTTGCTGTTTCGTTTTATTTAAAAATGTTTTACTGATCCTTATTTTTTGTGAGCTTTTAAACGGTTTAAAAACGTATAGTTATGAACCACACAAGGGTATGAATATTGCATACATTTCATGCCTATCTTCAATATTACGAAATATTTTCTTCCATTATTTTGGTACATTTAATGTTTGTTAAGATATTTAATACTTCAGAAAGCTGTTTCTCTCTCATATATGAACACTGAAATACTAAAATAATAGAATCTAGTATAAAGAAGGCAATGGCTATTTGCCTAACTCGGAAGAGGCTTTTCTAGGAGACTTCGTTAGAGAAATTAACTCAGATTTTCCTTGCACATCCCAAACACTGGAAAAATAAGTTCACAGTATTTTACAATAGAATTGTCCATGGCAAGCTTTTCATTCCTTCTCCTTTTTTTGTTGAGGTTCTTATTTAATAGTCTACTGCAATGTTTCTTGAACTTTTATTCCCACCTCTTTATTTAAATTATAATTTTTATAATTTCTTCTAGACTTTTCATATGCATCCTATGAATACAGGTACAAATTTATATGTTCATGTTTGGTCTTATTAATATTACTTAACTATTTTCAATTTACATTAATTCATTTATTACGGTAATTTAATAATAGAATTATTATATTTAGTTAAAATTTTGACCACTTAAATTGCTTTAAAATTGAGTCCATCTAATATGACATCAATATAGAAAATAAAGTAATCGAAATTCCTTGCAATAAAAATCATCTTTTAATTGCAAGGAATTTCACATTCTATGCGTCTGTACAAATCATAGACTTAAAACAATGCTTTACAGGCTAATTAGAATGCAACACTATGAATAATAAACTTTATTTTGCTAAACAAATAATGTAAGGTATAAAGGCGACTTATTTAATCGAATTTATACAATTGAATAAGTCAACCTTGAATTCAGCCCTATTCGACTTCCTGAAGGAAGAGGTACTTGAGAAGAAATTGGTACTTTGCGTAGTCAACATAGCTGGCAATAACTACTGCGATAGGTTTTGGGGTTTTGAAAGGAAGAGGCTTTCAATGTGGGCTTGGCATATATTTATCTATACCTTCTACTTTTACATATTGTCAAAGTCTATCCGACTTTCAAATTTGAGAATGATATATTCTGGGCTATTCTTTTTTGATGATCAACGAGACGCATCCGATGATCAACATATCGGAAGAACAGGATACCCAAGACAGCAGTGCTATCTACGGGTCATTAAAGAATTGTTTAACGTTACGTGCCACATATGGTCGCGCATTGTTCTGCTTATAATTGACCACAGCTTGAAGGCTACATGAGACAGATCTGCTTGCAAATTTTTCTGTTTGTAGCTCATTCACTACTACGCAAAAGAAAGCCAATTTAGCATAGCGCAATGAAAATCTTAAGACCACATTTCAGTGGGAGATCGTTGTATTTTCACAAATGAGTCCCTGTTTAGCCTAACCATTGATGCCCTATGTACCTTCATTTCGAATGAAGATCCTGGTCTGGAACGGAAAAATATGATGCGAAGGATAACAAGTAGTCGGTGCCATTCCTATAGCAATGCTGGTTTCAGATCCTGGATGTATCAGGTTTTGAGAAGGGGAAGACAAGCTGCAGTTTCCCTTCCCAGAGTATTCCAGACATGGGGCGGGGGGGTTTAAGTTTGGAAATCTGGCTGGTTAATCTGTTCGGTTAATATCTTCACTTTTCAGAAACGCTCTAACTCGCATCAAATTTATCTGTAACCTTTTATTACTTTGTAAACACAGAAATCTTTTCCTTCTTTTGGGAAAATTGTAATATTTTTTTGCCGTTACTTTACATTTTGTTATTGAAATCTTTATTGAAATAAAACATCAAAATGAAAACTAAATTTCATCAGTTGCATTCAATCAAATACATATTTGGCTTTGAGGAAGAAGATAATCTAATTATTTTGATTTTCAAACATTCGGAAGAGGTGTGGTCCCGATTAATTCACAACTTGGAACCCTACTGTAAATAGAATAAATATGGTAAATAACATTGATGGAATTCATTGAATGTTTCCAAAATATAAATTCAAATAACGATCTTTCTTACAAATAGGAATACCTTGGCTTCGCTTAACTGTAAACCAAATATGAATATTAGATATCTGAAATATCAATTTTGATATGAAATCATAACTTCTACAATTCGCACAGTAATCGTCATATTGGAAAACACGAAGCAAAAAATGTTGCACTAAATACTTCTTCTACGTTAAAATTTAATTTCTTTACTTTACAAGTGTATGAAAAAACTATATTTTTTAGCAAGAATTATTATAGAAAAATAAGTAAAAGAAGTAAGAAGAAAAAAAGTAATTGATAGTTTAAACATTTAATTATTTTTTTAAATTCTTTTTATGAGAAGGAAAAAGAATAGTTATCTTTTTATGTATGGCTAGTAACAAACGCTTACAAAAAAACCAGATCTGATTCGCCAAATGCTTAAAGGAAACGTCTTCCCTCCATTGCAGGTTTTATTTATGCTAACATATTTTAAATACTTCAAAAACAGCAAATCAAACTGTAATCGTTTGTAAGAATGGTCATCGGTAAAAGTTAGTTATATTAGTATTTATTATGTATTGTAAAAAAAAATTTCAAACTAATTACGGATAATTTGTTAATAAAGGAATACAAAACCCGCTGCATCTTTTTTCCAAGATGAAAATCAAGCTTTTAAAAATACAGTTGATCTTCGATTATCCGTCACTTTCCAGAACTGTCTTTGTGGTAAAAGAATAAATGGTTAAATGAATCTCCTTTCACCACAAATAGCACCAGATCACATCTAATTAGTGATAACTAAATCGATCATTAATGT
This sequence comes from Stegodyphus mimosarum, assembly GCA_000611955.2. NCBI lineage: Eukaryota > Metazoa > Arthropoda > Arachnida > Araneae > Eresidae > Stegodyphus > Stegodyphus mimosarum. The sequence continues at coordinate 293,460 of KK113129.1, forward strand.
CAGTACCTAATCATTTTTGCATATGTTTATTTAATGTATTTTCATTTAAGGCATCTTGTACTGGTACTTTTATTTAGTGTATTTTGAATATTACTGTACCTGTTTTGTATACGAATTTATTGATTCTATCTCTACATACTAGAGTAATGAGATCTTCATTTGTAAGCTAATGTTGTTTTCTTGCACAAGTACAGCTGAAAGTTCTTTTAACTGTATTTTAATTATATTTGTAATTGTATTTAGTATATCATAGTTTGTTTGTATTCTAACCATTTTAATGATATGGTACGGAGACTGCGCCAAACAGTTTCAAGTAACAGGCACGCCTTCAGGAACCTTTAATGCGTTTGAATTTTTAAATCAACTTTTTTTTTACCCACTCCAACAAAGAATTTTTTACTAGTTGGAATCTTACATTCTAACTTTTGTATACGAGACTCTGAAAAATTTATTTTTTAATATTTAAATAAATGATTCCTGTCTGACTGGCCCTTGTCTGAGTTTGTTGATTGTAGATGGCTCTTCTTCCGAAACAATGTGTGACCACCCGAGACTGACTAAGTCCAAGGGTCGATAGATTTTTCTGGCGCCGTCAGTGCTAGTTAGTCAATAACTAATATACATTTTTAACATAGTTTTTAAATTTAACATCGTACAGAAAAAGCATAAAAATCAAGATAACAACCAAACGTTGATTACATTATAATTCATTAGTTTTCTTTCTGTTATGTGCAGTGAGGATATAATGTTAAAAATAAACCTGAAAGTTTCCCGAGTGTTGCTCCAAATAGTCGAGACTTTTGAAAGTCTACTGCATTTGGTTTCAAGCCCTTTATTCTTTTTTCCCTTTTTGTTACATTTCTCTTTCATTTTTATTCCATGAACTTTTGTTATAATTCCGTACGAATATCAAACTGTACCTTAGTAGAGAAAGGACCAATGTTTAACGAATCTGTTAGGAGATTTATGTAAACTGTCACCGTAACATCATGACAGTCATCGCAGGTAAAAATGCCAGTGTGCTTTCATCATATTATTATAAGTTGGACACACTATCAAAATCAATGTGATATATGCATTAAAGGGAAACGAACTGTTGTAATAAAGAGTAATTGCATGTCTTTTTAAGTATAAGACCCTTGAATAACCATTGAAAAAATATTTCCCTAATATCTCCAGGTTTATTCAGAAACTTGTTGAAACTAAAACACGATTTCCTAAGCTCTCGCAACTTGGACA
>KK113129.1:294709-396295 GCA_000611955.2 Stegodyphus mimosarum
ATATGTCATCTATATTTAGAATCTGGTTATTTAAAACTTAGCGGAATTTATTCAAAATTGTGCCGGGTATTTAGACATATCTATATCGCCCACACAGAGCTTCTTCTCATATGTTTTAGACTATTTTCATTGTTTTTACAGAAATACTTTAATCTATATTTTTAATGTGTTAAATGTTTTGTTGGATAACCCTTATTTTTCGCTATCTTTATACAACGTAATTTCCAAGACAATAAAGCCTTTTTGTACTATCGGAAGTGCTACTTTATCCCATTGTCCTCGAACAGCTTTTCAAAGTCTAAGAAGGTTGCTGGTAGATGTTTGGACCACCCCCGCTTTTTTCAAGTCCCCAAGCTCAAAAATACATTTGTGATAGATCAGGAGATTTAGTAGAGAGGTAATATTATATTATATTGATACTCTTTTCTTATTCCATTTTCCCCGGAAATTAACAGTTGGTTTTGACGTGTCGCTGCATGCTTTGTCTTGATAACTATTATAACGGAAAACCAACAACAATTATAAATACCTTAGAAAAACTTTCTTTAGTTCCTTGAACCATGTTTCATAAATGGATATATTTTTATTGCAGTAATTTAAGTACACCCAAGACTCTTCTAATGGGACAGCATTTTTCCATTTTTATCCGGGTAAAGGTTTCTCATAAAGAATTCTGCAGCGCGTTGTGCATTCGATGATATGTATTGGATAAAGACGGTGCACATTGCGGTTTTCCGCCTTTCTCAGATGCAAATCAGCATTAATCACTTTGTATATAGTTAATACTGAACATTTTGATGATTTTGTAACTGTCCTTAGTAGATTTTCTTTTAACATCAATAATCTGACTTTTGCAGTATTCTAAACGTTTTGTTTCCTTGGATACGTACTTAGAACAATTTTTTCCGCTTGCAGTTAAATTTTGACATTTTTTCCTTTGTTGTTGACAACATTACCTATCGTAGCTTTAGATATAAAAAAATCATGGCTTTTACAGCTTTTTTTAATAACTCGATACGAATAATTTTCTTCGGAATGAACACAAACAAAGCGCCATTTCGCATGAGAACAAAACTCTCAAGTAGCGGACGATACTTTACATTTTCAAAAATATAGTTGCAGTTAAAAAAATTCCAAGCAGAAGATTTTTTTGGACAGCAAAGGAAAATCGTCTGAAAAATGTGCGAACAGCCTCTGCATATTTGTCCAACAGCGAAAGCATTTATAAACTCGAATTTAACTAGGATTTACGGGAATTCGTCGGAGAATTCTAATATATTTTTAAGTGAATGAAAAAAAGAAACAAATTTGTTATTGCTGAGCCGAATTCAACTAAACTTCAGCCTTCGAAGAACCAAGGTTACAATGATGGTAAAAAAATGAATGAGATATAAAACTGCAAGGTTCATACCAGATGCTTTTGTCAATAATCTTAAGCTGAAATATTTCTGTTTTTTGCAAGTTTATTTATTTAACCTTCAAAATAGATTAAATATATCAAACTGATTGAGGAAAACGCATACCTTAATATTCGGATTTCGTAAATGTTTGTTGTGAACAGTGGATCTATAAATTTTTTATACATGCTTCATGTTTTATTCGTGATCTGAATAAAAATGTCTGTTGTGGGCATCATATGGCTTTTTTGTACGGCTTCTTAAATTATACACATTTTTCGCTGCATTTCATTTAAACTTACTTCCTCAAATTTCCTTGCAGATATATTTTTCATTCAAATAATTCACTTTTCACTTTGCGGCCAGGTAAAAGTACATAAAATCTCAAACATCTTCGTTAAAAATTAGAGTAAAAATTATAATTCAATTGATTCAATTAAAATTAGAGTTTCTACGCAAAACAAGTAATTCGGTCAGAGGGCAAGAAGACTGATTTTTGGCGCACAAAATTAAAAATATACTTTTGGCCGTACTTGGGAAAAAGAGATTAAAGTTGATGCAGAAACTGACTTAATTCACTAATACTGATTTATTCATCTAATAGTTTCAAATGTAAACCAATGGTGGCTTCGTTAGCTTTAGTAGCACTTAAACGACTTTTAAATGGTTGATAATTCTACAACTACTGCATGCAGATTAACTAAGGGCAAAAAAAACCTTAACCGGAGCATAAGAACAACATAATTGAATAATTTTTAAAGCATAATCTACACTATTTACCAACATATAAGAATAAAAAACTGAGCTCACCGAGCCGAGTTATATAGTGAGTATATATATTACTTTTGGTGCGACCGATTGCAACTGAGAAGAGAGGTGCACATCTATATGTTATAGCAATCCATATAGAAAATTTCAACGTTCTAAAGCTACTCGTTTTTTAGTTATACCAGATATATACGTACGTACAGACGTCTCGAAAAACATCTCTTCGAAATTCTTTCTTCTTTCCATTTTAAATCCATCTTACAATCTATTTTGGGAAAGTGAAAACTTTATTCTGTCCATACTTGTCGATGTCACGCGAAAACATCGTTCATATGGATTCCAGAACGTTCAAAATGGATATTTTCTTCGAAATATGATACCCGAAATTTATCGTGATTGAAATACTTCCTTTACCCCGAACAAGGAAGTAAACATATATGCATATATTAAAAGAAAGAAATACTTGTGTTAGAAAAAGTAGGAAAATTAATACCTTGAGAAGAATTTAGATGGAAGGAACCTTAACATCGAAGAGGAAGGAATATAGCTAAGAGGGAAAAGATGAAAATAACAAACCGCAAATACGTAACCACGAATTTTAAAATAAAAGACATAAGGTAATTTGCTATGGAATTCATAAAAATATTTTAGATGTACGTTTCATCGATAAGGTAATCAATTCGCTAAGGAATTTGTGAAAATATTTTCGTCTCCTTGTTTCTTGAGTATGCATCCGGGGAAACACCAAAACTTTGCATTTAAGGAATGTGCATCGTCTGTTAGGAAAATAAAAATAAGTAAATCCTCAATAATTAATCGTAGCTGGTCTTTTGATAATAATTTTAACTTTGATTCTGCTAAAGTTATACCCAAAATTCCTGTTTAAGATTTATATTTTCTTGAACATTTAACTTTTCCAGTAGTCTACCATCTTTAGTAAATGGTAATAATTCTAAACCAGTTTTTTCCCGAAACTTTCTAAATTATGAAATCTTAATTCTGACTTCCCTTTTTGATTTTGTTTTTGCTGAGTATATATCACTATGTTCATTTTGTCTTTGAACCGCCTGTTAATTTCATCGCTTCTGTTTATTTGGCTATTCACTCTGCATCCATAGTAGATATTTTTGTTACTAAAAAAAAGAAACTTGTGCTTTCAAAATCGGCGTAGTTTTATGTAAGGTAATTAATTTATTAAATTTATATAATAGAATTTAGTTCAGCGCCATTTTATGCGTTGTATATTAATATAATTATGACTGTTTTTTAAATTAAAATTTGGCTCTAATTCAGCAGTTTAGATTCATTAATAATTTTGAATGTTTTCTTTACTCAAGTTGTGACGCTCACAATGCTTTCATCAATTTTTATGCAACATCTTTCAAAATTATTTACACTTTCATAAACGTGTCCAAATTATTATGAATTGGAACACTTTAGAATGGAACTGAAATGTCACAATTTCCTAATAATAATTAAAAAAATATTACTTGAAGGAATCTAACCCTTTAGTACAATGTGGGAATAACCTCACAGTGTTAAGAGGTATTGGATTCGTTAAAGAATGAACTAACTGCAACCTCTTCACGCACGAATAACAAACACGTGTGAAATCAAAATACTCCATGAAGCACCTGTGAAGGTCACAATAACGCAAATTTTGGCAACCTCAGTGTATCTTTCTAAAAGCTATTATCCTGCAATGTATTCATTATATAAGTGACTTTAACGTCTCATTACCTCTAGAATTCATTTATCTTTTCGAATGCTGTTGTATTCCGATACTTCTATGTGGTTTGTAAAATTGTTACTAAATCTTTGACTTTATTCTGTATATACAACTCAAAGGAGATTAGGTTGTAGAGTCATTAGGTTATTTAGAAGCAGGAGAGATGAAAAAGGAGCAACGCCTTCGCCGAGAATCGAACACGGACCTCTCGGTTACGCGTCGAGTGTGCTGACCACTACACCACGAAGGCGTGCTAAGAACGCGAGAGAAATACCTTATATACTTCTCCTTTAAAAGTCTACTGGGGATTAGGGGACCCAATCGCCAAATCGGGGGGGGGAGAATCCTCATCCCCCACCTTTTAGTTCGGGCGCCACTTGTAGAGACATTAGGTATTTTTTAAACAAGAGTGAAAAATGAGCAACCCCTTCGCCGGGACTCGAACCACGGACCTCTGGAATGCACGCCCAGCGTGCTGACCACTACACCGCGAAGGCATGAGAAGAAGGCGGGCGATATACCTTGTAAGTTAAAGAAGTAATGCCAAATTTAATTACATAGGTTAAATTTCAAATTTTAAATTAAGGAAATTATACTCTAAGGAATAGTTCGAATTCTTCAAAAGGATTTAATTAAAACATTCAGCATAATGAACTTCAGGAAATTTACAACCAAAACAAAATTCTCAAATGCGGAAAATATAAAATTCTGTTTTTCTTTTTCTTTCTTTTCTTTTTTTTTTTTCATTTCGCAAAGCTCGGATTCTCGTTCTTTAATTTGTGATTAATAGGCTAATAAAAATAAAAACGCTCACAAACTCTGACAAAATTTAACTTCGACTGGAAAGAAGTCTATCACTAATTGTTTTGTCGACATGTGTTGTACCGCAGCGCCTCCGAAATTCCTATATTCGTCTTTTTTATTTGTTACTTAAAATTGTGTACTTACTTTTGTGAACTAAGTGTGCATAGCTTCGAATTCGCTTAGTGCTCGTTTGAAACCATTCAAGAATTCACAAAGAATTTGATAATTGAGCCAAAATTGTTTAATAAATGTTAAATCTAAAATAAACATTATGTGCATGTAATTCTACAGCGCAATGATTTGTAAATAAAACAAGTAATTGATAACATTTTATTAATAGAAAGTTTTTACTTGCATACAATAACTTTCTTTTAAATTGCTAAAATATGATGTGACAGGTGTAAGATTACTTATCATAAATTATTTTTTGTAAACTTATAATTATTTGAAAAGCACCGCATTTTCAATTTCTTGAACTCCACTATAATAAAGTAAATTTTTTTAAAAAGTTTAAAATATGTCTTCTTGAGTTTATTGAAGGACAATATTCGGAAACATAAAACTTTTAGCTATAAGACGTGTAATTAATGATTAAGGTTATAAATAATATTTTTTTCTTAAGATGAAATTTAAAAATTAGTCTAAAAGTCAGTCAATACAGTGTTTTGAAAGATTCTGTTAATCACAGATATTTTAGAAGTAACCTTATAAGTTCTCTCGACTTCAGAGCACCAAAAATTCTTATTTTTACTGGCGTAAAATCCAAAAAAGGTTAGACATATACTCGCACCATTTTGAATAACAAAGAATGCTTTTCCGAAACATATGTATTTATGTATAGAGCTAGATTCTTTTCCTCAGTCTTTCCTTTCAATGCTTACCTCAATATTACACCAGGAAGCATAATATCCTAAATATATGCCCTTTCACCAACGACCGAGAGCATAAACCTGATAAGCATCAAGAGTCATTATAGCATGTTGTGCTGGCTTCGTAGGTGTTTTATTAGCTTTTTTGCTGCCCGATATAAAGCCTAATTTCCATAAAATTCCCCTTAAATGCATTTAAGGCAGAAACATTCATGTGTTTTGAGACATAATATGTTAGCTCACAATGTAAATCTACCTTATTTCTTCCCACATTATTAAGAAAATGTCTGAATAGTTTTACTCAATCGTTCTGACAAGTTTAATTAGCGGGTATTTAAGAATATTTTATACTTCATAATACTGGAAGTGAGCTGATATAAATTATTAACGATGCATTTTGCTAGAAATTATGAGCTCTTGTCAAGATACTTTTATATAAATCTTATTTTAGAATTTTGCAGTGTATAAATATTTTAGAAATTTAGTCAAACATACATTTAGAATATAATTTTCTTAATTTTAGGCTTTTTTACTTCCTTGTTCGAAGTAAAGGGAGCATTGTAATGGCAAAAAATTCGAGTTTCATATTTAAACGTAAATAGCCATTTTAACTGTTATTGAATCCATTTGGACGATATTTTTGTACAATGTCTGTACGCACGGACAGAAAAAAACACTCTCACTCTTTTTTCCAAAACGGACTGTAAAATATTGTTTTAAAATGGATTCAAAAGGTTTTTTTCCGTGATGGCTGCACGTACCAATATCGATATATCCAATACGTACCGATATCAGTAAACATGTAACAGTAAACTTGTATCAGTACGTATGTATGTATATCGCGTAACTCAAAAACGATCAGCCGTAGAACGTGTAAGTTTTTTATATGGTACTGCTATAACATCTAGTTGTGCACCTCCCTTTTTTATTTAAATCTATATAGCAAACGTATATATACCTAACCCCTTAACCACCTTAAAAGTCCGTACTCAGCCTTTATTTTCGCAATCGTTGGTTGTAGTCCTATGCTTTCAATTGCAGAATTACTGAATGACAAAAACATTAATTTTCGTCAAAAAGAGGCATCTAACTTTAATGCTGTCTCTCGTTTATTATATTTAGGAAATTTTTATTCTTGTTATGAGAAAATGAAAATATAAGTTGTTTGACTCCCGTATGACAAAAAGTGGCCGGATAGTTAATTTCAAATTTTGCAGTTTTTGATGCCATTTTTAACTTACCTCGAAGAATTGCTTAATTAAGTGAGAATAATTCGAGGAAACAAATTTAAATGAAGTGCAGCAAAAAATGTGTGTAATTTAATAAACCGTACAATGAAACCATGTAGTGTCCACATCAGAACTTTTTTAATTAAACTTTTTGGGAATAGTGCTTGCCTGTGTCTTTTGTTTGCGCTGCACATGGAGAAACACGAAATCCATTAAATTTACTACGTTAGTAATAATTGAGCAAACTACAACTGTTCAATAGTTTTAAAGGCCTGGTTATTCGTGGTTTAAAAAAAAAGCGCTGTTTAATTTCTAAAAATATTGCTTCATGTAAACTGCTTCTAGCAGTCTTATGCTTGTTGGAAACAAGAAATAATTATAGCAGTGGAAAGACATGAAATTCTTTCTACTTGATATTCTTGATATTAGGATTTAATTTTGTTACTAGATAATTTAAACGTTTTATGAGTTGCATTATAAGAAAATAATAATATAATAACACTATATAATTTCAGATTTATCGCACAGAACGTTTCAGATAAAGACTTTTAACCTTCGCAGTTATATTGATTTTAATCAAACGTGATTGTACTTTAGATACTCAAGAAATCCATATCAGTTAAAAATGGCTGTTGAACTCCAAGAGATAATCCAGAAAACGTGCTAATAAATATGAGATTTTTTAATCATCAATACAAATTTTCTATGAAATTTGGCACTGAGTACCGATCTGAATAATCGATGAATTATTTTACAATAACTGATTAAAAGATATTTACGTAAATATACGTCAGAATGAATTAATGTTACATTGGAATTTATGACATAATCTACAAGAATTCACGGCTATCAAATTTTTATTCATTATTGATAAATATTATTAGTGTAAAATGTGATGCTCTTATAACTATGCATTCGTTTTTTGGCACTTTATCTATGTTGTTAGCGTAATCAATAATCAATGTATTTAGCGCCATATGGAGTATTTATTTTTTATATCTCGTGAACACGAATGCAATATGAAGCATCTTCCTATACAAATTGCATTTTCGAAAATTCTTGCCTTCTTGCTACATTTTGCAAAGATTAAGGCTTAATTAATGTTTAGCTTTACTACGTATTAAGCTGATATATATATGTAATAATTGTACTTTTGGCGGAAGATGAAAGCAAGTTAAACATAATTTATTCTTGAATGACGAATTTCATATTACATATGTGTAGATTACTAGGGGTACTAAACGCTCCTCATAATTTTAAATAGGCAATTACATTTTAATTAATAATGAATAACTAGCAGAGGCTGAGCGACAACTGTCAGCACGCAGGCGAAAAGGAGAAAGAAAGAGAGACTAAGCAGTTATTAGCTATTTGTGAAAGATAGGTGCACAAAGTATGTGATTGGTTAATTTTGGGTTTTAGTTCCATTTTCAAGCTGTGTTATGTAATTTGGAATGATCTTGAATTGGGAAAAAGGATGAATTTAGGGGGAGAGCACCAAATTTAGAAGATTAATTTTGAAGTCGTCAATTATTTTTTAAAACAGCTGTCGTATTTTGTTATATCTTACATATAAATGTAACATATTGACAATGGGAATAAACACTGAGTTTATCTGCTGTGATATCTATCAACATAAAAACAATTAACTGTAAGAGTATGAGAAAATTTTAGCTGGGAGCAAAAGCATATTGGTTAATACGGTAAAACTTCAATGAAGGAAGGCTATTATAAATGAACAGATACATGAAAATTAAGGTTCCGCATGTTTATCTATTTTACATTTTTGTTATGAGACTCGCATTTCTTTTTGGGGAAGAGGGGGTTAAATTTTGGCTCCGCACACAAGGATATGAGCGTGAATGGGATGGACGCCTTCATGGATGACATTTTAAGGGCAACTGGCTTATATACATCAAACTTATGGCAAAAACCGGGAAAACTCCCATGCGGTCAATTTGGGTTTTACAGAAACAAGGATTCTTGAGGAATGGCAGATCATCGATATTAGCTGAAATTTGGCTACATTTTTCCAAGTATTCAGTAAATTTTTAAACAGATTTTCGTGGAAAGCATCATGAATTAATTTGTATAATAATTCTCAGAAATCTTTCGTACGCCTTTCAGGGCAAAAATGATTATGCATTTAAGTTTACTGTGAATTTTCGACAGTTCCTTCCTTGGTCTAAAACTTCATTGTTTTATTAAACTGTTTATTAGATAATTGTGTCAAGGTATTATCGTATAAAACTGTTATAAAATGTAATCTAATACCGTAGCTCTCAATGAAATTTTAGAAAGACTTTTATTTTGCTGAATATATTTGTAACCACTCTTCCATTCCACGATCAAACGTACTATTTCAAAATGCAAATGGCCTTCTCAAAGTTCCTTCGATATTTCATTGAAACTGTAGGGATAAGGTTGCTGCACAAGGTCACGGCACAGTTATTTAATCTGTTCTCTTTACTTATAATTTATTCATGTGTAATTAAATGTCTTAATTCTAATAAATCTTGACATACCATGTAATTACCCAGTTAACTTCCTTTAATTTGTATTTAATCTGGAGTTCGTTACTCAAGTATTATTAGTCGCTATAGCTACTATTTGTGCTAGTATTATGTTTCCTTCCGTGTTTTTTCGAAGAGGAAGTTTAACTCTTTTTAAGATATTACCACGGATGTACACATTACACATTTAAGACATTACACATTACACATTTTATATTACACAGGTGGTATTATGAATTTCCTTCGCGGAGTATTCTAGTAAAGTCTTATAAATGCCGAAAGGTAATTAATAAAATAATTCATCTTTCTATTAAATATATAATAATTAATGTTTCAATTTTTCACAAAATATATTAGAGCGCATATATGCAATATAGCGTTGCATTATTTTGGGCTGTATTTGTATTGTCATATAAATTAGATTAGTTACCTACTCAGAAAAAAAAAGCACTGTGGCGCAGCGGCTAACGTCTCGCGCAGCAGCACCACAGGTCCGGGGTTCGATCCTTGGTTTGCACAAGGTTGACTCAGCCTTTCATTCCCTTGAGTGGGTCGATAAAATGAGTACCATGTTCACTTGGGGACAAAGCAGCGGTGTTCTATGACAAGCTGCGTACTTTCCAGGGTATATGCTCATGCATGCCGGGGCACGTCCAGGGCACTACTTGTTGCACAACTGAGTTTAGTTTTTTATCTACTCAGAGATAAATTAATCATTATTTTGTATGCTGTGTCTAAACCTGGGGAATTTTCATAGTTTTAGGGGGGATGCGGTCAGCCCTTTATTTCCCTGTTACGTATTTAGCTTTAATTTGTGAATATAAAAATAATATTAATATATATACTATGACTTTTATATGAAGTTTATGAATATGAATTCCTTTTATTCAAGCTTTGGTATTTATCAACCTTTTCTACACTTTTTCTTGTTTAATTAATAAAATACTTTAAAGAAAAGAAGTTTAAAGAAATGTATTTGTACATCTCGAGTTTTGGGGGAAAAAAAAGAGGGGGAATAATCGTCTAGCTATAGTGAAAGGCGGTGCATGGGGCAAAACAGGTTGAGAACCACTGGTGTAAACAGACAGTTGCAGGACACCTCAAATAAATATTTGAGGACGTCTAACATACACTAAAGATGAATAAGTCTACAATAGCCAAACAGAGGATGAGATAATCTAAAAGAACGAAGCAAAAGTTTTTCAGTAGAGCATTTCCATAGTTTTAGGTCATACCAAATTTGTGTTAGGACTTCCGGTCTATTGCCAGCACCAATGCAAATCGCAGCTCATTAATTCTACTGACAAGAGAAGTCGAAATTAGCACTAGATCTACAAATTCTCTCTACTGTTAATGTCAGAATGATTCCTCCTAAATTGTTCTAAAATATAAAAAAAGGAATGTGAGTAAGGTTCTTTTCATATTTTGGTTTGAGACCACTAGTTATTGTCTGCAAAATAATCCAATTCCATAGTACTTAGAAAAAATGGACAGTAATAGCCTTCCAACATTGTAACAGTCCTTCCATCAAGATTCTTAACTTTACTTGCATGACAATGAAACATACCGTACTATTCGGATTGTAACAAAATGGGTAGAAAACTTGGAAGAGTAAGCTGAATTTAATACCGCAGAATATATTTCGATATTTGAATCTATATAAGCAGGATGAATTTTGGATCTTTGGGACGAGTAAAATCTTGTTAATTACCTAAGGACTGAAATAAACTGCTAGTTCCTTTACGAGCCTATTGTGATATTTCTAGCGTGACAACTACAAAAATTTAATGCTCATTATATCCGATGATGTGCAGCTACATACAGAACAAACATTTTGGCAAAAGATACTAGAAGCACAAGAAATCAAAAATCTTCCTTGAAAGCTGGGCCTTGATAATAATGGTAGAGCAGAGTACAGATACATTATGAGGTCTTAAAAGGCCGCCCAGTCGGTATAGTGGTTAGGGGAGCCTGACTGCAATACCGAAGGGCCTGGGTTGAATCCTGGAGAAGGCATGGATGTAAAATGGTCTGTCCTATCATAGGAAGTAGCGGTGACCGCCTATTAGGCTTCTCCACTATAAAATGGCCACCACTTCTGGCCTTACGAGTGGAAAATTATCATTATAGGTAAGTGCCCGCCATTGGGAAAGAAAAGGTTGTAAAATGTCGTCTTTAGGAATTTTATCTTGATATGAGTATACTTCTCAATCAATATGGTGATCCGCTTTGTGCATTAAGGTACTTTATCTAGTGACTCTTGCCTTTTTGCATTCCTAATTTGCATTCAGCTCTGCGTGCCGGTATAGATATTTGTAATAGAATAAACATTAAAATGTAAAACTTCAAAAATTGTTAAATAGGTATTTAAGCAATTATGAAAACAAAGAAATTGAGAGAAAAATCAGAAGGTTTGATTAACTGTAAGATAATTAATTTTTGGATATTATTTATGTTTATTTAGAATCCTAGCATTTTCTAAACGAAAAAAGGTACTTTTGATGTTTGCACACAAACTTGGAATGAATGCATTCATCCACATTTGTGCTATATGCTGGATCCATCAGAAAAATGTATACTCATTTAACGAAAGGAAATTCTTTATTATGCATTAGTAGTGATATTAATTACAGGTTAATGCAACAGGTTAACACATCATAGGCTGCGTTAGGTTGAATTGCAATCTTTGCACTCCTGAGTGCTTAGTGTATCAGAGTGGTAGTTATCGGCAGCCAACTACATAGCACAACGTCGAGCGATTGCTTGGACAACGTTGCTCAGTGTGTCCGCGGGCTGCTCATAGCACTGTAATTTCTTGACAAGGATCTCCCACATAACCGATTTCCTGTGCTATACAATACCCTTCAAGGTTTCTCAGTGCCATTTCGATTCATTATCGTACGTCCTACGTTACGAATTAAGTCATGAGAATTCCGATATGTGTTAAGAAAACACCATACTACCTATTGTGAAGATAATTAAATTCAGCTTCGAAATCATTTTGCAAATACCATCTCTTAAAGTTAAGTATACATTGTTCTGGCAAATTACTTTTATCTATGAAAACGCTGTTGGAAACCACAGAAACGTTTAAAAGGAATTCGGAAACTTTTCCTTTTTAACATTTCCGGTAATTAAATTTTATGAGATTTATTTATTTAATTTATATAACCAATTATTTCATATTTGGAATCTTTACTGTCACTTCTCTCTTTTCGTTTTCGCGCTAGAAAGCAACTTAGTTCGCATGTATTTAAGTGCAGGTTTGACGTTGTTAAGATAGGAAACGTGTTGTGCTGCTTGAAGACCACGTTACTAGTTTTGCTATTCTAGATCCTGTCTTCGGCATTGCTACTTGCCGATAGTCGAATTCACGCCTGGGAATTCCGAGACAGCTTCGCGATTAAATTGCTCTGTGTAGGTTTTGGCTATTAGTAATTTAAATTTAGCTTTAGATTTGTATTTTTACTTTGAGTTTCTCGCCATAAGTGCTGAAGGATTTTGTAAGCGCCAGGACTCTTCTCTTCATCTATTTCAGTTTAAAATAAAAGGGTCTTTTTCACCCTTCTCATGTTTCTGTACTTACTTAGCGATAAGTCGCCTTACAGAAAACTGCGTCCAAACTTATCAGAAGTTTGGACGCAGTTTACAATAGTGAAACACTTTAAACCTTTAAGTTAAACACTATGTTGTTATACTTTTCATAAATGCTTTATTTTATAAAGTTAAGGAAAGTTGTTATATTTGAATATTTATTTCAAAATACAAATTTTAATAAAACAAAAAAGCATTTACGAACTTAGGGTGAGAAGAGTTGAATAAAATACATAATTTAAACTCTAGGAATAAAATTTAGTATCTGTACAGAGTACTAGCTAACACAAGAGCTAGATTAAGAAATATCAAACTTTATTGGGGTTTCGTACTCGGTATTTCATTGAAAAGATTTTCAAACTGTGCATTGTCGGCAAAAATAAAAAGTTTAATATCAAGTGTTTCTTTTTATTATTATTTTTTTTGTGTTAAAACTAGTTATAGGTAAGGCTACCAGTGCTATTTTTTAATTAGCATATTATTCGTAGTTAAATAATCTAAAACAAATTTAAAAACCGAAAATTTAATTTTAGCAAATAATGTAATGTTGCGTCTCTAAATGATGGATGGATCCTTATACTAAACACCACAGTGCAAAATCGTGCACGGTAGTTATTTTATCGTGCGTAGTGGTTAAAATCATTTTTATTTATAGTATAAAATCTCGTACATATGTTGACTGAATCCTGTCGAAGTTGCTAAAAAAGAATTCGAAAGAAACAATTTAAAATATTTTTAATGATGTTTCTTAACTTTCATAACTTAAAATGTTAAATAAGCAATCTAAATTAAAAAAAATTAACTTGAATCTGACTCGGAATGAAGTCATTAAATTTACATTATATTACCACGGATAAATAAGCTTGCGCGAAGTAAGATGACTTAAAAAGTTCCGTTTATGTTTAGGAAAACAACCAGCAGAAACATTGCTTGTCCTATATTTCTCTCAAAATAATCTCTTCAGCCATTACATACCCTTACGAACTACAATAAAGCTTTGTAAACAATTTTGAACTATTTCATTGGAAGGGTTTCAAGATAATTTGTTGCTATAAAAATGCTAGAATCCTTGAATTACTTTGAATTGGAATTCAAACCCAAAACTAAGTAAAAATAAGGTGGTTATGAGGCAGAGGATTATACTGGATATCCCAAGTATTGTCACGTGTTATTTTTCTTCAATACGCATTGTAAACTCCGACAGCAATACATGAGGATAACAGTAGAAAATTGCACTGCTGTTGGAAAGAGAAACCGGGGTAATGTCTTATCTGGTATAATAGTATGGTTGTTTACAGACTTTGGTAATGGAGTATTTCGACTAATTTTCCTCTTTCATGCGAGAAGCGATGCTGGAAAACTACTTGAAGATTTATTTTTATTTTGCATGCATGATTATTAGTATTTTCCTTGATGATGTTATTAAAAGCAAAGAATGAAAAAATTCTCACCATTAGCCATTAAACCACATTAGAGGAATGCGATTTCTTCAGAAGCAGGAAGAAATAGATTAAAATCACATTTTCCATTTATGAGTTATATTAAAAGCAAATTTAAACAGAAGTTTCCGATTATAATCAAAGAATACCTATTTCGTGTAATTTCTTCCATTATTATTGGCTGTATAATATAAATAGATTTTGAAATATTCTGGGATAAATTGCAAAAACGTTACAAAATTCAGAGAGAAACTCGAGAAAGTTATTCTATATTCTATTATCGTTTTCTGTTTCATACTTTGCTCGCAGAAATAATTATTGTGTCGACTCTTTAAGTTAATATAAAATGCAATACATCGAATAATAATTATCAAGTTTATTCAAGTTGCTGGTCTATCTCCTTAAATTTTTACACAAAATAAGAAAGAAAGGTTCTCTAACACATAATGTTAAAGAAAAAGGGAAACTGTGACACATTTAAATTCAGGGCAGTTATTGATGCGTCAGTAGTTGTCAATAAGGTTCTTTCTCCAATGTCAAGAAAAAATAAGCTGTATAATCATCGTGCCATTTCTGTTTATTCGAATCACATGAGCTAACTAGTTTCTTTGATTTGTATAATAATACAGTAAAATATGCGTATGCATTAAAAAACAAAGAATTATATATATTTTTTTCTTATTTTCTTTCAGGTAGCACATACTGTCAACATCCTGTTTATAGTGCTTTGAAAGAGGGCTCTTGGCTCCAAGCATCATTCCTAGCTTTCAAAAGAGCGCCACCAAACGGAGAATGTTATAGAAAGAAGTGGAAAAGTCGCATGCTAGTTTTTCAACACGCTACCGTGTAGGCCACGGATTTTCAATCATATTTGGGCCAGATATTTTGCAACCGGAAGAATTAGATTAGCATTCATAGACACTCGACGGATTGTGTCTCTTCAGGAAAATTCTTTCTTTTAAAGCAATTTTTAATGAAAAATG
The DNA here is from genome assembly GCA_000611955.2 of Stegodyphus mimosarum. Lineage (NCBI taxonomy): Eukaryota > Metazoa > Arthropoda > Arachnida > Araneae > Eresidae > Stegodyphus > Stegodyphus mimosarum. The sequence goes on from KK113129.1 coordinate 310,035, forward strand.
ATATTTATGATACGGGTTTCTTCCGACTTCCTATGGTTTTATTCTTCCTTGTTTTGTTTCCTTTCTGCGATTCTCTGCTGCTTGTTAATTCCCGTTTGTGTTGTATGCTTCCGCTGCCTGCTTTGCTCCGGTGTATTTAATCAGAAAAGCTGATCGATCGCATACCATTTGTTACAAATATTTCTATTACGATTCATTGAATTGCTTAATGTTTGTTTACGCTGTTGTACATAAGAAATACTCTTTAGAGATCTACAAACTTCACTCAAGCGTGATCAAAATGAAGAGAGAATTTTATTGTAATGCCACACCAGTGAACTGAAATTTCAGTATAATTTATCGTACTTATACAGAGCGAGGGATAGGTACTAAATTAAATCCACACTATACTGAATGCTTATGTCGTAAAAATACATTACTTATGTACAATAAAGAAATTGTGCTAGTTAAACATTTAAAAATGAATTTCAAAAGCCATTTTTATAAATATCTGAATAGAAATTAAATAAGCAGAAAACAATATACTAAATAATAAAGAGACACTGCATTAAATGTAAATGTATGCGATCATATTAATGTATAAATATATATCTCAAAATCTCATCATGTAAGCATATTATATATATATATATATATTGTAATTTTTAAAATTTTCAGCCGTCATATTTTTTTACAAAATTAAATTTTAGTCCCATTTTTCAAAGAAATCAGCATTCTGAGCTTTAAATAACTGATTTAACGTATTTAAAAATCCCAATGCTTATTAAATACTTTGAAAATGCTGTCTTTTTTACGTATCGCCTCCGTCTTTCTTTGCATTATCGTTCTCAAGTTCATTCGATATGAAATCTTCCTTGACTATTAACTGGACTCGTTTTGCTTCAAGGCATGTTTACCTCGGATCGTCTTGTTTACAAGCATATTTAAGGAACTCTGCGTAGTATTCCATACCTCGATATGTCAAAAAGCGTTATAGCAGAGGAAAACTGTAATTCTCTAAGTACTTTTATAAGAATTTTAGACAGAATTTAAATAATTTTGAAAGGTAGCACTAAATGAAATTTGTGTTAGCTTTGCCTTGCTTTTTTAAAAATGTAAAATAGTGACTGAAAATAACCATTAACTTCTAGATCCCAAAATTTAGCTCTGTGTAAATCTGTGAATGAATTACTGATTTCAATTTGCTAAAATAATGAGTTAAAACTACTGTTTCTCAAATAAACCTGAGGAAAAGTGTTTCTAATTTCCCTCACAAGTACATTCAGTAAATTATCTCCTTCTCCGTTTTCAGTGATTACGGTTGATTTAGAAAGAAGAAGCGACGAAATTCTTTCTGGTATTATTAATTGCGACGAATCTTAATGAATTAAAACATTAAAATTTGCATGACAGAGCAATGCGTGTTAATTGATAACCGAGTTTTATTGATAAAATTTGGTTATTAATTTTTAAATCTAATATTCAGAATTTGTTGTGTATTTTAATTTTTCTTTCTTAAAAATGCTTACAGGATATTTTGGGATATATTTAGTCAGCGCAAAAATTAAATGTGATTTTCTGAGCATTTAAATATAAGATAAAAGTAGCAAAACAAAAAGCGCTTTCAATAAAATAAATAAATTTTAAATGATCTTACTTACAGTCGATATATTTCTACCTTCAAAGCAACATCTCATTTTAATATTTCCAGGTAAAAACAAATATGATGAAAAGAAATATCCTGAAAAAACATTGCATTAGAAGAATTCTTTAATTTTTTTTACATAACATTAAATGTGTACAACCTGAACTTATCCATTTCTGTGAGATGGCTGAGCAAAGAAAATGAACACGAACTAGTTATTTTCTGAAATGACCCTGAACTAGTTATTTTTGTGCGAAAAACGACCACACAATTTTTTTATAATTCTTTGTAATTTAAAAGTCTGTCCTATTTTAAAGCCATCCAGAATTAATAAAGCATATCATTTTCTTCAGCAGCAATCAGTACCATAAAATTAAGCTAAAATTCAATATATTTTAATTCTTTTGAGCAAATTAGAAGCAGACGATTTCAGTAAAGTTGAAAGAAAGAAATAAATCTGTTATACATTTAAACAAAAGAATGTTTATAGGTAATTCTTTATAACAACTTATTAATACAGTTTTGTAATATGTACCTATTACATGGTTGCGTAGTACATGTGAAATGTAAGTTTGTTTATTATTTTACGTACTGTGTATTTCGATTGACAACTGTTATTTTGCAGATGCAATTTTCCATCCGCAGCGGAAGCATACAGCCACTAAAAGAACTTTCTCTAATGAACGGAAATCGATGGGTAGCAGATTCAACGTTTCTGTATTCTTTCGTGCATCTTTTTACATTCGATTATTATAAGCACGCTTTAGTGGTGACTTGGATAACTATTATTGCAATTAAGCATTTCCTTTATGGAATGTGATAGTCACACAGTGTATTTTAAACTGAATTGACCCAGTGCCTGATGTAGTCGTCTTACAAATTGTGTACATATGTATATATTGTTATTGTACTATAGTTATTATTTCATGTATAGGCCAATTCACTATTATTAAAGTATTTTTTTGAAAAAAATAGCGTGTTATTTCATTGTACTCACTTTTACATTTTAGTTCCTTACTGAAGTGGTTTCAAAGTTTATGTCAAATGAAAATTCGTCTCAGTTTACAGATGAAATAAGTAAAAAAATGACTCTTGAATAATGCGGAATAGGTTATGCTATTACAATACTTAACTGAAAATATTTTATAGTAAGTAGTATTTTGGATACTATTTTAGAAATTTGGAACAATGTGGAAAATTCTTAAACGGGACAAGTAGCCTAGAAATATTGAAAAAATAAATAAAAGGTTTGCTTTGTATGTCATAATGGCATAAAATTTAAATATACGATAAGTTATTTTACTACTTAGTACCATAAAATATGCATAAATTTATTCCAGACTCTTTTCATCAAAGTTTATTAATGCACAGTTTATATTAATATGAATGTGTTTTTGTTTCCTTATTATTTCCTTATTTTTCCTTTCCTTTGTATAACGTTGTTATAAGAAAACAATTTGATGCATAACAACTTACGAAAGGCTTGTTAATCAACTGTGCATGTTATTTATAAAATTTCTTTTAAGCTAAAAGCTATTGTATAACCAACTTCAGTTGCAAAAAACTCAGATATCTTAAATAAATTAGTGATAGACTGAAGCAGCAATAATGATAGATAATTCAACTACAATTCTCTCATGAAACGTTTTGAAAGTTTTAGCGCTTTGAACCAATTTCAGTTACAAAATATTTTGATTATAAGAATCAAATTTTAATTTGCCTTCAGTTTTCTTATATCAAGAATTTATTACAGTTAAATTTAGGAAAGCAAACTGCCATAGTGCTCTACATGAATTTTTCAAATCATAGAATGTTAGTGTCTGATTTCTTTCGCTGTTCCGGAATTATTAGGTAAATTTATGGTATTAAAATGTTCAAGAATAAACATTTTTGATCATCTTTCAATTTGACTTATCTTAACTGTAGCATATATCTAACAATAGGTTAATAGTTTTTAAATTATAGCACAATATATGATAGTTACAACTCATTGATTAGTTAAAATTGGCTATTATTGTGTTAGAATACATTCTAATTGGTAACAGAGTTTTGCAAATGAAATCGTTTTCGATATTTATGTCAAATGATCAGCATTGTCTATCTCAAATCTTTTCTATCGTTTTCGGAGTAAACATAGACATTTTAATAGATTTTCCATTTACACAATATAATTGTAAATTCAGAATAAACGTAATAATTACTTTTTATCACTAATCAATAAAAAAATTACATTTTATCAAGTAACATTAAGCAACGTCTGAGAAAAGCCCATGTGTCCAATAACGTTTTTCATACTTAATTTGAAAATAATTTTTCTCGTCAGTGTTAATAAGTTAAAAATAGAAATTTTAAAACCTTTACAATCAATAGAAGTTTAAAGATACGACTATAATGTTTTAGCGAATACTTTTAAAAATCGAAAATTCAATAACTTAATTCTTTTGAGTCATTTCGTTTTTGAGAATTATGTACTTTGAAAATCTAATAAACTCTTCAAATATTAATGTTACAAATTATAACATTTAAGCAAAAGTGTGGGGTTACTGCAAATGAAATGACTGTTGAATGACATCAACATTCCGCTGGATGCGGAAAGATACAAATGCTGAGATTTATGCAACGTTTTTAACATGAGGGATACAGTAATAGTATTTGTTTAGTTCAATCAGCATTAAACATTCAATGTTCTCAGCATTGCGACAGTCACGAAACTCTTGTAAACGTACAAAAAAGTCTGGTATACGATTCAAATAGGAAAATTCTGCAATGGCTGTAGCGAAAATATCAATAAAGTATTCAACGAGAGAAAAAATAAAGACAGATCTACTCTTACTAGTATGCAAAATTTCTCGAGGAGATCTGAGGTTACAAAATAAGCTGCGTGGGCATTCTCCTTCCAGTTTGATTCAAGCACAATAAAATATTTAATTTAATCAGATCCTCAACAAGCTGTACAGCTCATCTTCCAAACACTAAATGTGGGCTTTTGAACTGTTTCGGGGCACTTGAATGAAAGATTAAAAATAAGAAAGTTCGAATATTGGAGGCCTCAAAAAACGAAGTATTTGGAAATGTGCAGAGAAGAAACCATTTGGAAATGTGTAGAATTGGAAATGTGAAGAGAAGATCTCTTAAAAGCAGAGAAGAAAGGGCCTTGCAACGAATTATGACTTTTGATGAGAAGCGGATATTCTATTATTAATGTATATGTTTCTCACAGTGGTTGGGAGGGAAAGATGCTTCATAAAAGACTCTAAAGCCACCTTTGCATCCGAAACAGGTATTGTTCACTGTATGGCGTTCTTCTGCAAGAATTATTCACTACTCATTACTTCCAAGAGATGAAACAAAACATATACCTTGATATTGCACTTACATATAGCAAATGCATGACAAATTGTGCCTTAAACAACATGGAATCATGTTCCTTCAAGATAACGTCCGACCACATAAGAGGCTGTCAGCCTTACAGCAAATTAATAATTTGACAGGATATTATGCCTTTATCTTCATTCGTTCCTGCTATTTGCTCAACATAATTTTATTTTTTCCGGCACTTCAGCCATTTTCTCTCCAAGAAATGTTTTGCCAACAATGCATCAGTTTAAAAAACTGTTAATCTAATAATTTTGAACAGGAGAAAATATATTCTAGGGAACCTTTCCATTAATTTTGAATAAAACTAAGCAGATGTGCGCAAAGGATACATTCTTCTAAACGAAAAGAGGGTATTTTGTTCACAGGCTCTTTTCCTTTTATTATCAAACGATTTTATACAGCTGTTTTTATCTTTTCTTGAAATTTGGACATTTATCGTTCGATAATTTTAGAGTTAATCGTTACTAATGTGAATTATTTTAGCATGCAGAAATATATAGAATATGCTTACATTATAAATTCTATAATTAAGTTTTTATAAGAAAAGAATTAAATAATTGAAACACAAAAGCTTATAAATAATGAAACGAAAAGAATTATTAATCTGATATATACCTTGTTACAATATATTTAAAAACCAAATTATCTGTTAAATTAAAACTATTTTAAAATAATAAATAATAAAGTAGAACAAGAAATGAATTAAAAATTTTAGATTTATAAAACGGAAATTAGTTTTTCCATAAATCAGATCTTGTAGAAACCGTAATTCTGTTCTTTGATTGATCGATCCTAAAATAATGAGTTATTCGAATACACGAATTCCTTCACGATCCTTTCCAAGGAATTTTTTTGTATATGATGAAAGAGCTGTCACATTATATTTCTTACAATAACAGATCAACGTTGCGGTATCTAAATTTGTTAAAAATCCTGACGTACCTTCTTATTTATTCCAGCTAAAAGATAGAAAAAGAATTCTTAATCGCTGCAGTTAATAGAAAAAACGTATGTAAATTAAATCTTAATTCTTGTGTATTATTACGTTCTATGAAAAATAACGTGTAAAAATTTTGAGGAAATTATACCTTTCTAATAAATTAATTAAATGATCCTTTAAAATATTATGAAACATTTAAAAATTTAACAGTTTAGATTGCGTTAAATGTAAAAACATATATACCTTATTAATTGAAAGAGGAAACAAATATCGAATCACATATATATGTAATGTTACACTTTGACTGAAACATTACTTTGCTGTGGTGATTAATATAAATATTTCATTAACTTACTTAGCTTACTCAAAAATTTAATATATACATATACCATATTAAATTATAATTGTATAAAAAGTTTTTCAAAAAACTCTGATTAAGTAACTAATTGTAAAAAATGTTTTTTTTTTAATTTGTATTAGATGCAATAATCTCTTGCTGAACGCGAGTCATTAATAAATATTTTGCGATATTTTTTAAATATGGCCAAATTGTGTTGCACAAAATTAACTTTATGTGAAAAAAATGTGTTAGGTACAATTCAGAATAAGAAAGTATATTTAAACGTAAATACTGTTGTAGTTTCTAAGAAAAAGAACGAAACGAATGCTAATGGAAAATATTCTTTTTTCCTGCTCAATATAGCATATAGAAATATTTTTTCAAAAGCTGGTGACTTTTACTCTAGACAAACGCAACCTTTTTGAATCATTTTGGTCCTTTCTCTATTGACTGACGCAATTCTTTACAAGTGTCAAGGTGAGGAGCACAGCGTTTTTCAAAGCCTCTCATAAAGTGCCCTCTTCTTTCTACATTTGGGCTTTTTCTCAGTGCAAAATCAGAAAATTTCTAGACCTTTTTTAACAATTCCTTCAACTTCTTCAAAATTAAAGTCGCTTTATTTTTCATTATCACTACTTTTACTGTTGACTGAGGTTACAAAATCATCTAGTTCTTCAGTAGTCATTTCTCCCATCGTCTATTTCTCTATTAGTTCTTTGGCTTTTCTTTCTTCCATATCTGAAAATCTTTCTTCGCCGATGACTTTCGCAGTCCGTATTATTTCTTTGGAATCATTTTCAAGTGCTGGAAATCCTTTAAAATTATTGATAACTTCTGGCCAGAGTTGATGCCAGGAAGCACTCAGTGTTGATGCATGAATGTTGAATCGCTTATGAATGAAATTCTAGCATTAAGTGGAAACTATAAAGCAGAGGGAAAATTAATGGACAATTATTGGAAACGATTACCGTACAGGCCAAATCGCGTTTCGCAAATCAAATCCGTCCTTGGGAAGGGTTTACTGTAATTATTTCAAAATCGCATAAAAATATGTGGCTTTTGCTTTGACGTCATTCGAGTAGGGCATTGCACTAAGTAAAAGCATTAAACAAAAAAGAGTAAATAATTTTAAGATTCCTTAAAAAAATTACGGCCATCGACGCAAAATATTTTTACCTGAAATTATTTTTACGTGAGCTGTTACTCAATTTTGTATATTGCCACTTGGGCGACTTTTACTGACGATAATAGTGAGAAGAAACTTCTCGTAATTAATTTGTTTTTATCTTTTTTCCTCATCATCTATCATCACAAGAGAAATAAATGGCTTTCCATAGAAAAAAAAAACTTGTTTGAAAAAGATGAAAACAAAAGCAGTTTCCGTTGCCAATGAATTATGGAATTTCATTTTACAGTTTTACTTCCCCTCTTTCTCCCCATCTAGAAGTAAAAGTTAAGAATCACATCTGAAATTATCTCGTATTTCTCAAGGTAAACACGCTACGAATGTTCACCCTCTCGAAGACATGGGCCCCACTTGGCCCTGGGGCTAACATCATCCTTCACAAATTCTTTCTAGAATTCCATAAGAAAATTCCAAGGCTGCTTTCCAGAAATCTACTGGCCACGCTCGTGGTGAAAGAGCGAGGGGCCCTTTGGGCTCCTCGGGCGCATTTAGCGTGTGTCCCCGAATGCTTCGATATCGGCCTTCTGTCAAAATTTCGAAACCAGGTTAAGAATTTGAAACGACCTCACGTGCAGCGAGTGCTGCGGTTAACGTGAATGCAATGGCCTCCACGTTCCGTTCAAGGACGAGTGTTCGGTCGCAATTAGCAGCATAGATTACCCCACGCCAGCTACCTGTTACATATGTTACGAGACACAAAATTATCTAATTACATCAAGATTTCGACTCTCTCTCTCAAACATTCATTTTGCAAAGCATATTTTTCCGTGTGGCAGAAGTAGTCTTACAAATATAAAACATATTAGTAACATTTATACGCTCTTTAATTGCAAAGTTGTGTTTAAAAAAGCGTAACATTTAATTCGCGGGATATTTTTCTCGCTTTTAGTGAAATATTTGCACATTCCTTTGCCATTTAAGTACATATAAATCTATTTTTAATGTTACTCACACATATAATCATCTCCTTCCAGAAAAAAAATTCACAGGCTTATTAAAGGCATCTGAAGTTATCTGAGGAAATGTTTGCTATAAGAAGAAATGTCATTTCATTTTCTTTTCTCCAGCAAAATATGCCAATTTCTAAATGCCTTTATTAAAACATTGACATTTAAAATAAAACTGCGAGTACTTTCTTATACAAGCAGCTATTCAGAAATTAATTATTTGTGCCCACATATTTTATTTTGCTTTCATAGTTTGTCATATTTCGTGAATGCACTATATAATTTAATGCAGAAAGTCTGAAGGCTTATGTTATGTTAAAACATTCCTCTGTCAGTATTGAAAATGTTAATAAATAGTAAGGAAAGTTGTTATAGGGATTTGAAAAGAATTCCGTCCTATTTAACTTGATCGTATTTAAAAAGAAAAAAAATTAACTTGATCGTATTTAACTTGCCGTCCTATTTAACTTGATCGTATTTCTAGTCTTATCTTGATCGTATAGTTTCCTATTTATGTATTTTGTTGTATTTTTGGTAATAATATTCTTGCCATCGTTACCAAAAGATCTATCTGCCAAATTGCTATTCAGATTTTTGAAGTTCTTTACAAAACATCAAAATGCCTTTTTCTTTTTAGGGAACACCGCGCCCATAAAAGTCCTTACTGGCTTTTATTTTCACTATCGTTTGCTGCAGACATGTACTTACACTTACAAAACTCTTTCAAATGGCAAAGATATTTCGAAATATAAAGGAATCAATTTTTTAAATATTACGCAAATAGTCATGTGTCGGAGTTCAGAAAATTTTGTATTCGTTTTAAAAAATAAAACGTAGAAACTTTGATTCCTATAACATAAAAATTGAGCAAAATGTCTAATTTCAATTTAAATGTTTAAAATGTTAATTTTTTTACATCATTTATAGTTGACATTAAGAAGCCGATTAATAAATAAATTATGATAATTCGTGGCTGATTTCCTCTTTAAACTCCATTCCGGATATTAATTTGGGATTTACTGGACTGTAAATTTTTTACGATTTATAATTTTACAACATTCGCAACCCCAAAACAATTTTCTTGCTATAAATTTTCAAAATTTAATAAATGTTATTAATATTTTCAAGAAATTTTATTATATTCTCAATAATCTAAGAATCGTACAAAATATCACAAATAATTTCCATTTTAATTATGTAAACTATATTACGAGTTGGCTATGTGCAAATAGTAAAGCCTACCAGAGTTCTCTAAAAGAGGAATTCCTAATTCCGTAAGATTTTGTGAAAAAGAACTCCATTTTGAAAAAATGTCTGTTGATCAAAACTTTTCTCAATAATCTGCATATAAATACTCGACATATAATAATCTCTTAAGATCAAGAACTTCTTCCTAACTGATATTTTTAGTTACGTAAAAATGTAAACTTTTCTCTCTTCAATTTGTGTACGACTCTTGAATAGGATCTTGAACTTTAAACTGATATATCACTGTCAATTTTATCGTACAGTAGCCCAACTTTTTGTGTTTTAGTTTTATAGCGAGCACAAAATATAAGAATAGGGACCGGATAAACGCATAGAAAGTTAGGTTTCGTAATTTTCACAAAACGATTTCTTTAAATTTTAAAAATGACAAAACATTACTATTAGCGCGATTTTGAACATTATTGTGCCTGGAAATGTATAGGTACACTGCGAAAAAAAATTAAATTAAAAAAATAAAATTAAAAAATCTGAAAGGTTTCAGGTTTCAAATAACTTTCAAAGGGGCGTTTTTTTAACATTTTGTGTGTTACCTTTATTTGTCAAATATCATGCTCTTCGCACTTAAACCATAAAATTCAGTTCAACAGTAATATCGTAAAATTATTTTTAAATGAGCGTATCTTTAGAAATTACGATACACAATCTCGCGCGCTGGAGATAAAAATGTTTTTTCTGTACAACGTTGCCATGGCTCGCTTTGAAATCCTTGAGTTCGTTAATCAAAAATTGGTTAAGGTTTTACAAAATAGGAAATCGATAATAAAACAAATTCCAAATTTCAAATTTGGGCTTCCCGATGCCCATATTCCAGAAGGATTACATTATTCAAAATTGCATGGCTGTAAATACCGTTGTTGTATCACAATGCGAGAAACAAATATACATTTTTGCAGATTCTTCATTATTTAATTTCTTTAAATATAATACAGGGTGATAATATTCGGTGGCAACAATTTGGAAAGCGAAACAGCGCTTGTAGTGAATCAACGCAAAATGCCAAAACGAAATTAATAGTCTTTCTGGGTAAATTGCCCCTTTGGACAAAAAAAAAAAAAAAAAAAAACACAGTTTTATATCTCCTATTCTACTGGGCTGATTGACTAAATTCAACTTCCATTTTCCATGTCTCGAATGCGCAACTTAAGATATATATTAGATTTATATATACCATTGTTCTAACATAGGTATTTTGACACAAAATCGGACTTTTTCTAAAATAACATCCCAATTTGTTTTCCATATTTCGATTCTAGGACTCAAGTTATGCCTAGATATTAAATTTTGCAATTTTTCGTGAATGTGTGGAGAAATTTTAAAATGTATCCTGGCGCATTTTATTCAGTTTGCGGCAAGAATAATAGAACTTGGGGAAACACTTGGAGAACTTCTTAATTTACAGTAACCTATTTTCCTTGCATTTTTTTTTCATTGTACACGAGCAAAAAAAAAAAAGGTCACAATTCATAATATCAAATAATTTTAACAAAGTGCGTAAACCACATTTGGCGTTATTATGGATTATAACAAAATGCCAAATTTCAAAACAAGCCAATACATAAATACTCGTATATCTAAGGAAATTTTAAATCAAAAATTCTACTTTTTTGCAGGTATGCTTAGAAATACATCTACCTTAAGATGATGATAAAAATTTTATAAGTTAGAACAAAAAAAATTTTTAAAAAATTTATAAAAATTATTTAAAAATATAAATTTAAAAAATAAATCATAAAAAAGGCTAATTATATTTGGATTAAGCCTAAATTTGGAATTCTGGAAGAAGGAATCAAGTAAGTTTAGTAAAAAAGAGATATTAATAAATATATATCAAATTCAATTAACACTGAGAAGTTAAAATTATGAGAGCAAATTTTTAAAAAACTACTAGTGCGATTTCAACAAAACTTGGCAGTTTGGCATAATTTGAGTCGTAGAATCGAAATATGAAACAAAAATTGGCATGTCATTTCCGAAAAAGTCCGATTTTGTGTCAAAATACCTATATTAGAACAATGTTATATATAAATCTAATACATATCGTAAGTCGCGCTTCGAAGACATGAGAAACGCAATTTGAATTTCGTCAATCAGCGCAGTAGGACGGGAGATATAGAACTGTCCCTACCCCCCCCCTTCGCAGTGTACATAACATGTTCTAAAATAGAAATTAGATTTCTAGGGCCTCGATTTACTTCCAGAAATGTATACAGTAGTTAGTAAATGTTACATACTAAATAAAGCATTGCAGAAAAAAAAGGTTAGAGTTTGCACGGGTATGCTACTGAAATTTTACCACCTATTTTAACAGCTTTGGACTGCTGTTTGATTTATAAATAGTATAATAATAAAAATAATAATGGTTCAATGAAGGAAGGGGATGAAAATTAAGACAGAATTTAAGAAGAACCTGATGGGCACAAAACTAGAACTACAGGGGTTTATAAATTCCCGGACCCATTTTGATATTTAATAACTCATAAAATAATAAAGATAGATTAAAATTAATAACATAAATGGTTAGACAGACTCAAAACGTTTCATGACCCTTGTCAATGAACTTCCACGTGTGCCCCCTTCGTCGCACGGAGAATATCAAGTAAATATTCAATTTCACGCCAGGTACCGGCAAGCATGTCGGCATCCACAGAGGATATTGCGGTTGTAATTAATTCTGGCTTTTAGGTCATTAGTGCTCGACACTCTCCTCCTGTAAACGTTGTCCTTTACAAATCCCCAAAGGAAAAATTCCAGCTGCGTTATATCAGGTGATCTGGGTGGCCAAGGAATTGGACCTCCTCTCCCAATCCATCTTCCTGTAAAATGGTCATTCAAAGAACTACGATCGATGGCACCCCAATGAGGTGGTGCACCATCTTGTTGAGAAAAAACATGTGGCTGAAGCTCTTCTAGTTGTGGAAATACGAAGTTTTCTAACATGCCTAAGTATACGACTGATGAGACCGTCTTTTCTGTAAAAAGGAAAGGCCCAATGACTCGGTCGTGCATTAGTCCACACCACACATTAACCTTTGGGAATCCCTTAGCGCCTCACGGTATTCATGGGGGTTTTCCGATTCCCATATGCGCACATAGTTGCCAAAAACAGAAGAGAGAAAAATGCTATTAATAAGCAGACGATATTTAGAAAAGTACAGATATTTAGACTGGAAAATGAAATTAACCACACGCGCAGACGATATTTACAAAAGTAAAGATATTCAAACCTGAAAAGGAAAATATAGAAGTTATTCCCTCAATAAATGCCATAAGTTTGTTTATATTTTCATTATTTTATGAGTCATTAAACATCAAAATGGGTTTAGGACTTTATAAACAACCTGTATTACTATAACCTTCTAAACAGTAGGTGGTATTTGGTCTTTTTTAAAAATATAACTGCTTATTGTGTCCAAACGTGGTTCTCTTTAAATGCCCAATAAGAACTTCTTTGGCTGTTGAAGTCACTATCCCGCATAAATTCTTTGAATTATGTGGTATGTAAGTTTCTTCAAACAGCATTCATCTTAGTAATCTTTACCAAGATTTGCCATCTTTAGAAAGAAAGCATCAGTATTCATACTTGCTTTCGAGATGTTACGATTACTCCAGAATTCTGCCAGCAAACACTTTTATCTCTTCTTCTATCTCCTTAAATGCCTATGGTATAATTTTTATCAGATAGCTAGCCTTGAAACTTGTTACAATATCCTGATCCATCAACTGAAGAACAGCGATAGTATGGAAGGTGGACACACCATGTTTGTATTGCCACTACAGAGTGATCAAGATCATTGTGGTATTTACATTTCGCGTATACCTTTTGGTACATTTTCCTGGTACCTGCATAGTACCGATCTGCTGTTTTAGTTTAAATCAGTAGAAAGAATGAAAGATAAGCTATACTGAACAAATATCATCATACAATGAGCATTATCGCTTCCAACATTCTACTTAGTTTGGTTTCAGAGTACATAATCCAAGAGGGAATGGGGAAGGTAGAGAAAGGACGTTGCCTTGTAAGAGGAGACTGAAGAAGGAGAGTGTTCTGCATGGACAATTTAACTTAACTGCAGTGTTCTGGCCCACAGTTCTGATTATATATATTATCTAAGCTTTGAGAATTATCATCTGTAAGATATATTTTAATTTTATAACAGTTATTTTAAGTTTATGCGCCTTTCCTATCCTTCTTAGATTCAGCTTACAACTTCCTACCCGAATGAGTTTTTAGAATTGCTTTAAATGCAAATGAGAAGTAGAATATTATTTAAGTCAAGTTTAACTGACTTCGCCAGAGAGAGGATTCCTGAATAGCGCGCGTTTGTCTTTGGCCTACGTCTTTCTAAGCTGTTACTACGCTCGACCGCATTACGTGCCTTTTGATAGTTCGCTGGCTAATTTAATATTACGGGTCAACTAGTTTAGTATAGTTAGCTTCGGTTAAATCTTTTTGGTTTAGCTAGTCATCAGTTAGTTCTTATTTCTTAGATTTTCAGTTTAAGCCCAAGTGGAAGCTGTGCTGTAGGCCCTAAAAAGGACGTCGACTGTTAATCTTACTTTGAGCAAATAAAGGGTAATTAACTCTTCTTGAGTTTACGTTTCAGTTCTTGAACTTAAGCGATTACTTGCTTAGCACTTCACTAGGTTCTCGACACTTAGTTTAATGCAATAAAAATAAGGAACTTTACATATCTCGTGGGATCTACGCTAGTAGTGTTATAGATTAAAGCGCCTCCTATTTGCTATTGAATGGTTACGCTCAAAAATGGCGGTTACTTTACACCCTGTTTCTTCAATAATCCAAACCGCTGAAGAAACCTTTGCTCTCGAGTAGCGGAAAAGAACATATTTTGACCGCTTTGCTGACAGGAACATTATCCAACAGCAGATGCGTTTTCCAAATGCAGTGTTTTCTTACTTCACATGATATTAGCAAACTATAAGTATATAACCTCTGCAGCATTCGATATTGCTTTACGGGATCTTATTTAACCATGTCTTTGAGAGAATCATAAAGGAAAGACAAACGGCAACGTATTTAGTGCAATTCACGAACTCTTATCAACTGATATAAATTTTGCTCACCAATTCTAGGTAATTACTTTAACAAAAATTCCTCTTCAAAATCCTTATTATTTTTTTCTAGCTGCTTTCTAAGTTTAATATTAGTTTACAAGAAAAATAAAATTTACTTTTCTGGGCTTTTTCTGGGCAGAAAGAGGAGTAAATGAACGTTCAATAACTATATCATCAAACGTTCCCCTTGGTTACTTTGTGCAACAATTTTCACTATGACATTGTTCATGGTGTCACTGAAACCAGCAAGCGCTATTATTGCATCATCCTCGCTATTGACACTGCTATTGACACAAATAACACTGCTATTGACACAAATTTGCTTGAAACGCAACTTTTTTTTTTTTTTTTTTTTTTTTTTTTTTCTTTTTATTTTTTTTTTTTTTGCTTTACCTTGTAGAAACATTAGTATTTCTTTAAAACAGGACAGATGAAAAATGAGCAATGCCCTCGTCGGGACTCGAACTATGGACCTCTCGAATACGCGCCGAGCGTGCTGGCCACTACACCACGAAGGCATGCCAAGAAGGCGGAAGAAATACCTTATATACTCCCCCTTTTAAAGGGCGACTGGAGATTAGGGGACTCAGTTGCCAAATCTTAGTAGTGGAGAATCATCATCCACCACCTTTTTTAGTTCGGGCGCCACTGTAGAGAAGCTAGGCCATTTCGAAGCATGAGAAATGAAAAATAAGCAATGCTCCCGCCGGGTGCCGAACCACGGACCCCTCGTATACTCGCCGAGCGTGCTGACCACTACACCACGAAGGCGTGACAAATACCTTATACCCTCCAAAACTAAAATAATTTTAGTATTTTCTTTGGATGTTTTGTAAAGAGCAGAAGAATAAAATAATAGTATCAAAAGTATTTGCTTATACAATCCGGAATCCATTTTCTCTGGTAGTCTCAAAAATTCATGTTATAATTAACATTCTAATTTGGTTAATTTAGCATACATCTTGGTATAACCCTTCAAAATATTCCAAATTATGATCATGTCATTTTGCCCTTGTACCCAGTAACCTCTATACCCAGTAACTACATATGTAAAAATAAATGAAGGTATGAAACGCGCATTCTGAGATTTACATACAAGCATTCGGAAAGGTTTTCCCCTTAGGTAAAAAAACTGCCTTCATATACATCGTTCTTCGAAAGACCTTCGGTTTCATATTTCAATACCTTTTCCTTTACATCATTTGATTAAAACTATAGGAAAATGAATATATTAAATGTAATAAGTTACTCTCATCGATTGCTGTAATTAATATTAACCAGAATAGTCTGTTATCATTTAATACCGCTATTAGCTTACATATCTATTCATGTTATATAGAGAATGGAATTTCGTATCCAGTAAGAGATAACGTAAGGCCTTTCTGAAAGAGTTTTATTAGTTAAGGAAAATTTTTATTGCTGCCATAATAGGCCCATCAAAAAATAAATTTCGTTTTATTTTCATTGCGTTATATTACAATTATGACAATTACTACTTTCAAAATTATATCTTTACTTCCTTGTACGAAGTTCAAGATTTTCGTGATTACAATACTTCCTTTACTTCCTTGTACGAAGTAAAGGAAGTATTGTAATCGCGAAAAATTCTGGGTACCATATTTCAATTAAAATATCCATTTTGGCTATTATCGAATGCCATTTAACGACGTTTTTGCATCATATTTGTACGTAAGGACAGAATAAAGGACTCTTTTTCCTCAAACGAACTATAAACATGATTTAAAATAGATTCAGAAGAGATTTTTTCGTGGCATCTGTACGTAAGTACGTATCTATCTCGTATAACTCAAAAGTACTCAAAGTAGTCTCAGAACGTTGAAATTTTGTATATAGGATTTATTAAAGGACTATTATAATATACAGTTGTGCACTTCTATTTTTGGTTGCAATAGGCCGCACCAAAAGTACATAAATATATATACCCACTCCGTTACTCGGCTCAGTGAGCTCAGTTTTTTAATCTTATATGTTGGTTTAGTTGCGTATTTTTTGCTTTAGGATCAATTGTGTTGTTCTTATCTTCCGGTTAAGGTTTTTATGCCTTTATTTAATCTGCATAAAATATTTGCAGAATTATCAAGAATTTAAAAGTTGTTTAAGTCCGGCTAAGCCAATTTTTTTACCATAGCAAACATATTTGTTTACACTTGAAACTTAGTAGAATAGTGAGTTAATTCTTTCCGCACCTTCAGTGTCTTTTTGCCGAGTGGGACCAAAAGAAATCTTTTAGTTTTGTGCTCCGAAAAATCTGCTTTCTTGCCTGCTGACCGAACTGCTTGTTTTTTCGTAGAAACTGTAATTTTAATTGCTTTAACTGTACTTGGTGTTTTATGTTTTTTCTATATCTTTCAATTTTTAATGAAAATATTTTTGTAATTTTGCCTTGCCGCATATTCAGTACTGAATTAATTGAATGACAAACATATATCTAATGAAATTCGTGGAAATAAGTGTTTCGTATTGACAGCAAATATTGTCGCCAGTCTGTCTCGGACAGAGGAGGATGTTTACGAGTAGCACATGCGCATTAGGCAAGCGGCGCTGAATCGTCTGTTAAAATTGTTTCTTTTTTATTTGTTTAATTTCTTTTATACATCGTTTCCGGTTTATTATAATATTTGAATTGAGCATGTGGCAACGATTAGATAATTTTTCAGACGATATAATTTTTGTGCACTGTGAGTTATAAAATAAATGAATTGTAACGCTTTCAAGTGTACCTAACGTCAGAGTGCAGCTGTGGTAAATAAATATAATAAATTTTAAAGAGCGTATTTATTTTATTGTGGTTTACGCGCTATCAACGAAGTAGATTTAATTCAATTCAATAAGTTTAAATGAAATGCAGATAATTTAATATTTCGTACAAGGACGTCGTATGGTGTACAAATAAAATTTTTTACATATTCTAAACATTCAGCAATCTTTTCTCATCTATTTTGGAAAATACTCACATTTTTGAGAAATGAAAAAATAACTGGGACTCGAACACGTTACAACTACTTGTTCATTTTTAATAACGGTTTACTTTGATTCTCGAATGCTATAATTTACGCTTCAAACTACGAACCATTGTTTTGTTAAGAAAATTACATCGCTCGCATAATCGCAGGTATCAACTGCTTCAGTGATTATTGTATTGTAAACTAAAATAATGCCTTTCATAGAGGAATCACGGGATATTAAATATGGGTTTATTTGATATTTGCTATTATTTTCTTTCACAAATACATTTCCTGTTAGAACAATATATTGTTGAATTTTTAACGAAACTCGCTTATACAGTTTCAGCTATTCAAAAACGTTTAAAAGTATAATAACTATGTAAGCAAACTGTGAACAATCTACCCCTTGATAGTTTCTCGCTTATCCTTCATAAGGTAGCAATATACTGCAGTTATGTTCTCGTAGCGACCTTGTTGTAACAAACACTTTCTAAATTATTATTGCATTAAAGCATACAGAGGGCCATCTAAAAATGTATTATTTACATCTACGACACGAACTTAAGTAAAAGTAAAGTAACTTGCTATTTTAATCACAGGAAAAGTGTTTACATTTTTGTGTCTTTATTAGTGGAATGGAATTTATAAAAATACGGCACTGGGAAAAATAAATATATGCTGAAACATACGTAATGAGCATAACTGCTAATTTAAAAGCAAATAATTTTTCAATTTGTCGTCTGCGAACTAATTCAACCTGCTCAGATCGAGTTACTTTTGCTTAATTATTTATGAATAATATTATTCTGATCACCTCAGCCCATTTATCTAGTGGAATATATATCGGATCTTGCAATTCTGTTGGCCTAATGATCCGTGAGAAGACACTGGTTTGGGTAAAGTATAACGTTCCTGCGCACTCCTCATTAAGAGAATTTGAAGTTAGAGTGATTTAAATTTTCTTAAAAAAGTGCTGTTTAGCTAAATTAAACACATGACTTTCTTGTACGGAATATTAAATTATACGTACTTTTTCCTGCCTTTCATTTAAACTTATTTCCTCTAATGTCATTAGAGATATATTTCTCATTCAATTAATTCAGTTCTCACTTCACGACGAGGCAAAAATACATAAAAACTCAAAATAACTATATTAAAAATTGAAAGATATAGAATAATATAAAAGACCAAATACAGTTAAAACAATTAAAACACATTTTTTACAATTAAAATTACAGTTTCTACGCAAAAACAAGCAATTCGGCCAACGGGAAAGACGGCAGATTTTTCGGTGCACGAAACTGAAAGTTTACTTTGGGTCCCATTCGGCAAAAAGACACTGAAGGCGTAGAAACTGACTTGATTTATTGTGGACGCTATGCTGAGTCAACATATGGGATAATTTAATAACTTAAATAATAATTCCAGAATGGATGAAGCATAATTTAATTCGCAGTAATAAAAGAAGACGTTACTTTGTTGTTGTGAAGCTTAGTTTCTCTAGATTGGCAACAAATTCACTATTTTGCTAAGTTTCAAATTTAAAAAATATGGCTGGTATGGTTAAAAAAAATTGGAGTAGCCGCACTTAAACAACTTTTAAATTGTTGATAATTCTATGGCTATAACGTGCAGGTTAACTAAAAGCAAAACAACATTAAAGCCTAAGACTAAAAATATAAAAGATAGGTTCAGATCTACAGGCTGTCCCACATACAAGACTTCAACGTTCTGAGATTATTCCTTTTTGAGTTATACGAGATATATGCATACGTACAGACGCCACAAAATCCCTTCTGAATACATTTTAAATCAGTTTTATAATTCGTTTGGGGAAAAAGAGTCCTTTATTCTGTCTTTGCGTTCAGATGTTACGCAAAA
This sequence comes from Stegodyphus mimosarum, assembly GCA_000611955.2. Lineage (NCBI taxonomy): Eukaryota > Metazoa > Arthropoda > Arachnida > Araneae > Eresidae > Stegodyphus > Stegodyphus mimosarum. The sequence continues at coordinate 329,642 of KK113129.1, forward strand.
ACATCATTCAATTGCATTCGATAGATGTCAAAATGGATATTTTCGTTGAAATATTGTACTCAGAATTTTTCGTGCTTGCTATACTTCCTTTACTTCGTACAATAAAGTAAAAAATGATACTTTTTATAAGGCATTCCATCGCAAAGTCTTATTATAATAAAATGCACTTTATATCATACAGTATTTAAGTTTCGATAGTAATGAAAAATAGAAACCTCCATAAAAAAAATCTAAAAGCCTTCAAATTGCGCCCAAAGGCCCTTTTTTTTATCGTTTTGTGTGTTACCTTTATTTATTAAATATCATGTTCTTTGCTCTTAGACCACGTGAAATTCAGTTCAATATCAATGTCACAAAATATTTAAAAACAGCATATCTTTAGGATTTTCGGTAAGCAGTCTCGTGCGACGGAGATAGAAATGATTTTTCCGTACGGTATTGCCATTGCTCGCTTTCAAATCGTTGAGTTTGTTAATGAAAAATTCGTTAAAGTTTTACAAAATATGAAATAGACAATAAAATAAATTCGAAACTCAAAATTCGGGCTTTTAGGTGCTCATTTTCGGGTGGAAGAATATGTAATTCAAAATTTAATGGCTTTAAGTACTGTCGTTTTTTCACAATGCGAAACGCGTAAGTACATTTATGCACATTCTTCATTATTTAATTTCTTTAAATATAATACAGGGCGATAACATTAGGTGGCAACATTTTAAAGGTGATTCAGACTTTTAGATTGATTCAGTGCAAAATGCCGTTTCGACTAATAGGGCTAACGCTCTTTGTGCTCAAAACTGCAGAAATTTATACTGATAACAATAGTTAGGGATGCATTTGCTAAATATTAAGTTATAGAAATTCTCAAAATCATCCTATGTTTAACACATAGTGCTTTGTCTAAAAATTAGCCTGTTCAGAATAAAGTTCATATGAAATTTTAAATAAAGTGAAATGGAGATTAGGAAAGAAACCTTGCTTTATGCCTTGGATTTTAAAAGCTCATATGGCGAAAAAATTAGCTGCTTCATCTAGGATTTCCAGTATTTGGAAAAATTATTTGAAAAGTATCAACACTTTTCCTTAGAGAATTCGAATCGACCTTGATAGTAAGGTTAATATCGAGTAATTTACATAAGATGTTATCTTCTTGAAGATAGTGTTCTTGCTTTTGAGAAAGAATAACCATTCTTAAGGAAAAGAAATTTCTTGCTGTATAAAAGGGTATGTAGAAAGTGCTATAATTAGTCCAAAGGGATGTAGTCCCGAAGGACTATTACTTTCGTTTGGGCGTTTTGCGTCGTTTCACAAAAATGTCCGATTCACTTTTCAATTTAGTGCTTATGTTTCTTTGTTGGTAATTGAAGTTGCATTGGGTTGGCTATTGGAATTTTTGGAATTGTACTGTGTTGGTTATTGGGTCTGTACTGGATGGATTAATGGAATTGTATTGGGTTGACTATTGGAATTATATTGGGTTGGTTTTTGTGTTCGTATTGGGTTTAGTTTAATGTTTGTTTCGTTCGGCAAGTTATTATATTATTAAGCAAGATCCCTTTGGACGTAATCTAAAATCTGAATCCTTTCAGATTTTTCTTTTTTATAATTTTATTTTTATAGAATAAATTAAGGACACCATTTCAGGAAGTATAAGAATATAAACAGCATTTAATTAATTAAGGTAATTAAAATTTTAAAAATGGATAATTTGAAATGAAAATTTGTTGTAAATTATAAGCAGTTTAAGCTATTAAATGTCCGTGATGATTAAACGGTATTTCACATCCTAAAGGGAGTGATAATTAAAAAATATTTAATATTTTATTTAATTTTGCGTAATTTATTTTCCAGCAGTCTGGAATATCGAGAAACAGGTTTCCAAATAAATCAAAGAAATTTTTTTTAAGTTTTTGAAAATGTTAAATCTTTTAATTAATTATCTTTTGAAAACAAAATACTTTTTAATTAATTAACTATTGACTTTTGAAGATAATACCTTTTAATTAATTAACTTCAAGTTATCTAGATTTCGGATACACGCTGTAACGTTCGCTTTCTTGTTTCTAATTTATCTCTCAAATCTGCTAGATTTCAAACTTTTTGGTCCTCGAATGTCATTGGAATTATGGATCGATAAATTTCTATTTCATTTTGTTCACTTTATTTTTGAATTTGAATATAGAAAATATGTAATTCTTTGGAGAATTCGAATGCTTTTAAGTATATCTAAGTTTAATCTACGTAAAAAGAGAAAAATAAGTAAATATTTAAAAAATCAATAAATATAATCTTTGCTTCTAGGTAAGTTTTCTATAAATTATTTATAACAGCATGAAGGTAAAAAGAAAGAAATTTTAATCGAGCTTAGTGGAGAAACGAAACCAAAACCCCAGTTCGACTAGCGAAAAAAAAAATAAAATAAAAAATGAAATAAAAAAGAGTTAATGAAGATAAGTGGATTTCACGGCAGGAATGTATCTAATAAACCCATTTCACAGCAGCCTCCCAACAGTAGCATCGAGGTAAGATCTCGCTCGGCGTACTCCTCATTTGTAGCACGGCTGCAATCTGAATAATTATTCGCCCTTTTGGTGAACTTTCACATGATCCAGTGTGAGATATTTATTCGCTTGCAGGTTATCGAATCTGTTTCAGAAGTTCAAATGTTGCAAATACTATATCATACTTGCTTCAGTTAACAACCACACGAATAATTTTGCTTTACATTCTTAATAATATTTAACATACTGTTTCCATCTGATTAAAAATATTATGTCTTACTAATACTAGCATCTTACTCGTTTTAAATAAAACCTGACTGGGAATGGCAGATGGATAATTTTTGCTCTTGACGGCTTTTTATTTATGAAGCAGTTTGACTAATTCTACTTTCAGCACTTAAAGGTAGATTTGCTATCGAAAAGTAATTTTGTATTATTGCTTAAGATTTAACGGAATTATTTCTTATCATATATTAAAACCTTCGTAAATTATCCCAAAAAGTGCAAAGAAAATTCTGTGGGGTTGTCAAGTCCAGTAGTTAAATGCTGTCTAAATTTGCACGCACACACACTCACCAAAAAAAATAACAGTCTTAACTTAAGAAATACAAAGGAAAATTGTAAAAGAAATTAAAATGAATTGTTACCTTTCTCAGTGTGTTATTCTTGAAAAAGGAAACCTCAGATTTAGACTTAGTTCAGTTGTTCTTAACATTTTTTTGCCTCATGTACACTTTTCATAATGGCTAGACCATCATTCTTTAAAAAACTCAAAAATATATACACATTTATTTAAACTTAGAATGTTTTAATGTATTTTATAAATTAGGCAAGACAGTTGTTGATAAATACAAAAATTTAAATAAAAGTAGCTTTTTGTATTCATAAACTAAAGCTAAATACTTGGTTGGCTGGTGTCGTGTCCTTTCAGAAGTCAAGTAGATCCATGCGTGGAAATCACTACTTTTGCAAGTTACACATTCTTTTGACTATATAACTCTCCCTGGAAAGGAAATTCTCCCAAGCTTTGCACAGCTGCATGTATTGCTGGACAGGTGAAAATGTGTTCTGGAGAAAGCTTCGTTTCGGAGCAGTTTCTACAAGTTCTATATGATCTGTTCTATATATTCTATACATCATCTATCAAGTTCTATATATTCTATATCATCGCCATTAATTTTCATTACTCTAAAATGACACGTTCTCAGTCTCGTAACTGTCTTTGTGATTTCTCTGTTTGCATCAATCTCACATATCTGATGGTCTTTTTTAATATATTTCTCTTTCAGGCTATACCTGGCTTTAGCATCTTCTAAAGTGACGTGGATTAAGTTGTTGAGATTTCTTACCTTTTTGCCAGTTCATTAGTTGCCTCGTTTTCAACGATTCCAACATGTGCAGGTATCCATTGCATAATGCACGTCTTTCCCATCTGGTTGATTGTTTCTAGGTGTTGGTGTACATTCTGGGTCAGTCTTGATTGTTACCTCCAGGGCAGCCTTAGAGTCACATTAAATTATAAGTCCGCAGGCTTAATCATTATTATTTAAGTCGATGTAAATTCTCAGGGCCTCCTGGATTGCTCTTAATTCTCATGTTAAGTTGAAAGCAATGTTACCTGCTCCATGGCTTTGGAGTATAGTTGCCCCACTTGGTACAGTGATCTAAATACTGGTTGCACCCTTGTTCGATAGTCTAATGTAATGAACTATCTATAACCCTTAGAGGGCGCGTCCCGAAGGTAGTGGATAGGGGAATGCCTCCTTCGAATAGCAGAAGAGCAATGAAATACCTTCCATGGACCAATAGGCAGAAGTCCAACCTCTTGAGAAAATGGCAACCATTTTTCTACGACAGGTCAAGCTAAATATTTAATACATAAATAAGAGGTTGAAATAAAAAGGCTTTCCCCCTGAAACTATAAAATTTCCTCCTGGTTGAGAACCTCTGTTCTAGACTCATTATAAAAAGAAGAATGTTCATGTCGGGTTCGGGCTGGACGACTAGCCGGGAGTGCTTCTAATTACACACCGAAAGCGGAGAAAAGAACTTAACATTCTCTCCCACTTAAAGGACAACTGGAAATATAGGAACCTAGTCGCAAATCTAGGTGGCAACGAGTTATTTTTTATCACATTTTAGTTTGAGGGCCACTGTAGAGTCATTCGATTATACGGAGCAGAAAGCATGAAAAATCCACAAATATCTTTCCAGGATTCGAACTCCAAAACTTCCATTTGATGACCGGGCGTGTTTCCAAGTACACAAAACCTGCAGGAAATACGGAGAAAATATCTTAGGAACTGTAAGGTAAGGCTGTAAATAGATTTCAGTTTTCACAGAATTATATAAATCATACATTAAAAAGACTTTAGTTCGATTTGTAATCCATTAGTTACCTGTTGCATTGTTAGTGGTTACGAATGGTTAGGTTTAGTTATAGGTTAAATAACCCATTATTATTTGCAGTGTACTACTATTTCTACTTCTGACCAGCAAGTGTATAGACCGACAGAGCTTCGCCACTGACGCTGAACGCTTGTGACGCTATTCCCTTGTTTAGCTCTGAGAGTAACATTATCCGGCATTAGCTTTCAGCCAGCTGAGTTACATTCAAAATTAGTTAGAATATGGCCAACGATGTTAGGCTTTTACAGTGTAAATCTGCAGCATTAAGTTGCCATTTAATTTTCTCACTCCCACTATATGCTATCTGGATCTCTCAAGTTAAGGAGATTAAATTCTGAGCCCCAGTCATGCATTTGTTAAAGTTTTAAGTAAAAAGATTTATTTAAAACTTCTTCTGTGCCTATAGTTGTTTCCATAGACGAGTTGATACCTTATGAAACAGTCATCTCAATGGAAACTAAGTAATTAATCAGGTGAGAAGTTTAAATGTGGGCAAAGATCACTGACCTGTACAAAAGTTCTCTCGAGCATTTACTGTTAATATATAGATAATCATTTCATCTACTGCGTGCGCACAAAAAATTTGTCACTTTGGTATCGTATGTTATAGTTTTTGCTCATATTTATATTAATTCACGATGAAGAACAGATTTTTAGAAAAATTAACTGCATTAGCTTTTTTTCTTTGCAATTTTATACTATGGTTTTACATTTGAAATGCGTCAATGAGAAAGTGAATCGAAGAAGCATAGCATACTTCGATTATGGGAGGTCTATTTGTATACAGACGTCCTTTATTTTTGAAGGACAATTTTTATCTGTCTGTCGATATTTTTGTTTCTAATAAGAACTTGTAAATACATTAGGTAATTTTGAAGCAGGACATACGAAAAATGAACAATGTTTTTCGCCGGGACTCGAAACAAGGACCTCTTGAATACGCGCCGAGTGTGCTGGCACTACGAAATTATGCTAAGAGAAACACCTTATATACTGCCCCTTTTAAAGGGCGATTAGCGAATCCAGTCGCCAAATCCTGGTGGTAAAGAATGATCATTCATCACCTTTTTTAGATTGGAGGCTATTGTAGAGACATTAGGTGATTTCGAAGCAGGAAACGAAAAACATGAGCAGTGCCTTCACCCGGAATTGAACCTCGGACTTCTCGAATATGCGCTGAGTGTGTTGGTCATTACACCACGAAGGCAATAATAAGTTCATTCAAATAATAAATTCTTTCGAGCAATATTTATTAACAAATAATAAGTTCTTTCGAACTTATTTCGAATTCGTAGTAGATAAGGGGTCAATGATGCTATTGTACATAATATATTGAATGTTCTGCGTAATGAACAAATTATTGTGAAAGAATGATGAATATATATTAACTTATGATTTACACTAAGTAATACTCATAACGCTTCGTACGTTCAGTGTATTTGAAATTTTGTCAGATGGATTTTTTCATTGAAAATTATGTCGATTTAAGTTAATGCTTAGTTTTTGATTCATTGTAATTACCAATACATGAAAATCAAAAGGTTAATTCTAAAATGTATAACATTAGATGCATACAGTGAAAATTTCTCTCATTGAGCATACGAAATGTACACTCTGTAAAAAAAACGGGCGAATTCAAAAGTTCTCGTTCTTCTGGGGATTTTATTAAGAGGAACTTTCAGATGTGGTAGTAATTACAGCTGCAAATTTGTCCTCCATGACAGCTCTTGGTGTTTGCAACTGCAGATGCTAATATTGAAGGGAAATGTCGCTCCAAATGTTACGAAAGTTTGCTTTTGCAATAAAAGTGTTTGATTGTAAATGAAGTTTATGTATACCAAAGTATAACCTAAACCTTAAATAGAATAGCATACTTTTGTTATGGTAAAAGCTACAAATTTTTACGGCAATAAAATTCTTATACATTTTATTTTATAAAGCAGTTCAGTTCCATTTAATTCCAATGGTACACTCTGGATAAAAACAAAAAATAGGACAGTCTTGTATCTCCTGTTCTTATTGGGCCGATTAACGACATTTAACTTGCGTTTTCCATGTCTCGAAAGTGCTACATAGGATGCACATTAGATTTATATGCAGCATTCTTGAAACATAGGCATCCAGGTCCCCATCCTGGAGTGATGAACTATGTTATTCAAAATTTGATAACTCTAGGTACCGTTGTTTTTTTCACAGTGCGAGTCACGTAATTCATGCAGGTTTTTCACTGTTTGATTTTTTTAAATATAATATAAGACGATAATATTTGGTGGCAACAATTTAAAAATCGCATGTAAGTGATTCAGAGCAAAATGCCATTTCGAGACTAATAGCCCTTCTGGAATTACGCCCATTTTTTCCCTTTTTTTTAATTGAGGAAAAAAGTATATTTCCTCGTGCTCCATAAAGTACTATACGAGGTTTACAAACTCGAAATTAAAAAAGATACATCAACTTTAAATAATAGAATTAATTCAAACATCTTTGACTAAGGAACATACACAAAAAAGAAAAATAATATACAAAGAAAATCATTTACAACATTCAAAATAAACATCGGTAAAGTCATTAAAAGCGTGGTAGGCAGAGTTAAAGAAACAACTTCTTTTAGCCCATTTGGGCTAAAAAATGCTTTTGATTGGTTGCGAATGATCGCATATTTATTTAAACCTATTTAATGTTTAGCTTTAGATCGCGAAATTATGCTGAAACAATTTAAAAAAAAATATGTACTCTTTCCGTTCAAGGTGATATAATTGTATTTATTATTTTTTTCCGAATACCTTGGCCATTATAAGTCTCGTGTTTTAAGTTATACTTGAGTTCTATGTAAATAAAAATTTAATCACTTAACATACAAAATATTTGTTGTATATCTTTTGATGCATGATCAATGCTAAATGCGTTTGCTATGTTTCTGGATGGCGAATATTCGTGTAAATTAAAAATAGACTGAATTACTTCTATGTCTTCTTGTTTCTGATAATGAGACAATTTCTAATTTGTCGAATTGGCGTGGTATCCTGTTAACTGAATGTAATCAAAATGCAGATCAGTGAAAGGTATGCAGACCAGTATACTAGTTATTTGTCTGAGAAACCGTTAAAAGACAGGAATTAATATCAAATATTTTTAAAAAAAAACATCGTTTATTTGAAGTAATTGAAATAAAGAAGGAAAATACGATAAACCGACATACGCTTGAATAGGTTTTACTGTCGATTAATCAGAACAACAAATTACTAATTAGAATTCCTATCATTTCTCCGCATTGTAAAAGCTCCCAAAATAAATTCGTTGCAAACAACGACTTATCCTTGAACAAAACACGCTTCTAACCACGTGTTTTTATGATGGCTTTCGAGTTCAGAAGGCTTTTTCGTTTATTCACAGTTGGCTAAACGTTGTTTTCTCCTCAAAGAGCGGGAGTTCTGGTGAGGACCTTGCAGGAAAAGCTTCGCGAAGCTTCTATTAAAATATAATTCTTTTCCTCAGACAAATAAAAGGTCAAAATGTAACCGCTTTTGTCACGAAATAAAACTGTTATAATTTCTTACGTTCCTCATTAATATGGGTGCGTTGCCTAACGCTGCAAGCATTTTTAACAGCGCTTGAAACATAACAGATTTTTAGTCCAAAGAGACTTTGTCCCTGAAGGACTATTGTTTTCGTTTTGCGATTTTGTGTCGGAAACATTAAAAGTCTGTATCACTTTTCAAACTGTTGCCACGAAATATTGCAGCCCTGTATTATATTTAAAGAAATTAAATAATGAAGAATGTGCATAAATGTATGTATGTTTCTCGCATTGTGATAAAACCACGGTACCTGAAGCCCTCGAATTTTGAATGCCGTGATCCTGTTGCGAATATAGGCATCTGGAAGCCCAAATTTGAAATTTGGAATTTGTTTTATTAACGATTTCATATTTTGTAAAACTTTAACGAATTTTTGATTAACAAACTCAAGGATTTCAAAGCGGGCAATGGCAACGTCGTACAGAAAAAAAAAACATTTTTATCTGCAGCGCGTGAGACTGTGTGTAGGAAATTCTAAAGATATGCTCAGTTTAAAATTGTTTTGCGATATTGTTCTTTAACTGAATTTTATGGTTTAAATGCGAAGAACATGATATTCAATAAATAAAAGTAACATACAAAATGTTTAAAAAACGCCCCTTTGGATGTAATTTAAAATCTGAAACCTTTCAGATTTTTTTTCTTTATTACTGTTGCTGTTATTACTTAATTGACTGGAAGAAATCTCTTGTATTACTGTAATATTAAACAGCTGCTCCTGAACAGTGCATACGTTTCTGATGGTCAGACAGTAATGTAATGGCGGTATGTAGGAGAGTTACAAATATCATTTTATTCTTTTGTTTCATCTATATCATAACCGCCTCATGAAGAAATGCTACAATTATAAAAGACAGTTTTTTTTACATGCTTTTGCTTGATATTTTGTAATATCTCTCACATATTTTTCAATAATTTGACCCACAAAATTAGCTCAAGATTATGAAATACCATATCAGTAAGAAGAATGAAGTTATTTTGGGGGAAAATATTTTATAATAACAATTTTGTAAGAACTGAAATAGAATTTTAACAAATTTGGCAAGTAGAATTATTTTCAACCAAATAATGATACCAAGGATTCAAATGTGAAAATAAATTTCCAATAATTAAAAAAATATTACTGTGAATGAACAATATACACATGAAATTCTAAACAAATATTGATTTTATCTCTATATATAATACCGTAGAGACATTAGGTTTTTTTTAAATCAGGAGATTTGAAAAATGAGCAATGACTTAACCGGGACTCGAACCACAGACTCTCGAATACGCGCCGAGTGTGCTGACCACTACACCACGAAGGCATGCCAAGAAGGAGGGAGAAATACCTTATAATATAAAAAAGAATGTCTGTGTGTATGTTCGCGATTAACTCAGTCACTACTATAGTTATCGTTATCACACTTTCTACAATTCTTTTCTGGGTCCTGGAAATGGTCGATGTCCACTTTTTACAAATAGCTAAAATCAGAGATATTATCTAAAAACTCGGAAAACTCTAATTTTCACTCTAACGGCAACAGTCTCGCAAGCTGGAGATAAAAATCACAAGCGCCTGGCCCCAGCCACCACCCCTGTTCTTACTGGTTGCCATTTATGACGTCAGGTTGAAGAGATTTCATTATCTGTTTACGTTAAGTGAACTTACACTGCTTTGGTCTTGGTTATGTATAAATGTGAATTTGTGGAGCTGGGGATCAAGCCTTTGGCGCGCAAAAATGCCGCGGGGAATTCATTTGGTCACTATATGACATCACAAGTCGTGTCCAATAAGAGCTTGGGGTGGCGGCTGGGGCCAGGAGCTTGTATAAAAATCTGCTTTATTTCGAGAAGTGTTGCCACTGCTCGCTTTCAAATCGTAGAGTTTGTTAATAAAAAATTCCAAAGTTTTACAAAGAAATAAAAATTGCATTGCCAATATTAAACAGATTATTCCCATCTTCGTACAACTTTAATCGGCCGATATATTAATTAAACACTCTGAAAAAATTAATTTTCGCACTCATTTTTCTAAATGGAAACAGTCTCGGGCGTTGGAGATAAAAATATTTATTTCGAAAAGTGCTGCTACTGCTCGTTTTCAAATGTATAGAATTTGTTAATCAAAAATTTGTAAGTTTTACAAAATCTCTCTCTATATGTATGTAAAGAAGAATGCCTGTTTGTGTGTTTGTTCACGTTATTGATTTCTGATCCATTATGATCAATTTGTTTGCCACTTTTAATCGACTAAAATTGAATGAATATATGAATATAGGTGAAATATTGGATGGAACGTGAGCTTTTACGACCAATTAGATTATAAAGACGAAAATGATTAAAAACTGCGTGCCGTTGTTGCTGATATAATGAGAGAGAATTAGTCTATTTTTCTATCGCTATTTTTTATGTGGGTTCCATATCGCATCGGACTGAAAAATGTATGACTATGAATTATTTTTTGCATCGTTATTAGAGCAGGATTACAGCCTATCGCTTTCTTTGTTGTTAGATACATTATTCTCAATCTAACTTAACTGTCATGGGGTGCTTCCGCTAGTTTAAATATATTTATATTTCTTTTTTCTTCTATATATCAAATTTAACAATATATGTGAATGTTTCATTTGCGAAAACAAAAATCTAATTACATTGTTTGCTTATAAAATAAATTATAAAGAAGGAGGAGTTAAAAGACAAGGGATATTTATATAATTGCCAATCACAGGACTGAAAAATAAGAAATCCAGAAGGAATACGTGACCCTGATGCGACAAGGTCACATACAGAGGCTTTTATTTATCCCCCTTTACTATTTTTCTCATCTGCTCATTTTATCGCTTTAATAAACTCTTGTGGGAGTTTTCTCGCTTAGTTTGTTTTTACAACTCTTGCCAAATCTTTCAGCATGATATATTTAAAAGTATCAATGCCCGCAGTCTTCCACCCCCCCCCCACATGAAAAAATGGGAAATCCATGCTGTAAAATCAAGTGAAATATTTATGCAAAAAAAAAGTCTGTTTCAAACATAAAAACATAATAAATGTTTAATTTTTTCATTTGATGGTGCTTGCGCAACTTACCTTGAACTACATGTCCTTGAATGAAAAGTAGTAAATGTAAGTTGATTAAATATGCATTACTGAATGCGCTGGTAGACATATTGGAAAATCTGCATTAAACGTCCACGCTGAAGTCATTTTAAGCGCTTTACTAATGGTTTCCGTTAAGCTTTCAAGCATTATAGATTTTAGATAATCAAAAGGGACATCAGTTTATGGAAATGTACTAATAAAATCTCAGTCGTTTAAATTCATTAACATAATTCTATTAGTTTGTGTCGATTGCTTTGATTGTTCAATAGAATTTACAGAACTCTTGTTATCAAAAAGGCTTGTAATGGGCACTTTGTTAAAAATATCATGCAGACGAAGATAACTAGTCAAAGGGGCTTTGTACCTGAAGGACTATTGTTTTCGTTTTGCGATACTGTGTGGTAACACTCTGAAAAGCCGTTTCGTTTTTTAAATTGTTGCCACCAAATATTATCGACCTGTATTATATTTGAAAAAATTAAATAATGAAGAATCTGCATAAATATATATATGTTTCTCGCATTGTGATAAAACAACGATACTTACAGCCATTGAACTTTGAATAACGTAATCCTGCTGCGAATGTGAATCTAGAATGAATCTGGAAGCCCAAATTTGAAATTTGGAATTTGTTTTATTATCGATTTCATATTCTGTAAAACTTTAACAAATTTTTGATTCACAAACTCAAGGATTTCAAAGCGAGCAGTGGCAACGTTGTACAGAAAAAAAAATTTTTACCTCCAACGCGTGAGGCTGTGAATTGGAAATTCTAAAAATATGCTCAATTTATAATTTATTTGGCGATATTGCCGTTGAACTCTGAAATTTTTCAGATTTTCTTTTTAGTCCAAAAGGGTTCTGTCCCTGAAGGACTATTGTTTTCTTTTTGCGATTTTGAGTTGAATCACTCTGAATGTCGGTTCACACTTTTCAAATTGTTTCCACGAAAATTATCGCCCTGTTTTACATTTAAACAAAATAAATAATTAAGAATCTGCATAAATGTATGTATGTTTCTCGCATTGTGATAAACCAACGGTACCTAGTCCCATCAAATTTTGAATGACGTAATCCTACTGCGAATATGGGCATCTGGAAGCCCAAATTTTAAATTAGAATTTGTTTTATTACCAATTTCGCATTTTGTAAAACGTTAAAGAAATTTTGAGTGACAAACTCAAGGATTTCAAAACGAGCAATGGCAGCGTTGTGCAGAAAAAAAAACATGTGTATCGGAAATTCTAAAGATAAGCTAAATTTAAAATTATTTTGCGATATTTCTCTTGAAATGAATTTTATGGTTTAAGTGTGAAGAACATGATATTTAATAACTAAAGGTAACTCACAAAATGTTAAAAAAACGCGGCTTTGGACGTAATTTAAAATCTGAAACCTTTCAGATTTTTTTTTTATTTTAATCATTTTTTTATTAAGATAATATCCAAGAAATACACGCAGTCGAAGCAGATTATGAAAGTTCCTTTTTCTTCAACTTTAAATAGCCACAGAACTGTTCCATTCTTTTAAAAGTTATATCTTTTATGTACTGAAAAAAAAAATAAATAAAAGGGGGGTGGACAGTTTTGTATCTTTCGTTCTACTGGACAGATTGTCGAAATTCAAATTGCGTTTTTCATGTCTCGAAGGCGCGTCTTAGGATATGTATTATATTTATATATAGCATTAACCTAACATAGGTATTGTGATACAAAATCGGACTTTTTTTTGAAATAATATACCATTTTTTCCAGATTTCAATTCTATGTCTCAAATTATGCCTATATATTTAATTTTCTAATCTTTGGTGAGAAATTTGTGGAGAAATTTGAAAATTTATCTTGGCTCATTTTTTTCAGCTTATGCCAAGGATAATTCACTTAATTTATAGCAATCTGTTTTGTTTTATTTTTTTTTCATTGTAGACGAGCGGAAGAATAGTCATCATTCATAGTTTGAAATAATTTTAACAAAGTGCATAAACTACATTTGGCGTTATTATCGCTTAAAACATATATGCCAAACTTCAAAAAGCGCCAATATATAAATTCACGAACATCCTATTAAATTTTGAATAAAAAATTCTAATTTTTTTTTGCAGGTATGCTTAGAAATACATCTGCTTTAAGACGATGGTAAAATTTTATAGGTTATAATTAAAATATTTTTTCGAAAAAATTATAAAAATTATATAAAAATACAAATTTTAAAATTAAATCATTAAAAATGAGAGAGTTTTATTTGGAAGGAATCCAAATTTCGAAATGGGAAAGGAAGAATCAAATAAGTTTAATAAAAAAGAGATTTTAATAAATATGTACCAAATTCAATTAACATGGATGAGCTAAAACTTTGAGATATAATGTTTTAAAAACTAGTCGTGCGATTTTTACAAAACTTGTCAGTTTATCATAATTTGAGGCGTCAAAACGAAATATGAAAAAAGAATTGGTATATCATATCAGAAAAAGTTTCGATTTTGTGTCAAAATACCTATGTTAAAACAATGCTATATATAAATCTATTATATATCCTAAGTCGCACTTTCGAGACATGAAAAACGAAAGTTGAATTTCGTCAATGGGCCCAGTAGAACAGGAGATACAAAACACTCCTATTTTTTTCGTAGTGTACCTATAAATATTGAACTGAAAACGCGGTTAATATTTGTAATGCATAGAGGCTCCACTGAAGTTTTAAATATTTGCTCTGATAAGAAATCATTCACTAAAGCTTCATAACAGCGCATCAAAAAATTTCAGATCTATTCAAGTTACGTTATGCATGCATAGTTAATGACGATATTCCGATTAGTATTGATACCGTGAAAGCTCGATTTACGACTTTAATTCATTCTTGAAAGCCATTTCGAATTTACCGATCGTTAACCAAAATATTCGTAAACATCTAGTTCTGCATCTCCCTTTTTCGTTGTAATTGTAAGGGCACAGGAGGCAGGATAGTCTCTTTCACAAGGTTTCTGTTTTACTTAATGACGAATTGCAAATGTTGGCTGCCCATGACTTAGGTCAATAAGAATTTCAGGAAATAATAAAAGTTTCGTTGTCGTAGTAGAAGACACTAACCACCTTTCTTTAAGCTTCTTATAATATTACTGTGATTTGTAGCAAATAAGTATAGCAGCAAAGAATAAATATGAAAATATTTAAACAATATGTTAAAACAGTGTTGATCAAGGAACAAGGAAACTTTGCTAAAAAACAAAGGAAATTTATATAATTACTATCAGCTATTTGTGATAAAGGTCAGTCAAAGAAGTAGTGGAACATGTTAACGCAGGATCACCCACACTATTTCATTAGTCAGATATTAGAGATGCAAAAAGAAAATTAAAAGTTTGCCATTTTAATGTAGTTATTCGTATTCTTCTACTTAAAATGTTCATTTATATTTTAGAAGCTAAGAAAGACATTTATGAGTTGATCAAGTTAGATATGTTAATTATTACTTTTTCAAATGTTAAATAAAAGCTACGTATAGAATCAAACTAAGTTTTTATGTTATCTTTCCAGGACACGTGCTAACAATTAAAAAAATATTATAATTTTAGTGTTTTAATCGTTATCCATTTATTAATCAACAGGTCGTTCCATATTAATTAGAGTGAAGATATTTAAATGCCCTTTTTACTTTCTTGCACGAAGTAAAGGAACTATGGCAATCACGAAAAATTTCGGGTATCATATTTCAACAAAAATATCCATTTTGCCCGCTGTCGAATCCATCTGAACGCTGTTTTTATGTGACGTCTATATGTACGGATAGAATAAAGGTCTCTTTTTTCAAAAAAAAAAAGATTAAAAAGGGGATTTAAAATAGATTCATTTCTGTGATTTATCTGCATACATACGTACGTATGTATCTCGCATAACTCAAAAACGAATTATCTCAGAAAGTTGAAATTTTGTATACAGGACTGCTGTAGCATGTAGTTGTGCACCGTCCATTTTTTGCTTTAAAAATGATTGAAATATGTTGTTCTTATGTTCCGGTTAAGGTTTTTATGCCTTTAGTTAATCTGCATGCAATAGTTGTAGAATTATCAAGAATTTAAAAGTTATTTAAGTGCGACTAAGCCTATCGGGGCAGCCATGTTTGTTTACATTTAAAACTTAGCAGAATAATGACTTAAGTCATTTTCTGCACCTTCAATATCTTTTTGCCGAGTGGAGCCAAAAGTAAGTGTTCTGTTTTGTGCACCGAAAAGTCTGACTTCTTACTCGCTAGCCGAATTGCTTGATTTTGTGTATAAATTCTGATTTTAATTGTAAAAATAGTTTTTTCTAACTGTCTTTGGTGTTTTATGTTTTTTCTACATTTTTCAATTTTTAATGAAGATGTTTTGAGTTTTTATGTATTTTTGCCTCGCCGCGAAGTGAGAACTGAATTATTAGAATGAGAAATATATCACTTATGAAACTAAAGGAAATTAGTTTAATGAAATTCAGGAAACAAAATGTGTATAATTTAATAGATCGTACATAGAAATCATGTGATACCACCATCAAATTTTTTAAAAATAATTTTTACACTTCTTTGTGAAGTCATCTTTCTTAAATATTTCTGTATTAATAATTTTTGTGGTAACTTAAGCTTCCAGAGGCATTTAAACTCTGAAAATCGCAACAGGGAATTATATTTCCTAATCAATGAAAAGGACGATTCAGGAATTTCCGAAATCATTATCTTATTAATTTTCACAGCTCACCGATAATGATATTTATAATAATTACAATATACAAACTAATTTCTGTGATACATCCTATTGGGGTAGTGCTGAGCTGAGCCCAAGTAGTTAGCAATATTATGGTCTCGGGTTCAGTTCCCTGTAACAGCTGTACTGAATTTTCAACAAAATCTTAATTTTAAGAAAGAATAAACCTACTCAATAGCTGATAATAAATAGGATACATTTAAATTACTTAATCTCTTTGTTTCTATAAATTTACTTTAAATTACCGGTTTAAACGATTGGTTGTTTTTTATATTTTGAATTACAAGACTTTGGAGCATTTTTAACAAAGCTTTAATTAATTATCCTCGCAGATTCTAAAAATGTTCAACATAGTTTTCATTACCTACTACCACAGAAACCAAAGAACCAGAAATCAGCAGGTGGAGGATCCGGAAAACTAGATGGAACTTAAACACTAGTGATTCCCAAAGCTCCACTGGCGAGAGTACTTTTGATCTTTACGAAAAATATGTGCAGCGTATGAAGACACTGTAGAGTCATTAACCCATTGACTACTAACAGGATATATATGTCCCACTATAAGTTTAAAAACTTCCGCTGGGTTAAAAAGTACTTAGAAGCTTCTGAATGTTGGGGATCATCTTCCAATAGTTGGAAAACCAAGACGCCGCTGTGCTCGTCGTACACAAGTGAAAGAGAAAAGAACAAATATGAGTTGCCCAATGTGTAATGTTGGGTTATGCAAAGAATGCTTTACCCTATACTATACGACGTAAAATCTGTTTTATATAATAAACTTTTAAAGAATAACAGGTGTGCTTATAGTAAGCTGATTGCTACGTGTGGGATATATGTATCCCACCATTAATTACGGCTGGTACATATGCGTCACTGACTTTGGCTTGAAAACCGTTTGTCAAAAATATCCAAAACGCTGGATTTATGGTATTTATGACATATTTTCTTCACTTGAATAGGAAACGGGGCAAAAAAAAATCAATTCATTGTCAAAGGATTAAGTTATTTTTAAGGCAGGAGTACATAAAAAATGAGCAATGGCTGGACCTCTAGAATACGGTCCGAGTGTGTTACCGTTACGCAACGAAGGCATACAGAAAAGAAGGATAAAATACCTTGTATAACCTCCCTTTTAAAGGCCAACTGGGGATTATTGGACCCAAACGCCAAATCCTGGTGGTGAAGAATCATCATCCAGCACCAGTTTTAGTTCGGGCACCACTGTAGAGACATTAGGTATATGTTGAAAAGCAGGAGAGATAAAAAATGAACAATGCCTTCGCCGGGACTGGAACCCGGACCTCTCGAATGCCCACCGAGTGTGCTACCGTTACACCACAAAGGCATGCAGAAAGGAGTAAGAAAATACCTTATAAAGTATTTCTCCCGCCTTCTTAGAATGCCTTCGTGGTGTAGTGGTCAGCACGCTCGGTTCGTATTCGAGAGGTCCGTGGTTCCAGTTCCGGTGAGGGCATTGCTCCTTTTTCACATCTCCTGCTTTCAAAAAATACCCAATACCTTTACTGTGGCGCCCGAACAAAATAGTTGTGAATGATGATTCTCTACCACCAGGATTTGGCGAATGGGTCCCCTAATCACCAGTGGGCCTTTAAAAAGTGGATTATGCAAGGTATTTTTTTCCTCCTTTCTGCATGCCTTCCTTGTGTAACGGTAACACACTCGGCGAGGTCCGCAGTTCGAATCCCGGCTAGGGCATTGCTCATTTTTGACGTTTCCCTGCTTCAAAAAAAAAAAAAAAACCAATGATTCTACAACCTTATAACACTTATAAAAATTAAAAATCTCACAGGAAAATGTTAAAAGTGCTAGCAGACCCTTAAAAGCCTAAGAGTAAAAATATACGAATTCTCAATGCATTAATTATTTACTTATTGAAAGTCATTTATCTATTTAAAAAAATTTTTGATGTGGCAATTTTCGCCAAATAAGTACAAATTAAATTGTAAAATATTGCTACAAATTTCCTTGTTGTTGATATCTTAAGTGAATTTTTTTAGCTTTTAATAGAAAGGCCTCCAGTAATTAATATTTTATCCGTTTATTTTCACCTCTTTTTACACGTTTTTGCCCTCCAGTGATCCATTCAGGTACAGAACGCTGGTAGTTCGACCCTGGATCGAATCCAGAAAAACAAACATGAGCATGGTTAAGTACATAAGTGTTTTCGTGATTTCTTCACTGTAATATGATTGCTCAATTTCCCTTAAACAGCCTTCCACGAAGGTATTCCTCCCATGGTAAACAGCCCTCGCGTATTTTGCCTTTATTAAATTATTAAATTAACCAACTAACGTAAATTTTTCATAACATTATTCTTTTTTTCTTTTGAAAAAATGAGCTTTTTTAACCAGCTTCTAATTATTTTAAATTACCAACAAAAAGAACACCTACGTCAAGGATCTTTTTCTTTAAACGTGAAATTAACCTATCCAAAAAATTGAATACTTTGTGTAAGGCGTTTTTTTTTTAAGCTGGAGACGTGTAAAATGAGCCATGCTCTTGCCGGGAGTCGAACCTGGTCCTCTCGAATACGCGCTCCACGAAGACATGCAGAAAAACATGCATTACACCACGAAGACATGCAGAACATGACATGAAGAAAATATCCCTTTTTAAAGGGCGACTGGGGATTAGGGGACCCAATCGGCAAATCCCAGGGGTCAAGAATCATCATCCACCACCCTTTTTAGTTCGGGCACCACTATAGAGTCATTAGGTATTCTTGAAGTGAAAAATGAAGAATGCCGTCGCCGGGATTCGAACCTGGACCTCTCGAATACGCATCGAGTGTGCTACCGTTACACCACGAAAGCATGCAGAAAAGAGAGAGAAAATACCTTATGAGATATGAACGAAATATTTCTTGTTCCTTGATTAAAAAGAAAAAAATGAGCGGTATAATTTCTGTTTACAACTTCTACAAAACACGCATTCTTGAAACTGAGCAAAGAAGTAGACGGAAGTTAGAAAACAGCGCTCACTTTTAATCGGAAGCTAAGTCTTCTTATCATTATATCTTTATTTCGACACAAGATACCTATAAGAAATTAGTTCATTTCAAAAACCATTCTGGACGACTAGAAAACAAGCAATGGTCGAACCGAAAACCTACAAAAATCTGGTTCTCCAGCAATTCTTCTGGGAAGTAAACCGGCGGAAGTGGACAATTTGGGCCAGGGTTCAAGAGGATGGACTGGCAGAAAGCGAGTGCAACTTGTAACACATGTATTTGCATCCTGACGCAGGTTTTTTCTCTTCCGGAGTATCTGTCGAAAAGGCTGAGGAAAACACGATTTGCTGTTTGGAATGGTAAACAAGAATTGCCTGTGTGTCCTTCACGAAAACATTGCTTCACGTTCCTCTGTGAAAAAAATGAAGCAACGATAAAATAATTGGAAGCTTGGATAATGCTTTATGAGTCTATTATCTCACTACACATCCTTTTCATCAGAAATGTGATTCCTGAACACCTTAATTACTGAAAGATTTTGTTCTAAATGTTGAATGTATTGAATTTCAAGAAATGAATTTCAAAATGTGTGAAATCTTAAAATTCATTTGCGAATCGAAATTTATTCATTTCCTGAAATTCAGTCATTTTTCTTCATTCATACGTTCACTTCATAATTTTTTTAATATTTTCTAATATCTTTTAATTATTAATAGAACTGGATTTAGTTGAATCAGAAATAGTTATGAAAACATATGGGAAATTCAGAATGCGGCATTCAAGTCATAAAGGATGACGAATAAATTAATTATCGATTGAAAACTATTTATCACTCACCAAACATTTATTTGGGATTGTCATTTTTCACCAAATGCATGTACATTAAATTTTTACAAATTTCCTTGATATTTTGAGTTATATTTCTTTATATTTTAAAAGAAAGATTTCCAGTAATTAATATTTTTTCGATTTAGTTTTCTCTCTTAACACAGAAATTGATTAACAGAATTTTTCCGCCATCAGTGGCAAAGTAGACCACTGAATTCTGGTAGTTCGACTCGGGATCGAATTCCTATGAAAGGACTGCATCTTCATGATTTTCTCCATTTTAATGTGATTATTAGCGAATATGGTAGACAGATCCCGCTCGTTTTTAATTAATTAAATTATTTGATATTTTATGGAGATAAATCTATGTATCTTTAAATATCTGTGGCTGAATATGAGGAAATAATTTGCTTGAATACAAACTTTCCTGAAAGAATTCATAAAATGTGTTTTAGGTCTCACAAAAAATGAATAAATTCCTAATTGTTTCTTCCCTAAATATATTTATTCTTTGTTAAAATATATATCAAAATATTTAATAATCCCATAAATGACATGAATCGAAGAATATCGTGAAAATACTAATAAGTATTTTTATATGTACAGTTACAGCAGTTTGTTGTCATAATCTCATCGTTAAAATCGTAGATACAGAAATAAATCTGTATTTACAGGCTAAAAATAAATAAATCCTAAAAAGAAAAGCAGATATAACGTATAAATTCCACTGTAAATTTACAAAATGTTTCAAAGATTACTTAGAATAATTTTATCTATATCATTGCCGCTAATCATTGCTGCACCTTCCGACATTAATCATAACATTAACCATAGAAACAAACCTCATAAAAATCATTTGAAAATACATTTGCTGTTGTTATTAATCGCCATCATTGCGTAGGAATGGTAACAGCACCAATTTATTTCGCTTTGTCTCAAATTTTACCAAGAACATCCACACAGGAGTAAGAGAGTCTTCTATATTAACTATCTATTACTACGACCAAATTATAAAAAAAAATTTCACATATATGTGTTATCGGCAAAGTACGAAACACCTGTATTCTATAGAATGCCTAGGCATTGCATATAATGCCGGACGTTTTTAGGCAAAGTATGAAATATGAGAATTATTACATACTTTCCCTAAGCATTCTATAGAATGACAAATGCTCTTTAGACAAAGTATGAAAAAAAGGTTATGATAAAGATATTATTTAAAAGACGTTCACTCCTTAAAAAATTAAAATGTTATTTTGAAAAATTAATGAAAGAGAGCCATTAAAAATCTATTATTCGAAATAGGTAAAGGAAAATAGTGAGATGATCTTGATACAACAAAATAAGTTTGTATTTTCGATCTGGCTGAGCCTGGGAATCAATAAGATCGACCTGACGACAGAAATTAAATTCAGAAACAATCATGAGTTTCACATCAGTGTCCTTTTTAATACACATTTTGGGGGGGAGGGCTTAAAAAGGTGGTTGTACAGTTCAATATCATTACGTGTAACGTTTTTGTATTTGGTTGTAAATTCTTTCAGCATTCTGTCATGTCGTTCGTGTGCAGTACTCAAATAAGTTTTCGTGAAATACGAAAAATAACTGAGCTTTAGTGACATAATACTGTATAGTACTGACGCTTTTTTTAACAGGGTAAATGAATGTACTTTTGATTTTTATAAACATCCCATCCTAGCAATTCAGCATCCAGTAGTCCCGTGGTTCATTCTTAATAGTAATTTAGGCTTTTTTACGTGATTTACTAACTTCTGGTAAGTAGTTTCGGTTCTTCGAAACGAATCGGAAATGTATTTTATACTTTGCCGGTTTGGCATTTTGCATTCAGAATTAGGAGAATCGTTTCATACATTGTTGGCTAGTTTTAGGCATTATATACAATGCCTAGGCATTCTGTAGAATGCCGGATTTCAAACTTTGCCGTTAACATGTATATCATAATTGCTGTACTGCGCTAAGACCCTACAATGAAAATTTAATATGAGATTCAAAAGTAATTTCCATTGCACTAACGAATAACAGTTTTGGAAATGGTATTTGAAATTAAGGTTGATGCAAATATGATCATCCACATCAAGGAGAAATATAAAGAAAACTAAAAAATTTGGAATTTACTAATGCTTCACTCAGACAATTAGAGTTTTTCTTGCAAGAAAGGAAAATGTTCGTTATTTTTGCTGGAAAAGTGGTGTTCTGTTTTGGTTTTTCTTTATTTTCTATTCAATGGCAGTTAATAAACAATCAGCAATATTAACAGATCTTTAATGGGAAGACACAGAATTGCAGAATTTACTAACTAAAAATTAGATTATCAGATTTTCGTATGTGAAAATATTTTGATGTCAATAGTCGAGAGAAATGTTTAATAAATTTCTCACAAAAAATTTTCATGTCATCGTAACAGAAAACATTTCCGACGATAAAAAATTTACTAATTTCAGAGCATGTTTTAAGTTAACATAATAGTTGCACAAAAGCGATGAAATTCTTTATGATAAGATACTATTTCTATTCACGTATAAGCAAATTAAAAAATTAACAGTCTCTTCTCATTATTCAAACCATTTGAAAGAGTTCTGATCAGACTGATTATGAATACTTCTAATGTTTTACGTTAATTAACCAGTTATTATGATTTGATCTTTACTATAACTTCTCCTTTCCCTAATCCTTCACCAGAATGCAAATTAGTTGCTTTTGTGTTTAATCCGACGATTAGAGGGTTTTGATTTAGAGCTTGTGGCAACCTCGTTTTGTTGTTTGTTATTTACTATTGCCAACTCCTCCTAAGTTTATTTTCGGCTTCATTACCTTGCTAGATGAATTCAATAAGCCAGAGCATTATTAAATCTGTGAGCGTCTATCTGTTTGTTTGTGGCATCATCTCGAGTTTCGAGAGACGTACCTCCGAATTCCAAAAATTTCGTGTGAAGCCATTTCGACCATTCTCATCTTCGTACAACTTTAATCAACCGAGATACTATTTAGAAACTCTGAAAACGCTAATTTTCACCTTTATTTTTTCCGAGTGGCAACAGTCTCGCGCTCTGGAGATAAAAATCTGCTTTATTTCGAAAGTGTTGCCATGGCTCGCTTTCAAATCGTAGAGTTTGTTAA
This sequence comes from Stegodyphus mimosarum, assembly GCA_000611955.2. Lineage (NCBI taxonomy): Eukaryota > Metazoa > Arthropoda > Arachnida > Araneae > Eresidae > Stegodyphus > Stegodyphus mimosarum. The sequence goes on from KK113129.1 coordinate 352,880, forward strand.
TAAAAAATTTGTATGTTTTATAAAATATGAAATAAAAATAGCACTGCCAAATATTAAATACATTACTATAGTATAAGGTTATGTTCTCACGTTGGAGAACGTACCCGATTTCCTGTTACGTCATTTATGTGGAACATTTTTCGTTAATATCATCATTTTAAATAAATTGCTGCTGTTGGCAACTTCTTTGCTTCAGATTACGGTAACTGATATATTGTACGTTATTGCCACGTTTATTCTTTTACTGATATTGAGAAAAAGGTGTTATACTATATTAAATTTAAGTCATGGTGTCATACGTATACGTATTAACCTCAAGTGTAAAAAGTTTCTGTGTCCTGATTTGGCAACAAACAAATTATTTACGAATTGATTGTTCTAGCAAAGAATGAACTGATTTCATTAATACTGAAATGTTTTATACACTTTCTTTTCAGGTGTGCATAGAACCTATAAATTCTGTTACTTGTCAATAAAATTTAAACTAAATAGTTATCTCTAAATTATATAAAACACTTTCCAACTTTATTATATTAAAAATGTAATAACGAGAATCCATAACAATGAAAACAAGATTTTCATGCTTACAACCAAACACTCAATTACAGTGGAAAATTTTGGTCAAAAAGACAAAGTTAATTTACTTGATTATGCAAGCAAACGAGCACACGCTTTTGTACTAAACCACAAAAACTAAACAATGTATGCAAAAAATGGTTTGTGTAAACACTTCCTTCTTAACCTTGGCGATGAAACAAAACCTGTTTTTTATTGATACTTTTATTCTATTCTGCTTTTGACGGAGTCTATCGCATCATTATATGAAATAAAGAAAGTTAAAGATCCATCGGAAACATCCAAGAAAAAATTTGCATTCATATCAAGTTTAAAGGTAATTCTCTTAACATCGTATTGGAACCTTCACTCAGAAATTTGAATTGAAAAATGAAGGAAATATGACTTATCAGACTGTACTAGAAAAATATAGCACTGTTCTAGTAATTGCAAAGGTAAATTTCTTTCATTTTATTAACTTCTTTTTGAAATAATGTTATTAAGGATTCAGGTTAGTATCCTATGTTGTCTCAAGCTTTAATTTTATCAAAATGCTTGAAATAATTCAGGAACTCCGAAGAAAATCTTAAAACTTGACTTCTATTTCTTCTATTTATTTCCAGTTCTAAATCTTACTTATTATATATTAATCCTTTTCTAAATTAACAACTGCATCACTTCTTTATTTTACATTCCTGCATCAATAAAATTTGCCTCCCAGACGTTAAACACATGACGGAGAAATGAAACAATTATAAAAGTAAAGATTTAATTGACACCAAATTGCACATGAAGGTAGCAAATGTGTTTATGCATGAAAGAAAACAAGCCTTATGCAGAAAGATGGAAATAATATATTATTTTTGTAAATTAAAGGATGGCATCCATTTACGTCATCAACAAATTGATGTGTAAAGCTAAAAACAAATAAACAAAACTTGCATTAATAAAGTATATGAACACATCATATCGTCACGGAAACTTTACACCATTTGCCCATTCTTTCAATGAAGGGACCAACAATTGCCAATGGAGCCTGAACTAAAGGTGATGGAAGATAAATTCTCACCATCAAAGTTAGCGACTGAGTCCTGGCCTCTCCAGTCGCGTTTTAGAGTGGAGAATATAAGGTTCTTCTGGTGTAACTGGAAAGCACGTCCGCCTAACATCGGAAGGTCCAAAGTTCTTGTCCTGGTGACAGCTATGTAGATTTTTTCCATTTCGTACTTTGATAAATCTGATGACGCTACAATAGTAGTGGATTATGCATAATGCATCAATCTTTATAATAAAAACTATGATAGTTATGCGTTCATTACAATACTACAAACAAAGATACATAGAATAGAACGTAGAATAGAAATATATAAAACAGAACTGATTAATAGTATGTAATAAATATAATACTTAAATATTTCAATGTAATAAATGAAAAGCAAAAATGAATTTTTAAAAGCTATAAAGATATAATATACATTTACAATGAAGGTGTACATGGAAATAGTCACAGCAAAATTGCAATATTGTGTGAGCATAATATAATTAGAAAACAACTAATTATTTGATAAACATCCCTTCAAGAATAAAATTTTAATTTTAAACAAAACCGTACAATGAGTTTGTAATGTTCTTTACAACGGAACTATATCAAGGATTACAGTCTTGTCATTTTAGTTATTACAGTTTTGTATTGTCATTGCTTGTCAGACATCTTCAAAATTTAAAATGTAATACAATTTAAATTAAGTTTGACATCAAATATTAAATTAGAGTAACTTACGATAAATTCAACAAGGGAATTCCACTACTGGTTCAGCTAATATAATATTAAACATTCTATAACATCCACTATTACAATTATTAATTAATTCATTTTTTCATAAATTAAATTTTAACACAAGACTTGAAGAGATTTCATTTCTTCTAACAATTCTTTTCTGTTTTTTGTTAACAATGTAACGACAATGTAATGTGAATTTTGTTCACGAAATACACTGTTTCTACTATCGTTCTGCTTATTTTCTTCCTGTGAAACACCAATGGACAGTTATCTCCATGGAATTTTTAATGGCTTTAATGTATCCTAAACAATATTTTACTGAGCACGCCAAAATACTGCGCATTGAATCAGCATTATTTGAAATTTTTCTACATTTGCAAATTCGCCTTCGAAAATTCTTTCATCAAGATACTCGCTGGAAACAATAGAATTTTTCTGCTCCAAAATTATTAGTTAGATCATCAATGATGTTTCTTAGATTGACAAGTAATTCACTAAAACAATGATAAGTAATTTAATTAGAACAAAATGTTTGTGAATAATGCGCTTTAAAAGGCAGTGTGTTTCTACTTAAGATATATTCATGGATATATAGGAAATTATGGAAATAACCACGTAAGAAAACGATTGATAGACAGAACGCAAATCTACAATGAAATGCCTATATTAGCGGAACTTCTCCTCTTAGCTATTCACAATCTTCATTAGAAACTCTATCGCATGTTTATCGGAAATATTTAAGATAAAAACTGCCATTTATCTTAATTAATTAGGATAAAATCACTTCAGATAATATTTTTTGCGAAAAAGGCCGTGAAAACCATTTCAGCAGTTAAGAGCAGAAATAACGTCAGAAATAGTTAAATAAGATTAAGAAAGCAAAAAACATAAATGCCTTCGGGTAGGAATTTCTAAGGAGAGCTGGATTTTATTGATAAAGGCTTAAATAAATGGAAAACACAATGTTAAGAAATCTGATGTAGACTCCACGTGACTATCTTGTATGAGCTATTAAATTACACACATTCTTTCCTGCATTTCATTTAAATCTAATTCCTGTAATTTTATTAGAGATATATTTCTCATTTCGCGGCAAAGCAAAAATACATAAAATCTCAAAACATCTTCATCAAAATTTGTAAAATACAGGGAAACCCAAAACACAGAATACGGTAAAACAGTTAAAAGATATTTATAATTAAAAAATTAGGGTTTTTATGCAAAAACAAGCAATTCGGCCAGCGGGCAAGCAGGCAAATTTTTTGATACACAAAACTGAAAGTGTGCTTTTGGTTTCACTGGGCAAAACGTCAGAAAAGGTGCAGAAACTGACTTAATTCAATATTCTATTGAGTTTCAAATATCAACAAATGGCGGTTCGTTAGGCTTAACTCGCCATCTGAACTTTTTAATTGTTGATAATTCTACAAATGTTGCATGCATATTAACTATAAATCCTTAACCGGAGCATAAAAATCACATAGTTCAATCACTTCTAAAGCAAAAAATGCACAATTTACCAACATATAAGAATAAAAGAACAAAGCTCACCGAGCCAGGTAATAGAATGCGAATGTATATATGTATTTATATTTATATACGATTGTTGCAGTCGATTGTAACGAAAAAGGGAGGTTCACAGCTACATGTTATAACAGTCCCTCATAAAAATTTCGCAGTTCTGCAGCTAATCGTTCTTGAGTTATGCGAGATACATACATGTGTACGTATGTATGGACGTACAGACGTCAAGAAAAAATCTCTTTTGAATCCATTTTAAATTCATTTTACAATCCTTTTTTTACAAAAACAGTCCTTTATTCTGTACGTACGTATAGATATCATGCAAAAACAACATTCAAACGGTTTCGAGAAAAGTTGAAATGTTCGTTGAAATATAATATCCGAAATTTTTCCCGATTACAATACTTCCTTTACATCGTAAAAGGAAGTAAAATCAGTATGAATTATAATTAATTAATAATGAACATCCAAGGTACTTACACGTAATGCTTAAGACAGCTAAATTTCTCCAACGTTTAATAAGGTTTCGCCTTAGGCTATTCTGAGACCACTTATTTTATGACATGTCTATGTATTTATCCTGAAAGCGAGAAACTGTGATGAAAATGGGATAAAAAAAGTTGAAAATGATTCCCTTTTAAGACTCAGCGATGCAATCCCAGTGTTTTTCCATTTTTGAAATAAACAGGTATGCAATTAAATAAAGTTCGGTTTATCGAGTTTTACTCTGCGAACTATATTTTTTCCGAATATGATGAATTTTCACTCTTAACGCTGACCTAAAACTAAACTTCTTAACACCAGATCGAAATTAAAAATGACATCACTAAGTAAAGCTTTGGTAATATGTACGAGAACCAAAACATTCAGCAAAGCAATATGTATAATGAGTTCGGATATTACAAGCAAGGAACTATTTAATCTATAACACTTACATGACTAGAAGTAATTATAAGCTAGAGTTATTGTGTGTAAAACTGGATATGGACAATCGTCCTTTGATTAACTGTAATTATACACAATGCTCATTATAAAATATAATTATTTCCCTTTCTTTTGGGCGAGTTCTATCTGATCTTTAACTTTCACTTTGCTTGACATCTAAAATATTAAGTAAATACTCGTTTATCATTAAGCTGGCAGTTTTCAAGTATATCAACTTACTCATATACTCAAACCATACAAAGTGATAAACGAAGGCCATCTAAGCTTCCTGGAGACAGATGGCCTTTGTTGGCAATAAACAATTAATCAACTACTATACTATAATCACTTCTTATTTCTTTTTCGCGGGCTAATTTGCATTTTCCGGAAAGGATGGGCGTAGTTCGGAAATACAAAAGTAGATACAACAGCTTAATTAAAATCGCCAGCTATTAAATAAAAATGAAAATAAATGCTTACAAAAACAGTATGCAGCAGAAATAATAAGCATAGCAGAAACAACTGGTAATCGACGATTGAATTAAAATATAGTTCAGTTTCCACAAATGATTTCTGATTTTTTACTTTAATTATTTATTATTTAAATTTATTTTTATCACTTTTAATTATTAAAATATTATACCAAGTCTGATCTAACAACTTAATAACCTTAATTAAGTAACAAAACTGTTTAATAATTAAAAAAATCCATTTTCTTTAAATAATATAATTACTTCACATAATGAAATTTATCTGTTAATGATTTCTCTTTAATTATGAAATCTATAATTTCTCACTTAAAATATTTATTTTTTTCATATCTTTTAAATCGACTAGTTAAAACCTTAAAAAAACATTTTTAATCATTCTTAATTAAAATAAATTACACTGATTAGTATTTTTCACTGTAAACTCAAATAATGTTTCTAAAACTATTGCTTAATCCACATGTTTTCCTTACAGCACTTGTCTGCATACTAAGAATAGTCTACAAAATTGAAAACTATTTTAATGAAATCAATAAGTTTATTGAAAACATATAATGATGTACACTGCGAAAAAAATAGAACAGTTCTATATCTCCCGTTCTACTAGCTTGACATAATGCAAATTGCGTTTTTCATGTCTCGAAAGCGCGAATCAGAATATATATTAGATTTATATGTAGCTTTTTTCTAATATAGATATTTTGACACAAAATGCGACTTTTTCTGAAATTCCATACCAATTCTTTTCCATATTTCGATTCTACGACTCAAATTATGCCTAAATATTAAATTGCGTAAAATTTGGTGTGAAATTTATAGAGAAATTAAAATTTTTAACTTGGCGCCGTTTTCCAGTTTGAGCCCACTTGACAAACTTCTTAATATAAGGCAACCTATTTTAATTTCCCTTCTAGTGTGCAGGAGTGAAAAAAAGTCACATCGTTCCTACTTTAAAATAATTTTAACAAAGTAAGTAAATCACATTTTCGTTATTATCGCTTTCAACTAATATGCCAAATTTCAAAACGCGCCAAAAAAGTAAATTCACGTATATCTTCGGAAATTCTGAAAACAAGCTCTATTTTTTGCAGTTATGCTTAGAAATGCACCCACTTTAAGATGATTGTAAAACTTTTATAGGTTGTAATTCAAAATGTTTTTCGAAAAATTTATAAAAATCATTTTAAAATACAAATTTTAAAGATAAATCATAAAAAATTGGTGAATTTTATTTGGAAGGAACCTAAATTTCGAATTTTATAGGAAGGAATCAAATAAGATTCATTATTAATAAATACACAGCAAATTGAATTAACATTAAGAAGCTAATATTTTGAGAGCTAAATTTTTCTCAAAACTTGGGAGTTTGGCATAATTTGAGACGTAGAATCAAAAATGAAAAAAAAAAAAATTGGCATATTCTTTCAGGAAAAAGTCTGATTTTAAGTCAAAATACCTATATTTGAACAATGCTATATATAAATCTAATACATATCCCAAGTCGCGCTTTCGAGACATGAAAAACGCAATTTGAATTTCGTCAATCGGGCCAGTAGAACTGTCCCAATTTTGTAGATATATGGAACTGTCTCATTTTTTTTTCTCAGTGTACATGATGATATAAAATGGTAACTTTTAACAGAAAATGTTTGGGGAGACAAAATGCTCCTGAGTCAGCTGACCAGTTGTCCAGCTGGTGACACTTCGAAGGGACATTTTGACAACTCGATTTAGGTATTACTGTTACTATTATTATTTAATTGTGCAATGCTTTGTCAATTTTTTGCAAATACCATTGCTTAACGAGTAACCTAATATTTTCAAAATTTAAAGTATCTACTGGTGGTTAGAGGGAGGGGGAGACTCTTTTGAATAACATTCATTCCGAACCTGTATAACATAATTTAGAAATTTTTGGTCTATCATTAAATTTTTAAATATCGTTTAATTTTTCGACCATTAATCGCCCCATTTTTTTAAAATTTCTTCATCTGATAATGTTGTAAGGTTTTGGTTAAACTAACAAAGTTTTATTTTAATTTGCCTTTTTCTATCTGTTCTCACTTCAACTTCCCGTTAGAATAAGCGCGCGTTTCAGCTTTATGCTAATTTGAAGTGGAGCCAAGTTCTATTTAAGCGAGATGTAGGAACCTCTCAGTGTGAGAGAGCTTTTAGTCTCAGACCACTGTTACTCTGCTCAACGTTCGCCTGACCAGCTAGTATTTAAATTCTAAGCGGTAGCGCTGTTACGCTATTACTTATTGAAGTAATTCTAAGTGCGTTAGTATTAGTTAAATCTTCCTACGCACCATTTAGTTTAGAGGTCAACCTCGCGTTATAGCTCTGTGAGCAAAGACGACTTAATTTCTAATTAGTTTTAGTTTAAATTATCTGATTGTTCAGTTTAGACCCAAGTGGCGGTCGTTATTTTCTGTATCCCTCCCGAGTTGGGAAGTGGCTGTATATAAATTGCGGTTTAATAAAAGAGGATTTTAAATCCCTCTGAAGTGTAGTTCTTCGACTACTTAATCAGAGTATTCTACCACAGAACATAGCTGCATTCAGCTTCCTGTTCAAGATCAGGACTTAAGATTGACACGAAGATGTTCGCCAAGAATATGCACCGAACACTCAGTCCTGACAATGTATCTTTGGTAAAATTTTGGAGTTTCACAGATTATAATACAAATGCTTCACAAATTTTAAAAAACGTACTATAAAAAAATACAGAGGCTGTTCTCTGTTTTGACGACTTTGATTTGAAATAGATTTGGAAGGCGTGTTAAAAAAAACTTTAGACAATTTTTTTTCATGCAAAATGGCGCTTTCAAAGAAGCAATGGATGGAAGATTATATTTGAGCTCTTTCCGAAGAAAATTATTTGTATTTAGTTATTAAAAAGGGCTGTGAAAGCCATGACTTTTCTGTATCTAAAGCAACGTTAAATAATATTGTCAATAAGAGAGAAAAAAAAGTCAAATTTTGGCTTCAAGGAGAATAATTGTTCAAAGTACATATCAAAGGAAAAAACGGAATGTTAAGAATGTTCCAAAGGTGAGAACTTTAATGTTAAAAGAAAATCTTCGAATTCAAAGTACAGTTGTATAATCATTAAAATGTTCAGTATCAACTGCAAACAACGTTAATGCTGATTTGAATAACTGCAAAGCAAATTAATGCTGATTTGAATCTTAAATAGGCGTAAAAACGTAATGTGCATCGTTTCTGTCCACATCATGTCGTCAATGGCAGAACACGCTGGAGAATTCTCTATGAGAAACAATTTTTCGGACAAACATGGGAAAATGTTGCTGCAGTAGATGAATCTTGGGCATATTTTATTACAAAAATTTTAGGTAAAATATTTCTCTAAATGCAAAGAGAATCGTCTGAAACAATGTGCGAACAGTATTAATAGGTGATTTTCTATAATTTCCTTTACTAATATTCACAAGTACATTAAACTTCTTTAACAGTTTCTTTCATTATTTCATTATTCTTTAACAGTTTCTTTCATTAACATTCTTGAACAGTTTCATAAATTTACATATTCCTTAGCGCTACATTTTTTAAAAGCTGGGCTAAGCTTTCAAATTGAAATACCTTGATATATAGTCATTTTTGTTTGCTCTAATATGTCGATTGTTATTTGTGGTTGACATTATACAGTTTGGTTTATGCTTAATTGTATTCGGTCAACACATTGCTTTTAATTTGAGGCGTAAATAGGTGCTTCAGTATATATATGCAAGGTAAAAATTCTGACTTTAATTTACAGTAGTTCCTCACGTCTCTTAATTTGGTTATTTCCCATTTTTATCCTAATATTACTAACACTTTTATAATAAGCTTCTCAGACTGCCTTATTTTAAAATTAATCATTATCATATGATTTCACTGTCATATGGTTCTTGCGATTCATTTACTTACATAATGCAAAAAATTCTCTAACCAATAGTAATATTAAAATTTGCAAAACTAAATCAACCAATGGAATTAAAGCGAAACTACGATTAACTACTCTCAATTTAGCATAATACAACCTCCATTTTTTCTTGTGTCCAATTATGTTGTAGCTTGCTGTTGCCCTTTCTGTGCAACTATAGTGGTGCGTATGTGAAACCCTCGCGTAAAACTATTGAACCAAGGTCAGTAGGGAAGCAAGGTTGCACTCTTCCTAGCACTGACGTCACTTACTTACAGAAGAGGGAGAATTGAAAACACAAAGAGGGTAGGAAAAAAATTGCTTTTGAGTAGACTACGAGTCAGTGACGTCATACAAGAAGAAACCTTGTAGTTTAGTAACCTTATGTTGAACACTGGGTGCATGAATCATATATAATACATCATATATATTTATAATATATGTTTATATATATGTTTATAATCATATATGTTTTGATAATATTTTAATGTGATGTTTAAGGAAATCACGCCTAAATTTTCACCAGGTATTCAGCAGCATCTGCTTCTTCATGTGTTTCGTCTTCTCGCTAAAAGTATACTTTATGACTGCATATGAATCTATCTACAAACTAATTTTACAGTTTTTACTCGTTATGGAGTAAGACTGTACAGACATTAGGCATTTTTGGAAGCATCAGACATAAAAAATTAGCAAAACCTTCGCCGGGAATCGAACTACGGACCTCTCGGTTACGCGTCGAGCATGCTGACCACTACACCACGAAGGCATGTGAAGAAGGCGGGAGAAATAAGACTGCAAAAAAGACATTTGGAAGCCAAATGATTTTATATAGAAACTGAATCCAAAATTGGTTGTCTTAATTAATTTATTCCAGTAAAATCACATTCGTTTTTTTATCCTCTTTTTCCGAAGATTAGTTTTCCATTTAGTTGACCTTTTCTTCTTGATGTAATCACATTTTTCCTTTCTTATACTATTATTTATGATATAATGTACATTTCAGAAGAATCTTAAGAATGCAAATTGGATAAATGTGTATTAAAATTTATTCACTGCGAAACTTAGCATACTTTGGGCTTCTTAATGAATATAATATTAAACTGCACGTAAAAAGGGCCGAATAAATTACCAAGAGAGCAACGATTAAGTTTAAAATAGTAATTTCCATTTTATTTTATATTAGCGGAAGTACCCGATGTCAGTTAAATTAGATTAAGAGTAATGTATTTAACAACAGAGAGAACGATACCGTTGTAATCCTTCTCTAATAACGATGCAAAAAATAAGATTCATAGTCATACATTTTTCCGTCTGATGCGATATGGAACCTACATAAAAAAATTCTGCAGAAAAATAAACTAGTTATCTTTCATTATTTCAGCAAAAACGGCACGCAGTTTTTAATGATTTTTCTCTTTCTGATCAAATGGTCGTAAAATCTCAAGTTTCATCCAATATTTCACATATATTCAATATGAGCCGATTAAATGAGGCAAAAAATGTATCATAATTGATCAGAAATCAACAAAGCGAACAAAAAGCAAACACACAAACAGACATTCTTCTTTATATATATATATAGATTTTGTAAAACTTACAAATATTTCATTAACAAACTTTACGATTTGAAAACGAGCAGAATCAACACTTTTCGAAACCACTTTGCCACTCGGAAAAATGATTGCGAAAATTAGCGCTTTCAGAGTTTTTAATTAATATTTCGGCTGATTAAAGTCGTACAAAGATGGGAATAGTTCAAATGACTTCCCACGAATTTTTGGAATCGAGAATAATGTATATAATGTTTAACAATGCTATTTTTATTTCATCGTAAAACTTAAGAAATTTTTTACTAACAAACACTAGGATTTGAAAGCGAGCAGTGGCAGCAGCTTTCGAAATGAAGCAGATTTTGATCTCCAGCTTGCGAGACTGTTGCCACTCGGAAAAACGAGGGCGAAAATTATCGTTTTTCCGAGTTTTTAATTAGTATCTCTTATTTTAGCTACTTTTTTTTGGAAAAAAGCTGGAGGTTGACCTTTTCCAGGACACAGAAAAGAATTGTAGAAAGTTTGGTGACGATAGCTATAGTAGTGACTGAGTTATTAGCGAACAAAATAAACAGACTTTCTTCTTTATATATACAGATTTGCTTTAACATCAGTAATAAGAATTTACAATGGTGAGTGCTTTTCAAGAAGCCTATGTTTGGTACACGACGTAGCATCACATATTTAGTTGTATGTGAATGTTTATACTATCTGAATGCTGAGACATTTTTAGTAGTTCTACTAACTTTTGTAATACTTTTTTACTCGCGGAAAGAATGTTTATATTAGTAGTCATTTTAATTCTTTGTATAATTCTACAAATCATGTTAATAACTGTGATGACTGTTGTATATTTCATGAGGTCGCATATAGATACACATAAAACTTTTATTGTGACCGTTAAATTCTTTTCTAACAGATATTTAAAAATTTTCACTGTTTTATGTCTTTGAAAAAAATTAACAAGCATTTTTTTTTAAATTTTGAAACATTTCATCGCATTAAAAAATTATAAGCTGTGCGACTTCTTCAACGATAATTAATTCACACTGTCGTTTCATTTTTTCAAGATTTATGAATAAAACTGTAAATTTTTACAAATAATTTGTTTGCCAATATCTGATATGCATATATCGGCATAATTTTTAACCATCTGTAATGTTTTCACAACGTAGAAATCAGGCGCACGAGCTTGGTGCTAGCAAATAACATTAAAATAATCCATAGCTCCAAATAAATACCTCGTTCTCTGCCATTTTTGAATGACTGATTGACAGATGATTGCCCTTCTCACTCATTTCGTTTATTTCCTTAGCAATGTTATTCATTTGCGAAACAGCTGCAAAATTTTTATCGAATATTACGCTCAGAATTTGAGCAACGTACGTTTTTATTAATATAAACAATTTTTTTGACTGGATTACCTTAATTTTACATTTTAACTCCGTGTTTTTTACCTCGCTATAATTATTATTATTAAAATAATTTCGAAAGCACGTTATTTGAGGAAATAGTTCTTGTTCGCCAAGAGTAGCGATATTTCGAAATTGGCGACATCATTTGGCGATTATTTCAAAGACGATTGCAATAACCCTTACACATGGCATTTGCTGTCTGGTATGTATTCGAGCGAAATAGTACTAACTTGAGGTCAGTGATTCTGAAGTGCCCGAAGCTTCAGCGACAAGTAGGTCAACTGTACACGGATCTTGAGGCATTTCTACTTCCTCGTTGCTTCTGAAACCGCTTACTTTATATGTACGATGTCTTTCCGCGCAATTATTATCATTATTACAACAGCCAAATGATCGAATGTCTCACTGTTCATTTTTAAATAGATCATTACTTCTTCGGGTGTGACTTTTCTAAAATTGTTAATTATTTACGTTTAATTTTATAAAACTTACGAAAGAATGGTGTAACTGGTATTGGTGAATTTTAAAAAATTCAATACATCAGTTCTGGTACCCATATTCTTCCTCTGATAATATAGTAAAATATATTTCGCAATAAATCTCCCCTGCCGCCTGTAGGAATTATTGTGTCCTTATGCATGACAATTTTAATACAAGTTTGCCGTAATGATTGTTTCTTAAATATAGCTTTAAAACAATAAATATAAAATAACTGAAAAAATCTGAAAGCTTTCAAATTTTATATTACGCCCAAATGGAAGGTTTTTTTTTTAACGTTTTCTGCGTTATCTTTATTTTTATGAAATATCATGTTCTTCACACTTAAAGCATAAAAATTCAGTTCAACAGCAATATCACAAAATATTTAAAAGAGCATATCTATAGAATTTCCGATACACAGCCTCGCGTTCTGGAGATAATTTCTACCCATACAGTGTTGCCATTGTTCGCTTTGAAATCGCTGAGTTTCTTAATCGAAAACTCATAAATCTTTGCAAAATACGAAATAGATAATAAAACAAATTTCAAATTTTGGCTTCCAGATGGCCATATTCGAGTGGAGACTCACATTATTCAAAATTGGATGGCTCTAGGTACCGTTGTTTTATCACAGTGCGAGAAACATATATTCATTTATGCAGGTTCTTCATTATTTAATTTCTTTAAATATAGTACAGGGCTCTAATATTTGGTGGCAACAATTTTAAAAGTGAGTTTATAGTGAACCAATGCAAAATACCAAAACGAAATTATTAGCTCTAATGATAATTTTTCTAATGGGAACAAACAAACTCATGCTTCTGATAAAAAATATAAAATATATTATGCTATGAAAAAAGCCGATAATTATGCATAATCACCAATTATCTCGATGAGTTCGGTAATTTTATTTTGTATGTCACAAGTTATTCGCATTTGCCAGAGATTATGCATATTTTATTTTTTGTAATCGTAAATATGAATTAATGAATTGAAGGGTTAGTGAATCGAATGACGAGGTATTACGCATAACCAGCAAATTAGGACAGTAAGTAAATTACAATCATAGATAAAAGTGATAGAATTCGGTACATTTATCAAATTTACCAACTTCATTCGAGAACTATTAAAATTTCCGATCAAAGAAAGAAATTAAGTGAAGCTAATGAAATTTTAAATGTGATTAGTAATTAAGAGCAATACTCGATGCTTATGCATAATCAAAAGATTAATAATTTTTACTATTTAACGTACTCATTATCTAGATAAAAACTCTTTCGCGTACCGCCCAGACGATATAGTGATTAGGTAAGCCTACTGCGGTACCGAAGAGCCCGGGTTCGAATCCCGGAGTTTGGATGTTTGCAAATGTACAGTGTCTTTGCGGCATGGGGGCACTCTAAATATACGGTGAGCCGAAAGCCCCCTTGGTGGTTGGAAGACCCTGGGACCGCGCCTCGGGGTGCTCGCCTTCAAACGTGAGGTGGAAGTAGAAGTCTAACCTCCTTGAGGCTCTGTCAACGATTTTTCTATGAAATACATGAACAAGACAAAAACACCTATTTTCTATTCTCATCTAAAAAACGCAGGCTCACCAGCGGCTGAGTGGTTAAGTTGATAAATACTGGTAGTTTGGTTTCATGTTCGAATCCCAGCGAGCGGACTGACTGCATGGGCACTATCGGGATTTCCCCATGTGCAACGTCTGTAGAAGCGATTCTCCATTAGAAAGCCCTCCACGAAGGCATCATTCCCGTTAGAGAGCCTAGGAGTGCTTTACCATAATAAAAATAAACCAACTAAACTATCTAAAAATGGAAAAATTCTAAAGTAAGAACCTACGTTAAGCAAGTAATCCGGAAATTAATTATGTTGCAGTAGCACAAATTTTAAGCTATGTTTCTAGTTATGTTTATGTTAATGTGTTTTCATTTGCGTTTTGGCAGCTGAGAATGATGGTTCGGTAAAATCATCGAAACTAGTCCTGTGAAAATTTGTAAAAACAACGCTGATTTTTGTTGTTTGTATTCTAAATTAATACTTGTTCGGCGTGTTATTTTATCTTAATTATCTTAATTAAGCTATTTTGGAAGAATATATTGAGTTATGGTATTTTCCAGCATTAATAATAATGTTATCGTTTTACTCAAATGTTGTTGCTATGTCCAAATTTCTAAACAGACTTGACATTCTTTGATGCTGTTATTAATCATTTTATTGCCATAATTTTTTGAAAAAAATATCTTAATTTAGTGACTTAAAGTGGATTTATTAGTTCAATGAAAGTTAATGTTCCGAATAAATTTATTTAATAAAATTTGAAGTAAAAAATGATGATGGTGACGTTATTTGCAATCTGTATTTTAACACATAAAAATGAAATAAAGTGGTAGTTCTTCTATTATGATAGTAGATGAAAGGAATCTAAATGTTGCCTAATTGCTACTCAGCTCGAGAATTATGTGTTTTTAAAATAACATTGGGGAAAGGAAAAATAAAATAGCATTGGTCAATCGTTAGTAAGAATAGCATATGCGGTCTGGTCATATTATAACAAGATTAGGTTAACTAAACAAAAGCAAACAATGCGTATTTCTTGCTTCATATTCCAGGTATACCCATTTAGCATCGGCGCACTAAATACCCTGATATAACAAAGTCTGGAACGATTTATGCATAGCTTCTTGTGGCACTGGTCGAAGATTCGATGCTACACCATTTTGAATATCTTCTACGTCATCAGAAGCCATTTTCAACAGGAACTTTAGTTTGGGGAATAGAAAATAATAGTAAAGGGAGAAATCTGAGTAACTGAATGGATGGTATATATTTGGTTTCTTACCAAACATTTTTGTATAGCTACTGCTCGTTGAATCGATGCAGTATTGTTAAGAAGGAACCAACTTCCACGTGCTGAATACTCGTGTCGAATGTGTAGAATCCTCTTCCGGGGTTCTAAAATATTTAAACACAAATGTAGCAATATATTTTTTTTTTTCTAGGAAACAAATTCATCACGAATAGATTCCCTCTGTCGTAATTCGTCAACATGTTCTTCACATTTGACACTTGAAACTGATTTTTTTCTTCAGATGATGATGACAATTTCTATTCAGAACTGTATTCCTTTGTGACAGTGCCATTAACAGTACCAATCTTAAAACTCATCAACAATCAATTTTAAAAAATTAAATAGATCTAAAAAACCAAACTAAAGCGTCTTTTGCATGATGAACAAATTATGTTTTATACCGTCAGACAAAAAACGTGGCAGAAATTCTGAAGCGAAGATTTCTTTGCCAAAGTCTTCCAATAGTAGCTGACGAATTGTCTCCTGATTAACACTAGACTCGTCTGTAATATCCTCACAGTCAAGCAATGACCTTTCTGCAATCATATAATAACTTATGAAATTAATTTATAAATAAAATGGGCATAAATTTATATCCAGTGCTTTCTACATTACTCTGGAATGATTCAAACTCCGCTAGTGTGTTAAGCAAATTTCTTGATTTGAGACATAATTCTGCAAAAGCATCAACTGGGAAACATGAAATTCATACGGCGGAGGCACAATGTAGTACATAAACGATGAGAAAAGTATATTAGCAAAAAATGAATAGAACGCATGCATTACAGAACGAATAGAAGTTTATTGACGGAATGCCGTTGGTACAAAAACTGTCTGATTAAGAGGGAGAACAATATACTAAAGTGCCTTAGTAAGGGAATATAATAGCTTCTACCTGCAATGGCTGTAGGTAGAGGAGTTTTTGGTATGTGGTATCTGGCAGATAAGATCTTATTTCTAGGGTCATCTTAAAGTATCCAACACATGTTCAGTTTAAATCACCGCAGCACGCTGGCCAATAAATTTTCTGGATACCTTCACTTTTTAGGAGCTTCTCAACAACGTGAAGCCCACATGCCCGTGTATTGTCATCCATACAAACTCGGGACCAATGGCACCCCGGGGAAAGACACATGTGAAAGATGATAACTTCTTAACAGTAACGTTCTCCGGTAAGTCAACCCTTATCGAAGTATTGAAGATCCGTCCGTTCATCATAGTATCTTCCTATAATCGTACTGGCACGCCAGGGCAAACCCAACGGTCTTTTTCCAGGATGCTTGTGGGATAAAACCATGTCCCTACCTTTCTTCATATCAACTGCGCAGAAAATCATTTGTCAGATTGAAAGGATTTTCTTCGGTAAAGAGGACTTGATTCCTTTGATGAGGTGTGCAGTCTTTGCGTTCTCTCTACGCCACTGTAAGTGGTGCCACTCATGGGCTGCTGTCGGTAGTATGCAACGTTCCGAACGGTGGCCGTATGGGCCACCTTTATGAAGGTGTGTGGTCACAATAACTCCAAACTCTTGTCATCCGGTTGCTCTGCTTAACTGCTCAGCAATTTTGTTCGCGCTGACTGGTTTCGATCTCTTTCGTCAGCAGGACGATATATCGATCATCAGTCACCATTGTTGTAGAACAACAATCAACCTATCTTGCAGATGTATCTGAGGTTTGGAAGGCTTTCCAAGTTCATGAAACAACACTTTTATCAGTTCTAGATTCTTTGGGCAACAGACGTAATACTACGCCCCTTCTCAAGCTTGCCAGTTATCCTGCCTCACTTGTTCGTATCGCCATACTGCTGGTACAATCCCATTTTCACTCGCAGAAGAATGCCTGGAAATACGCCTTACTTTCTTAAGTTTCTTTGCTCTGCACGCGCTATCTTCACGCATTTTGGGTACTCTGACGCTCTGGTGCTGATATCTTCATATGCATTATTAAATATTACTGAGACGACTTTCCATTGTACTGACAACAAAAAGGCCTTTTCAACAATTTTATTGTGTTAAAAAATAATTTACTGCTTAAGTTTTGCATTCTAGTACATTTGAATATTGGTGCATGGGATAAACGGATATTCACATTCACTTGTTGACTAATTTATCTTATTCAGTAGAGCTTTGTCCAAACTTAAAACGAAACGTAATGTTTGCTTTTCTCGCCACGTTTCTTGTGTAACAATTGTGTTACTAACTAAACAAATGGCGTTATATTTTTCATTAGTAGGAGGCATTGGAATGTATTCAGATCAAAAGTTTAGCCTTCTGTCATGTGTTTGGTCGTAATAGAATCAGTACCCTTAATAAATTACCAGACTTCGCTGAACGGCGTAGTTCGACGAGGTCTGACTGAATAAATTACCAGACTTCGCTGAACGGCGTAGTTCGACGAGGTCTGACTGCTAGCCAAATATTAAAGGTATATCTTTTGACTTCTGCTTAAGGCTTGACTATTTGTGCATGTCCTCTGTCCCTTTTTGCTGGTGCTGTGTAGTAAGCTTTACACCAGTGGTCTCAAATTGGCAGTCAACCAATATCCTTCCTGGAATTACTTAGCACTTTTATGACATTATTTATTATGGCAAGAAGTGAAGAAGGATTTAAGATTTCAATGGTTTGGAATTCAATTTTACATTACTTTTACTACTTTTTAAAATGAACGTGAGTAGTGCCGTAATAAAACTATAAATAGAACAAATTGATTAATATCATGATATAAATCTTCTGCGATGGTTTGAAGATACAGATTTGATTAACAAAGTATTTTCAACCTCCTTTCTTCATACGTTTTGATGTAACTGGAAGCACGCTTCACGCGTGTACCTGATGTCCAGAGTTCGAATCTGTGGATGGACATTGTACATTTTTCACCTTCCTGCACCAGTATAACCTAATGACTCTAGTCCTTCTTCGTACTTATCAAAAGATAAATATTTCGAATACTTTTATATGTAAGCAGTTCTTTTTTCAAAGTTGAAAATTATTAAATTAAAGAAAAAAGTAAGGGAAAAAAAGAAAAGCCCCCCCCCCTGAAGAGAAAGAAAGAAAGAAAGGAAAAGAACCAGCCTGATCAATAAGCACCTATAATTCGTGATACAGTTTCTAGTCATTTTTCTCCAAGGCTATAAATTTTATCGAAATCGAGTCGCTGTACGAGCTGAAAGCCACAGTAAGAAATAAACAATTTTATAATTATTTACATATATATAACCAGTATGTATTATGCAGATTTTTATCTTTAATTATCTGTTTAAAAAATTTTTTAGTTTTTGTCTCAATTAGTGTCGTTTGACGAAACGCGTAATGGAGTTTACCTATGTACGAGTAATAATGCTTTTCCCCTGACGAGTCCATTAAAGCTCGACATAGGCTAAATTTCCATTTACTTTCATTTTTGTATTTTTGCTGGTTTAATTTTAATTTTAATTATGCTTGTGCCTTAATGTTTTTTACGTGGAGCAATTTTTAAAGTTGCTTTTCGTCAATACCAGCATTTGGTTTTTTGTATTCTTACGTTTTTCTATTGAGTAATTAATTTGTTAAAATGTTTTACCTCAGTTATGAGAATCAAATTTACGTTTAGGCGATTGCCTTTAGAACTTTTCTTTTTTTGCTAGGAACAAGTCTCTCATTTACTTTTAGGCGATTGCTATTAGAATTTACTTCCTTTATTTGGCTTTGATCCTAATTTTGCAGCTCAATGCGCAAAATGTTTGACCTATAGGTCACTTGTTTATCTAATACTTCCTGCAATTATATATATATGTATTTTTTGCTTATGCGTCAAAGAAAAATTTAATAAATAAATGAAACAGAATAGGTTGTCAATACTTATTCTAAAAATTTGTCCAGTAATTGATTCAGTACATTATAATTATTTGAAATTAATGTCAGTTTAAAAATTCAATACTTAGCGTAATTTAATACTTAGCATATACGTTTGAATTAGAAAGTGTAACGAATAGAAATTTCTTGCAAATATCAAGTTCCTGTCTTGAATTTCAGATAGAAAATAAATACAAACTGGAATTATTTACTCTTTGTCGCTAGTACTATCGGTTATGTATGTTTTAATAAATCTTCCGCAAATAAAATTTTAAATTAGTTAAAAAATTGTTTTTATCAGAAAGAGTTTCATTTAGGAAAAAGAAAAAAAAAAGGCCACGTTGCTGCTTTCAGATCATTTGATTTGAGCTACGAGTAATTATTAAACGAGTGCTCTCAGAGAATTGCTCTAAGTCAAAATCATGAATGAAATTTCTCATTCTTCATTTGAATCATATTGTATGAAACTTTGTGTAATTTTGTTTTTAATTTATTCTGCGAATTCTTATATTTCATTCAGTGAAATCATTTCTTTAAAACGTTATTGCTAATTAACAATTCTTTTAAGATCTGTATCAATGCAAATACAGCAGCCGGATCAAATAAAAGAATGAAAAAGAAAGAAAGAAAAAAAAAGAAGAAAGAAAGAAAATCTGAAAGCTTTCAGATATTGTATTAAGCCCAAAAGAGAGGTTTTTAACAGTTCTATGTGTTACCTTTATTTATTAAATATCATGCTCTTCGCACTTAAACCACATAAAATTCAATTCAAGAGCAATATCACAAAATATTTAAAAGCAGCAGAGCAGAATATCTTTAGAATTTCCGATACACACTCTCAAGCGCTGGAGATATTTTTTTTTTGTGCGTACAGTGATTGCCATTGCTCGCTTTGAAATCGTTGAGTTTGTGAGTCAAATATTCGTTAAAGTGTTACAAAATTTGAAATAAATAACAAAACAAAATCGAAATCCAAAATTCGGGCTTCCAAGTGCCCGTGCTTGGTTGGAAATTTTGTAGCGTTGTTTTTTCAGAATGAGAGAAACATTCATGCATTCATGCAGATTCCTCATTATTTAATTTCTTTAAATATAATGCATGGAGATAATATTTGGTGGCAACAGTTTGGAAAATGAATCAATGCAGAAAGTGAAACGACTCAAAATGCCGTTTTGTGACTAATAGCCCTTTGTGCTTAATGGCCCTCTGGGCTAATAAAGTTCCTGAATATTGAAACCCACCAACCTAAGAGACTGGGCTAAAATCATTTTAAACGGTATTTTGTAAGG
Organism: Stegodyphus mimosarum; assembly: GCA_000611955.2. Taxonomy (NCBI): domain Eukaryota; kingdom Metazoa; phylum Arthropoda; class Arachnida; order Araneae; family Eresidae; genus Stegodyphus; species Stegodyphus mimosarum. Next base: position 373,496 of record KK113129.1, read on the forward strand.
GAAATATATTCTTTTAATATTTACAAGATACATTGTAGACTAATTAAAGCAATATGTCAATGGTTAAAATGAAATTAATTTAATTATCCGTTTCCGATTTATGTCTGAATAAATACGTATATTTTCCCAAGAGTAAAATTTGGAATTATTTAAGAAGATTAGAAATGTTCTTTGTTCTTCGGCCTTTCTATGTACGTATTTGCTACCCTTTTCTCCTATAAAATGCTGTGGAGAATATTTTCTTTAAACTTCAGCCTGTTCATATGTTTGAGTACAGTGGAACTTCGGATCACGAAGACCTCATCTCACGAACAAATTATCTGAACAAAAAGTGCTTGACAAACGGTCAATGAATGGCAAACCCTAGAGTTACCAACACTCTAGACGGCAACAGATGATTTTCAAATGTATTTTGAGGGTATCTTATGCCATATAATTAACAATCAGAGATTTCTGAACATTTCTTAAGTAAAACCATGCTCTAGAAATGTTAACAATCAAGACACAGAAAAGTCACTAGAGGGGAATAAAAATGAGCTCAACAAGAAAGTACTGCAACCACTTCAGAAGCAGTAGCATAAAGGAATAATGGGAGAAATGTCCTTAGAAGAAGTGGAAGCATGAAAAATTATCCTTTTTCTTTAATCCGTGAAATTTGTGAGTAATAAGGTAAGCTGCAAATTTTTTTTGTAACGATATCACCCTGCTTTATGAGTTCCAAGTTGAAGATTAAAAATTTTCAATGACAGTGCCCTAGCTCACTTTAAAAATATTTTAAAACATAAATAACAACAAATGGCACAGGACAAATTTTGAATGAAACGGAAACCCAATAAATCTCAAGCAGAGTTAGTGGTATTAAGAGATGAAAGAAAAGGTAAAATAGGGCGTCTCCTAAAGGAAAATTATCTGTCGCTTTTACAGAAAGAAATTTCGCATCTGGGCAGTAACATCCTCCCTCATCATTTTCCACTTATGCAATCCATCGTTCTTCGTACACTAAAATTAATTTAAATTTTCTTCATTTGCTTCCAATTTTTCTATTCTCCATTCTTCTTTTCTTTTTTTATGTGTAACGATATTCATTGGATTTGTCTTATGAACTTGTGCGCAAACTCCCGTTCTAAAGTCAACACAAACAATCATCTATTTTGCAAGAACGAATTAATTCATTTTTCGTCAATTCCTATTTGCTATGTTGTTCCGGTTTACAAACATTCTGTTTGCCAAATGGCCTTCAGAAACGAACTAAATTCTCGAGTCGAAGTTTCAACGTACTTTTTCAATGCTTTTCTCCAATGAAACATTTAGCCCAGCAGCGGTCGAGTGGTAAAGTGAGTGAACAAACACTCCTAGTTCGGTCCGGGCTGCCTAATGGCAGACCGCACATTCAGTTGAACAATATTAACAGGATTACGCACACTGCGCATGCCCAGAAGAGAATCTGGCGCAATTACTACTTTGGTACTTTGGCGTAATTTTAAAAGAAGATAAATATGGTATATGGTTGATATTCTGTTATCTGGACGTAAACAGTTCGGGGTTTTAAAACTTGTTAAGTTGTACGTTGCTTCATTACTTAGGTGTAAATATCACCTGTAAACTCCCAAATTTTCGTTTAAGAAGGATTACAAAACAGGAAACATTACATGATGTTGTTTATTGATTGTACTTGAGCTGAATGTTTACTGATTGTTCTTCTGAGGAATAAAAGTAATCTATTATTTACCATGCGTTCCATTCATAAATACTTTAAACTTAAAGAATATGTCTAGTTTAAATTACTGAATTGAAGCCAAAGAAATTATTACAAATAATTGATACTAAATGTAACGTTTATGAACAAAATAAACCAAAATGAAATGAAATAGAAGCAAATGCAATAAGAACAAAAAAGTGCCTATAGTATTGCAATCGTAAAGAGTCGCTAAGGCCTACATGACGAAGAGGCTTGTGTAGGGTTGTTTAATTTTATTCCGCCAGTATTTTCTCCCACGCCGACGGTACACTATTGAGCATGCGCAGTAAGCGAAATTCGTTAACATTGATCAACTCAATGTGCGATTTGCCATTACGCGTCCGGGGCATGACTCTCGGTGAACGGACTGGCTGCATGGGTGTCTGTTAATCCAGATATCTCAGCTTCTGAAAGAAAAAGAGAAATATTTGAAGAGTTAGAAATAGCTTATTCTTTCTTTATTCGTGATTGCTAGAAGTTACTTTGGTATTAGAAGATTTTCTTAGCATGAAATACATTAATCTAACTAGTAAAATGACACGAAATTGATAAATATACCGATAAAAATACTTCCCGCTCTTCGAAAAATTCCTTTTTTGTTTAATTTTTGTATCTTAATATATTAAGAAATGGCCAAAGATTTTGCAAAAGCGTAAGATAACTACAATTAACTTAAATTAAAATTTGTAAATGAATTCAAATACTTAACTTATTTAGCCCTTAATTTTATGACTCTGGTTCTATCACACTTTTATATGCTTTACCACTATGCATAGAGGTTTGTTTATCCTTCCTGTACGAGATATTTAGTTTAAAATCTTCACAACAGTTCTTTTTCCCTCACGAAACTACACCGAAAGTTAATGAATCGCCTATTTTTCCACTTCCATCGATTAAATAGCTTACATTCTTAGTCCAAAGGGGCGTTAAACCATAGGTCTATTAGTCTCGAAACGGCATTTTGCATCGTTTAACTTTTCAAACAGTTGCCACCAAATATTATTGTCCTGTATTGCATTTAAAGAAACTAAATAATTAAGAATTATAATTTTACTAGCCGCTGCGCGGCCAGCCTTAGTCTGGCTTTTAAGTGTTCCAAAAAAAAAAGCCTAAAGAGAACACCAAATATTAAATTTGAAAACTGCACAGAATTTTACTCTGCAGAACAATTTTATCGAAAAAGAAACAAACAACAACGGAAAAAAATTTAGTTAAAAATGCATTACATATAAAAAGCATACAACGAAATAAGCAATATCCCTTAATACAAATATTAATTATCCTAATAAATAAATTAACCAACTTCCCTTTGCAAATTCTTAAGAAATTAAATGGTATAAACAGATTAAGAACTTAAACAGATTAAAAAATATCATGCAAAACTTTTTTATAATTAAAACATAATATTACAATGAAATAAGCAATATCCCTTGATACAAATGTTAATTATCCTAATAAAGTAATTAAACAATTTACCGTTGCAAAAAGAAACAATTTTTTAATTTCTTAAACTTTTCAGTCTCTTAAAAACAGTAACATAAAAAATACGATGAAAAATTGTTGCCAAACCGAAATTTTTAAAAGAATAAAATTATTCAAAATGATACAATTTTATCAAAAATCTATCAACAACAATAAGAAAGGAAAATTGTTGCCAAAACTACATTTTAAAATATCTGAGATGTGAGAAGTGTATTCGGAAGCTTTATTTAAAAAATTAAAAAAAAAATACAAAATATTATTATTTTTCCAAAATTCCTTTTTTAAAAGGAGTCGAAAGGATTAAAGTTCAACGTGTCCAAAAATCAAAGGAAAATAAACAGCACATTTTTTAAAATAAGTTTTTTAAAAAAAATTCCGCTGAATAGGTATTAAGCTCACCTTCCTAAATAAATTTGTATTGAATCGATTTATTGAAATACGAAATTTATTTTAAGTTCGTAAAATAGCTAAGTGTCTACGCTTTACGACGATGTAAAAATGAAATGTATAGAATGAAATCTCGCTTTCCTGTAGCCCATTATGTCTCAAAATGACGCGATTTGGTCACAAAACATAAAATAAAAAAAAATTCTAATTCGAATTTCGAAAAAATCGCTTCGAGGTGCACTGGCTCTTGTGTAGATACACCTATGTACTTCGTGCCCCTGGGTCTATTAGCTCACTCGCTCGCAATACGAACGAAAGACACACACACACACACACACACACACAGAGTCGTTGTTTTATTATATGTAGAGATTTTGTATTTCATATTCTGTAAAACTTAACGAAGTGTTTATTAACGAACATAACGATTTCAAAGCGAACAATGACAACACTGTACAGAAAAAAAAAAACATTTTTATCTCCAGCGCGGGAAATTGTCTATCGGAAATTCTAAAGAACTGCTGTTTTTAAATATTTCGTGATACTGCTGTTAAATTGAATTTTATGTGGTTTAAGTGCGAAGAACATGATATTCAATATATAAAGGTAACACGTAAAACGCTCAAAAACGCTCCTTTAGACGTAATATAAATCTGAAAGCTTTCAGACTTTTTTTTCTGAAAAGCTTTTCTTTACCATTATTCGATTAGAAATTACACGCCAGATTTGATAATATAAATAAGAGAAAATGATGTAGATCTCGAGTGGTTTGGAAATTTTCTCATGTAAGGAAAGAAGAAAATAATTCAGATTCATCAATAATATTACTAAAACGATTTTATATTACGCCCAAATGGGCGTTTTATTTAACGTTTTGTGTGTTATCTTTAGTTATTAAATATCATGTTCTTCGCCCTTAAACGATAAAATACAATTCAACAGCAATATCGCAAAATAATTTTAAAGTGAAAATTTTAAATAATTTTAGAATTTCCGATATACAGTCTCGCGCGCTGGAGATAAAAATTTTTTTTTTCTGTACAGTATTGCCATTGCTCGCTTTGAAATCGTTGAGTTTCTCAATCAAAAATTCGTTAATGTCTACTTCCATGCCTCAAATTAACTTCACCTTTTCGTTGCCCTGCGTTGGCAACCCGCCTTTTGGATTTGTCTGCGATGCAAGTGGTCGCTGGAACATTTTGCTCTTCATACGAGTATATTATTATGTTAGCCTATAATTTCTATTATATCTGTTTGTTCTCTGATGTTTTTATGTATGATTTTTGTTAATGAATAACAGTACTTTAATATGAACAAAAATGTAGCGGAATTTATTAAGGTTATTCAGAAACGAAAATACACTTTCGATATTTGAGCCATTCGAACATCGGATTGCAAAAACAGTTAAAGTTTTACAAAATATGAAATAGATAATAAAAAACAAATTCCAAATCCCACGTTCGGGCTTCCAGATCCCCATATTCTAGTGGAGGACAACGTATTGAAAATTTGATGTCTCTAGGTATTTATTCGCAGAGAGAAAAACATGCATACATTCGTGCAGATTCTTCATTATTTAATTTCTTTTAATACAATGCGCGGCTCTAATATTTGGTGACAACAATTTGAAAAGTGAACCGACATTTATAGTGAACCAACGCAAAATGCCAAAACGAAATTAACAGTCCTTTTGGATAAATTGCCTCTTTGGATTAAAAACTAAGAACTTCTTTTTAATTTGAAATAAAATTTACAGATGAAATTTTAACCTATCACTCCTTATTTTACAACCAATCCATAGAACCGTTCAAGATTATATTCTAAAACCAATTTGTTGTAAAATCGACAGTGCGAAATAATTCTAATTACGGCATAAAAAACAGACATTACAACAATCATTTTCAACACTGAGACTACGAATTTTTATTTTCCCTAGTCATGTTAGAACGCTTATCATTTCTTCATGCACCGCTAATCAAATGTTTTACAAATGCAACAGCAGAATACAAATTGAAATCTTTACAGCATATTGTCCTTCATAGAGACAATGAGTAAGTTTCTGAGTTTTTAGACTGAGAATGAAGAGGAAGATTAACTCGTTTGCAGACGTGGAAAAGTAATAAATAAACGGGAATAGGATATTTTCGAAATTGAGTAAATGTTATTACTTGCTTTTGCGTTAGTTATACAAAACGTTCATAACAGTGAACATATCCTTGAAGTTGATGCCCTCTCTGAAGAAGTGAATAACAAAATTATTTTAATTTAGGACTAAAGAAGGCATTCTTTTCCTTATTCTCTCACCTTTTGTGATCATGTATTTTTTCCAAAATTTGCAAGTTTGTTTTTGTGCGAATATCACAGTGAAGACATTTGAACCTGCTTTCACTGAGGAGATTTATGATCTTCGTATTTTACAGGGGCTAACTTCAGTGCTATAACTTTCGGACAATTTAATATTGAACCTATAAAACCTCTATAAAAGTCTATGAATCTATAAAACCTTTAACTGAAAATCATCACTTAAATTTTTGTTAAACTCTCTAATTTAGAAATAATATTACAAATCACAGATTTTTCAAAGGAATTTCAATAATATTCATAATTTGAGAATTATTGGAAAGCATGAACTCGTTATAGAAAAAAATAAATTACGAAAAGCACGCATTTATTGTAATTATTTTTCTTATCAAAATTGAATTAATTAATCGCGTTTTATTTAATTAACTAATCGCGATTCAAAAACAAAGGGAAAAAAAATTTAGAGCCATTATTATTTTTATATGGAATTAATTCCTTCATTAATCCGGTTTCAAAGAGTCAGAAGCAATTGCCTAGACTATCCGAGATATTGTTATATATTATCTTTTTAAATATAATAACTTGGTATTATATAATTATTCTGTGTCAAAATATGTTCATTTCGAAGCTGAGCTTTCTTCTATATTGTAGAGTCATAGGTTATTTTTGAAGGAAAAGACACGAACAATGTTCAATGTCCTCACTGGAACTCGAACCTGGATCTCTCGAATACGCGCCGAGTGTGCTACCGTTACACCATGAAAGCATGCAGAAAAAAAGGGAGAAAATAAATGAAAGGTATAATTTCTGTTTATAACTTCCCCAAAAAACGCCCTATTTCATTTCCTGTAAAGACATCAAAATACACTATTTACACATATTTTAAACTTATTATCATAATAGAGTTGTAAAATCATTAGGTTAGTTTGAAGCTTAGTCATTAGGTTAGTTTGTTTGGCGTACACGAAAAATGTGCAGTGCCCTTACCGGGACTCGAACCTGGAACTCTAGACTACGCGCTGAGTGTGCTACCCTTACACCACGAAGGCATGTTAGAAGGAGGGAGAAAATATCTCACATACGCCCCCTTTTGAAGGGAAGTTGGGCATTAGGGGCCCAATCGCTAAATCCTTGTGGGGATGAATTTTGTTCACCACCTTTTAGTTCGAGCGCCGCTGTAGACTCATAAAGATTTTTTTTGGAAGCAGGAGACATGAAAAATAAGCAATCCATCGACGGTACTCAAACCTGGACCTTTCGAATACGCGCCGAGTGTGCTATTGTTACACCAAGAAGGCATGCTAGAAAGAGGAAGAAAATAATTTATAGTGTATTTACAATTTACAATATTTATTGAGGATGATTTATTTAAAATTCTTTAAGTGAATTAATTTTACTCTGCATCTGTCAAGAACAAAACGCAGCTGGAGTAGAAAACAGAACTTCTCTCACCAGGTCTATTCGTAGACCTTACGAATTCCTTAAAATGCATGTCTAGAAAATATGATTATTTGATTACTGAATACATTTCTGATTCCAATGAAACACCTTCAGGAGCACATGGAGCGGCATAAATAGAATTCGCGTCAACAACATTTACAAATTCCGGGAAAATTTACAGTTATCGGGGCGCACACTGAATAGAGGTATTGCATTAAAATGCAGCTCTATTTTGCACAGTTCGATATATCTGGTCATTTAAAATTTAATGATGAAGTTCTAAACAATTTCATGTCAAGAAGAAGTAATTTAATTATTTGCATCGTTTAATACAGTACTTAATACACATAACGAGTTCAAACGTAATAGGTATATCTTTTTGCAGATAATTTCGTAAAGAAAACATTTTACGACTTTAAGATAATTATAGCACATTAACAGTTACCACAAAAAAGAAGAGCCATGTGAAAAAATACAAAGCAACAATACTTTGGAGCCTAGAGATAAAATGTGATTTTAGATTCAACCTTTATCATGTGCGTTAATGTATATGGTATTTCTCCCATCTTCTTAGCATGCCTTCATGGTGTAGTGATCAACACACTTGGCGCGTATTCGAGAGGTCCGTGGTTCCAGTATCGCCGAAGGCATTGCTATTGCTTGTATTTCATGACTGCTTTTTCAAAAAACGAAACCTAATGACTCTACAGTGGTGCCCGCCCGAACTAAAAGAGGTGGTGGGTGATGATTCTCCACCAACAGGATTTGGCTATTTTGTCCCCTAATCCCCAGTTGCCCTTTCAAACGGGAAATACACGTATATAAGGTATTTTCCCCACCTTCTTAGCATGCCTTCGTGGTATAATGACCAGCACATTCGGCGGGTATTCAAGAAGTCCGAGGTTCGAGTCCCGGAGAGAGCACTGTTCATTCTCCATGACTCCTGCTTCAAAAAATACCTAACGTCTCTACAGTGGCGCCCGAACTAAAAAGGTAGTGAATGATGATTCTCCAAAAACAGGATTTGGTGATTGGGTCCCCTAATCCCCAGTCGCCCTCTGAAAGCGGTATAAGCTATTTCTCCCGCCTTTTTAGCATACTTTCGTGGTGTAGTGGTCAGCACACTCGGCGCGTATTTCAGAGGTCCGTCGTTCGAGTCCCGGCGAGGGCATAGCTCATTTTGCATATCTCCTGCTTCCAAATGAATCCTAATGACTCTAAAATGCTCGTACTTCATCTATCATAAAAATTAAATTTATTATGATATGGCCAAATACGTCACTTCATTACAGTAATGATTATCCATCTTGCTACTTCACACATAATATAACACCTACAGCTGATTATACAGTGTTTATTCCAATGATTGTAAACCAAACTTGAGGAAACCAAACAGCAAGAAGTATGAAAAATTTTATTTTATAGCAGTTTTGGAATATATTAGTAGCTCTTTAATTTATAACTTGTTCATTGCTTCATTATTGTTATAAAGGTGCATCACATAAATATTTTGCTGATAAATGGATAATAAATTCGGAGGAACAGGATGGCTCCATTCGTAGAATTTTTACTCTATCAATCCCTGGGCTGTTTATTTATTCTTTCTAATGATATCATCGGTTGAAATTCTGAAAAAAAAAATATCAAATATGTTAGTAAATTCTTATGGATGAGTAATATGCTAAAAATTAAAAAGATTTTAGGATTTATTGAAAAAAAAAACACGAGTAAAACAATTTTAATCGACTTGATAAATATTTATTTTTAACCCAAAGGGCCAATTTGCCCAGAAGGACTATTAATTTCCTTTTGTCATTTTGCATCGTCTAATACAAAACGGCGCTTCACATTTCAAATTGTTGCTACCAAATGTTAGAGCACTGCATTATATTTAAAGAGATTAAATAGTGAACAATCTGCATGAATGTATGTATGTTTCTCGCACTATGAAAAAACAACGGTACATAGAGACATCAAATTTTGAATAATGTAGTCCTCCCCTCGAATATGGGCATCTAGAAGTGCAAATTTGGAATTTGTTTTATCATATATTTAATATTTTGCAAAATTTTAATGAATTTTTGATTAACAAATTCAACGATTACAAAGCGAGGAATGATAACAATGTACGGAAAAAGAATTATCTCCAGCGCTCGAGACTGTGTATCGGAAATTCTGAATTCCTGCTCTTTTTAAATATTTTATGATATTATTGTTGTTGAATTGAATTTTATGATTTAAGTGCGTAGAACATGATATTTAATAAGTAAAGGTAAGACGCATAACGTTAAAAAAACGCCCCTTTGGGAGTAATATAAAATCAGAAACCATTCAGATTTTTAATTTTTTTCCTTTTTTGTATTAACTGTAATTTAAAGCTCCACCAGGAGCTTAAATGATTCAATTTTAACTAGAATATTTAAAACAGCATTTTAATTTCTAATTTGAAATATGCAGTTTTGGATGCGTAACAGTTATTTCATCAGATAAGGTTTAGTTTATAGTGCAAGTCTTCAACCATTTAACATAATCATTCCACCATAGAGAAGTTTGAAAATTTACCACGTGATTCAGTTCAAAATATTTGCATTCTTAATCACGGAAATCTCGAATCTTATATATATGTACATTGTATATATACTTATGTATATGTACATTGTGCTCACTATAATTTTTGACGCAAGCAGAACAACATTCAACAAGCAAAACCTCAGATACAGGACACTATAATTAAGTGTAGGTTTATTTAGGTTAGGAGGTACAAAGAAATTTAATATAGTAGTAATACTTATTAACAATTTAACTAATAAAACAGACGGAACATACTATATTTAATAAATCAGTTCATATTCTGGCTTATGATGATGATATAGATATAATTGCAAGATCTACAGCTGTGCTGCGTGAAACCTTTTTGGCACTAGATACTCTTGCCATGGAAATGAAGCTCAGAGTAAATATGAAAAACAAATAAATATATTTACAGTGGTAAAAAGAAACCTCCACGTAAAATAATTGAGAGTGGCCTATTTTAGTTTGAATCTGTAGAAAATTTCACTTATTCAGACTCCGAAATGAACTATCAAATTGATATTAATCCTGAAATCAGGAAAAGTATTATTTCTGCAAATCGTTGCGTCTTTGGTTTAAGACCTCTTCTAAAATCCAATCTAATAAACAGAAGGACAGAAATTCTGTTATAGAAAGCTTTAATAAATTCAGTTTTAAACCTATGTTTCAGAGACGTGGACTATTAGAAAAGGAAGAGCCTTGCCGACTTTTGAGATGAAGATTCTAAGAACTATTTTTGGTGTTGCTTTTGAGAATAATAAAAATGGCGTAAAAGGTAAAACTTTCATCTCTACAAAATTTATAAAGATGAGGATATTATTAAATGCATAAAATGAAGTAAAATGAGACGGACAGGTCACCTCCTGAGAGTGGGATGCAGAGAGAATGGTCCTTAAGGTCTTTAATGCAACTTCTGCTTGTGGAAGATCAAGAGGAAGACCTAAGAAAAAATGGAGGGACTGCCTGGATGAGGATTTTACCATTCTAAAAGTTAGGAACTGGAGGTCATTTACTGAAACGAGAGTGGAAAGGGAAAGGCTTCTGAAGAAAGCCAAGACATACAAAGGACTGTCGTAACAATGGTCATGGTGACGAATAAAACAAGCTATGTCGATACTATATTACTCCTATAGTTATATCAATAACAAAACTTGACTGATAATAAGATTTACATAATTAGCATAACGTACTGTAGGCACATTAGGTGACTTTGAAGCAAGAAAGGTGAAAAGTGAGCAATGATCTCACCGGAACTCGAACCACAGACCTCTTGAATACGCTTGGTGCGTATTCGGGAGCTACACCACAACACCACGAAGTGATGAAGCTCGACCACTACGCCACGAAGGCTTGCTAAGAAGGCTGAAGAAATACCTTATATACTTCCCCTTTAAAAGGGTGACTGGAGATTAGGAGACTCAGTCGCCAAATCCTGGTGGTGGAGAATCATCATCCACCACATTTGTTAGTTCGATGCCATTGTAGAGACGTTAGGTTATTTCGAAGCAGGAGAGATGAAAAATGAGCAATGCGCTCGCCGGGATTCGAACCACGGACCTCTCGAATACGCGCAAACACTACCCCACGAAGGCATGCTAAGAAGGCAGGAGAAATATCTTATAAAATAAAAATGGATTTACCCTAGCAAGTTTATAGCCGGCGTTCAAAAATTATGAATTTTCTAGAATTGTTATTTGCTGTTTTTAATGCGACATCAGTTTTCCAAGCTTAAAACATTTTAGAAAGTTATTTACTTAATTGAACTAAAATTAGATAATTCATATTATCACAATAAACTACGTTTTATTTCAGATAGACAATATTTTAAAAGATCAATAATTTAAAAACTAGTAAAGCATTTAAATAGAATTATTTAGAGCGTATATGTAAGGACGCAATTCATTTCTTACAGAGATACATGAGATATTTAGAGCATTATTTAACTACAATTGTAAAATAACAAATAATTTTTTAAATAACTTCAGGACGCATGAAATAAAAAGTTATAACCTGGATACCACTTTATCGTCTGCATTTCATGTTACCGTAAGTATCAGTAACAGGAAGAATTCAGATTTAAGCAGATGTAAACGAAACAATGCCTACAGATAAATAATATTTTATCCTATAATCAAATGACACTAACAGCTTAAAATTTTTTAAACTTAATTATTATTTTGAGGAACCAGATTAACAATTTACCATGCGAATTGCATATGATTAAATCTGAAAAAAACAAATATCACGTCTGACTGCCTTTCTGTTATATAACTGAAGGATGCATTAATTCTGAAAGAACATAAGTGTTTAATTCTAACTGCATTTCCGGTTAAAACATATCTTAGCAAAATTTCAGGTTTATCTAGGATTGGAATATATATCTGACACGTGCAATACTGTCACGTTTTCCCAATGACCTTTGAGACTTTTCTTGTAAAAAAAAGATAAGTTTACAGGATTTTGTTTTTAGAAGTATTTCATGTCAATTTCAGTTATTCCTGTTAAATGTAAATGGGTTTCATAGATCCATTTCTTTATTCCTCAAGTTACTCGGCATACATAAATGTAGGAAATTGTTCCAATATTTACTGTATAAAATTCTACAATATTTAGGTTTAAATTCATTACATCATTTTTACTTCCTTGAACAAAGTAAAGGAAGTATTGTAATCGCGAAAAATTTCGGGTACCACATTTTAACGGAAATATCCCTTTCAACACATTGAAACAATATTTTTGTGCGACATCTGTACGTACGCACAAAATAAAGGACTGTTTTTGCCAGAAAGGATTGTAATTTGGATTTAAAATGCATTCAGAAGAGATATTTTTCTTGACGTCTGTACGTACGTACATACGTACATACGTACGTAATGTATTACGTACCTCTGTATTATTAATACGTATGTAATGTATTAATGTATTACGTACATCTATAATGAACTCAAGAACGAGTAGTCGCATAACTCAGGAACGAGTAGTCGTAGAACTCAAGAACAAGTAGTCGTAGAACATTGAAATTTTGTATATGGGACTACTATAACATGTAGTCCTTTTTTCATTGAAATCGGCTGCATCAATAATATATAAATATATCTATATAATATACACTGGTGTGCAAAAATTAAGGACGAGACGGTTTTTTCAATATAACTTTGTACAAAAGCTTTCCAAATCAACACATTTAATACCGTAAGATCCCCAATACGCAAGAACATGAGTAATGTAAGCAACACTTCCTAAAAGAGAAATCAGAGGGATAAAAAGAAGCTTTATTGAAAAAGTAGCATGGAGCGCAATGCGACTGAAGGCCGAAACATCCCTGTGATGGGTGTCCAGCAAGAAACATCCGGTCTTTAATAGGGGATATGATCTTCCCTGACTGCTAGGCAGGTTTCACATCATTTGTGCATGCTGGATATGTGGTTGTTAATGAGCTGTTGAGACACTGCTGCTCGTTCCTCTTGTAGCACCAATCTCAGTTTCGGAATCGTTACTGGCGATAAGTTACGTGCTGCCACGGGTCTTCCTAGTAAGTTCCGTACATGCTTGACGGGATTTAGATCCAGAGACCTTGCCGACCAATCCATGTGTTCAATATCTTCACTCTCCAACAGCTCTTCGACAGTAACTGTGCGATGAGGTGGAGCGTTGTCGTCCATGAAGAGGAACTGAGGACCCATAGCCCTTGTGAAAAGACGCATGTAAGGAAGAAGAACCTCGTTACAATAGCAGTCCCAGGTGACGAACCTCCTTGGGAGATATGAAGGTCGGTCCGGCTACCAAGCATTATGTCTGCTCGAACGAGAACTCCGCGACCTCCAAAACAGTCCCTTTTGATGATGTTGAAGGGGTTATTGCGTGTTCCCCGCTCTGTCCAGATGTGTATGTGTCTAGAATCGCAACTCAGACTAAATCTGCTCTCATCTGTAAAGAGTACTCGTCCCCATTCATTGTCTCTCCAATTCCGGTGTTCCCGGCACCACAGAGAACGCCTTCTCCGATGGGCAGGCGTTAGAGGTACACACCGTACAGGGCGTCGTGCAAACAGACCACCACCGTGCAGTCTTCTGGCCACGGTAAAACGCGATATCGGTCGTCCAGTCGCCTGTGTCGTGTGTCTAGCGATTTCTCCCGCTGTCTGCCGCCTGTTTCTTCTGGCCTGTAAGGCAATATACCGGTCATCTGCGGGTGTGGTTCCTCGTGGACGACCACTACTAAACCCCCGGATAGCTGTTCCTGTAGTTTGAAATTGTCTCCAAAGTCGTGAAACGATGCTGTGAGCAATTCCGAACTCTGCAGCCACACTTGTCACACTGCGGCCTTCCTTCAACTTCCCAATGATTCGACCTCGGGTAAAAGCATCCAGATGTCGTCTAACAGATTGATTATTCGCCATTTCTCGCTGAGGCAGCAACTCGGTGTGATTTTAACTGCTATACGGCGTGCAATCTCTTTTCCAGAAATACTGATCTTACACCGACAACATGCTTTATACTACTCAGACACTCCCCCATTACGTCTACCTGCATATCTGTGCATGTGCTACCGTACATCACCTTACTTAATCTCCTGATTGGTCTTTCTGTTCGCTCTGCCTCTTTGTTCAGCTGATATGCTAATTTTTCGACTTCGTCCTTAATTTTTGCTCACCAGTGTATATATATTCCCACTCTATTACTTAACTCGGTAAGTTTAGATTTTTTATTCATATATATTAGCAAATTGTGCATTTGTTGCTTTACAACTGATTGAATTATGTGGTTTATATAATCCGGTTAAGGTTTTTATGCCTTTAGTTAATCTACATGCAACAGTTTTAGAACTAATTATCAGAAATTTAAAAGTTTACGTGGCGAGTTAAGACTAACAAACCGCTATTTGTTTAAATTTGAAACGTAGAAAAATAGTGAATTAAGTCAGTTTCTGCACGACTGAGTGGGACCAAAAGTAAACTTTCAGTTTTGTGCACAGAAAAATCTGCCTTTTTGCCCGCCGACGAAATTCTTTCTTTTTTTTTTTTTGTGTGTGTGTGTAGGAACTATAATTTTAATTGTAAAAATTGTTTTTTTTAAGTGTTTTAACCGTATATGGTGATTTATGTTTTTCTGTATTTTAAAATTCTTAAGAAAGAATAGTTAATATTCTTAAGTTAACTAAATCAATTGAATGAGAAATATGAAAAATATCCATTCCACTACTGAAATTCGAAAAAATAAGTTTAAGTAAAATGCAGCAAAAAATGTGATAATTTAATGGGTTATACAAAGGAGTCATGTGGTGTCCGCATAAGACGCTTTTAAATAGATAAGAAAAAAAAAAGAATTACTGTAATAAATACTATAACGCAAAGAGTATAAAAAATTGAAACCTTATTGTAAGATTTTATTTAAAAAAGTAACAAACATCTAAATTATACGTTGATTCGTTTAATCGTTAAGCAAATCTGTGTGGAAAAAAGTAGTAAAAATGATTCCAGTCTTAAAAAATTTGAAAGCCTTCAGATTTTACGTTACGCTCAAGGGGGCTTTTTTAACGTTTCGTGTGTTACCGCTAGTTATCAAATATCATGATCTTCGCACTTAAACCATAAAACTCAGTTCAACAGAAATATCGCAAAATAATTTTAAAATGAATATATCTTTAGAATTTCCGACACACTTATGGAGATAACTTTTTTTTTCGTTCAGTGATGCCATTGCTTCCTTTGAAATCGTTGAGTTTGTTAATCAAAAATTGCTTAAAGTTTTACAAAATATGAAATAGATAATAAAACAAATCTTAAATTGGGCTTCCAGATGCCCATATTCGCGTGGAAACGCACGTGATTCAAAATTCGATGGCTTTAGGTGCCGTCGTTTAATCACAATGCGAGAAATATACATACATTTATGCAGAATCTTCATTGTTTAATTTCTTTAAATATAATACAGGGCTATAATATTTAGTGGCAACAGTTTGAAACTCGAACCGACATTTATAGTGAAACAACTCAAAATGCCAGTACGAAATTCTTTCTCGGTTAACGCCAGTTAGTAACAATGATATTAATAATAAGCCAACAAAAATAACCAGCCTACGTAAAAGTATGCAAAATTAAATGAGTAGGCTAAATATAAATAAAAAAGAACATACTTAACAAACATAAGTTTTCTCTTTTCTTTTTAATTTTGTTCTACCTAAGATATATATGTAACGCAGAATACTTACTGCGAATAACAAAAATGTTACACAAACAAGCCAAAGCACAATAGCAATAAACAGTTCAAAATGGATCTGGACACGAAAAGGAAGACGAAAGAGAAAAACAAATAAAACTCATTATAAAAAAAATTAATAGTTAGTCAAAACGAAATAATGTATAGAAAAGAAAGACATTGCATAATGAAAACTTTCCTAAATTTGGAAAGTCAAATTATGCAGATGAGCAAACTACAGTTATCGGAAAGAAAACGTCACAATTCATTAAACGTAATCCTGTTAAAGTGTGAGAGGAATTTATAAGATTCATCAAGTCTTCAACTAAGAATATTAATTAAAGCTGCAACATTATAAAGTAAATCAAACCTGACAGATGGAAATTTGTCCCTCGCAAGCTAAAATAAAAGAAAGGTCTTTGCAAAGTGTTTACGTTCATCTGGCTGTTCGTTTCTGATTCAAATCTGCTGTAAATAATTCATCCAGATTCCTGTAGGAGATTCCTAAACGGATTCTAATTCCTACAGAACTCTTTCCTTCGACAACATTCAAAATATATACGAGCTGTAGCAATACTGGAAATGATAACTCTGGAATTGACATTCTGCAGGCAGTTCTAAATTTGATCGCTGGACTGGCAACAGATACTGCGTATTTCGTAATATTTACATTAATATTCATTGATTTTATAATTTTATAACATACCTGATTCCTGGCTAAGAAAAGTACATTAAAAACTATTCAATCATATAAATAGAGAGCATAGATATACAGATCGCTTTAAGGTATATTTTAATTTGACAAAATTATTTTAATTCAATGCTTCTTTCCCATCTGTTCTAGCTTCAACTTCTAACTCCCCAACAGAATGAGTTTTTAGAATCGCGTTAAATGCAAATGAGAAGAAGAATAGTATTTAAGTCAAGTTCAACTGACTTCGACAGATAAGTTAAGATCCCTGAATACCGTGCGTTTGCCTTTGGGCTATGTCTTTCTAAGCTGTTACTACGCTCGGTCGTATTACGTGCCTTTTGATAGTTCGCTGGTTAATTTTATGTTACGGGTCAACTAGTTTAGAATAGTTAGCTTGGGTTAAATCTCTTTAGCTAGTCATCAGTCAGTTCTTATTTCTTACGCTTTAAGCTCAAGCGGAATCTGTGCTGTAGGCCCTAGGAAAGTGGCAGACTGTTAATCTTATTTTGAGCAAATAAAGGGTAACTAACCCTTCTTGAGTTCACGTTTCTGTTCTTGGACTTAAGCGATTATTCGATTAGCAGTTCGCTAGGATCGTCGACATTTAGTTTAATAGAACAAAAGTAAGGAGCCCTGCACATCTAGTGGGATCTAATCTAGCAGTGTTATAGGCTACAACACCTCTCTATTTACTACTGAATGGTTACACTCAAACATGGTGGTTTCTTTACACTATGCTTCTTCAATAACCCAAACCGCTGAAGAAAACTTTGCTCTCGAGTAACAGAAAAGAATATATTTTGACCGCTTTGCTGACAGGAACATTATCAAACAGCTCATGCGTTTCCAAATGCAGTGTTTTCTTACCTCACATGATATTGGGGGGAAACAGCAAACTAATAAGCATATAACCTCTTCACCATCCCATATTGCTTTACGGGTATCTTATTTAACCATGTCTTTGAAAGAATCATAACAAAAAGGCAAATGGCAGTGGATTTAGTGCAGTTTACGAGCTGATCTAAATTTTGCTAACCAATTCCAGGTAATTATTTTAATAGAAATTCATCTTCAAAATCCTTATTATTTTCTTCCTAGCCGCTTTCAAGTTTAATATTAGTTTACAAGAAAAATCAAAATTACTCACACTTTTTCTGGGTAAAAAGAGGAGTAAATAAACGTTCAGTAAATATATCATAAAACGTATAACGGTAAATTCTTCCGACCAGTGTTTTTCCCTTGGTTACTTTGTGCAAAGATGTTCACTATGACATTAACATTTTTCATGTTGTCACTGAAACTAACAGGAGCAATTATTGCATCATCCTTGTTCGAAAGTATCTGCTGTTGATACAAATTTTCTTGAAAGGCAACTTTGTTCACTAGATTCACTAGATTCCTCGACACTTAACCTGACAGAATAAAAGTAATTAATCCTACAGCGTAATAATTCATGCACAGAGTAAGCTACTGAGAACCAAGAAATATTTTTCAGTCTCTACATCCAGTATAAAGAGTATACAAAACAAAATGCCAGGAATAAAAATTGCCTTCTTCGTTGAATTCAAAGAAACTTGCTCACAATTCCAGAATGCACACAATTGCTCACAATTCTGCTTACTAAGCTGAGTCCTTGACAGCTTAAATATATTAAATAATACGTGCAAAGGTCATGTCAGTATATATGTCAGCTTAAATATACAATAATGTATATATGTATGTGTCAGCTTAAATATATAATAATACGTGCAAAGGTACCCGTTCTACTGCATAAACCCGTGTATTAGAAAATGAAGTTGCATATGCCACAGCCAAAAATGCAGCTACAGAAATTGACATTTTTTCAATAGCCGATCCAGTACAGAGATCGCAAGTAAAAAAGCACAAGTTCTTAATGCAAGAATGGCACGTTTTCTAAGAAGAATGCCGTCATACCCAACTATCGCCTCTTAAATGCTCGCTCATCTTGGACAATAGATGCCATTGGCACAAAACATATTAATACGCTGACAAAAGCCGAAGAATACTGAAATTACAACGGTAAGAGAAAGCCGAAAGCCCCATGTACTCCTTAGCCTTTGTATGTGTACACTGCGCAAAAAAAAGGACAGTTCTATATCTCCCATTCTACTGGGCCGATTGACGAAATTCAAATTGCATTTTCCATGTCTCGAAAGCGCGACTTAGGATATGTATCAGATTTATATATAGCGCTGTCCTAATATAGGTATTTTGACACAAAATCGGACTTTTTCTGAAATGGCATGCCAATGCTTTTCCATCTACGACTCAAATTATGCCAAACTGCCAAGTCTTGTAAAAGTCGCACGAATAGTTTTTCAAAAATTAGCTCTCAAAATTTTAGCTCCTCAATGGTAATTGAATTTTATATATATTTATTAATATCTCTTTTTTTATGAAACTTATTGGACTCCTTCTTACACAGTTCGAAATTTAGGTTCATTCCAATCAAAATTTGCCCAATTTTTTATGATTTATTTTTTAAATTTGTATTTTAAATAATATTTATAATTTTTTGGAAAAAAATTTTGAATTATAAACTATACAATTTTTACCATCAACTTGAAGCAGATATATTTCTAAATATATCTGCAAAACATTAGAGCTTTTTACTCAAAACTTTCGAAGATATACGTGAATTTATATGTTGGCGCGTTTTGAAATTTAACATATTTGTTGAAAGTGATAACACCATCTAATGTGGTTTACTCAGTTTGCTAAAATTATTTGAAAATAGGAACGATGTGACTTTTTTTCCGTTCATGCACAATGGAAGGGACAGTAAAATAGGTTGCCATGTATTAAGACACTCGCCAAATGAATTATTCTTGGCGTAAACTAAAAAAAATTCGTGAAGTTAAATTTTTGAATTTCTCCGCTGAATTTCTTCTCTGCTGTTAATAGTTATTCCTGGAGTAAATTTGCTCTTGACCCTCTTTTTTTTTTTAATATAAGGGCCTTGTAAGGCGTCGTATTTGCCTTCTGAGGTGGGGAGTTTCAAGGCACTAAAAAGATCATAGAACTGCTGAGAGGGTCGAGTTTCGTGTATCTTCAGTTCGTTTATGTATTTCCTCCGAACTGTAAAGGCAACGTCTTCTGCTTAAGGTAGTATTAGTTACCAGGTAATAGTTAACAAGCCACGGAAGGTCAGGTTCCATAAGATTAGACCAGCACATGATTCCTTGGAAGTATTTTCGTATTTGTTTGCGTATTGTGATGCCGTTTTTATGCAGTCTTTACCACGATCTGCTCGCGGTTCGAGAGGGCACTGATGAAGACTTGATATATGTTTACTGGGCATCTTGCTTGTTTCAGTACATGTTTAATACCTGGCCACCCCAAGGTATCGAAGACACTCTTAAAATCGAGTCTGAGGATGGCTGTATAGTAGAAATTGTGCCTGTCTTCCAAGGTGTAGTTAAGTCATGAGTGTATATGTCGTAGATTTCACTTCTCTAAAAACAAACTGGTGCCCCTTGGATTAGATTGCGAAGATGATGCTTCAGGTGGTTGACTAGAAGTTTTTCATATACCTTCCCTACCTCTGAAAGCAGGCATATTGGTTAGAGTTCCAGGGTGAGACCGGCATGCATAAACTTGTGGTGTCTATTTGTATAATGGATGATCAGTCATGGTTGAAATTCAATATAATAACTACAGTTTCAGTTTGTGAAGGAAATAGTCGAGCGGAAAAATGACCATAATGGGCTGTTTATATTGGATCTGTCTGAGTTAATGGAGACATACGTCACAGAAAGCACAGCTCAGGAGGACAAAAAAAAAAGTTTTGACAGTGGAGTCATGATTTCCTAGCTAAAAAAATCGCAGTTTCGTATACTGTACACACAAGGAACTAAAAAATCACAAAGCAGAGAAATCATCATCAACACATCAAGTTTTAAAAAATAACAAGACTAACTATCTAAACCAGAGCTTTTCAAAAGATGGGTGTAACTAAAAGCATTATTTTCTCTAAAATAAACTGTTATAAATGTAAAATTATAATGTTATTATATGATGTGAGAATAAAAAATATAAAAGGATTTTGAATATTAAAAAATGTAAAATAGATTGTTCTTGATTAAAATTTTAATATTAATCTAATTAATTTACGCAGTGATATAAATCTTAATTAAAGACCTTGAAGATACGAATTTGATTATATTTTATTAGGACTTGTCAAAAGATAAATATCCTCACAGTTACGAATTTTTGCAATTATCGCTTTGTTTTAGAGTACATTCATATGTGAACAATTTTTATTCGTAGTTGAATATTAATAAAGTCTACGAAAAGAACCAGATTGTTAATGAGTATCTGCAATTTGTGATGAAGATATTTTCTACTAAATTTCTTCCACGATTACAAAATTTATGAAAATCGCAATGCTGTGAGGCATTGTAGGGGAAAGGTATAATAAGGAAAACCAACGAAGTTTATAATTATTTACATACGAATATTATTTTTTCTGTATGTGTCATAAAATGTAATAAATAAAAGAAAGAGGATAAGTTTGTTCTTCATTATTTGTTCTCGAGTTGTGTCTATCTTGGGAAGTTTTCGTATATTTTTTTTAGTTTAAGCTAAAAGTAAGTTATTTAGTGGTTACTTAATAAATTACAATTATTTTAATAAATGTTATTATGAAAATTTTAGTATTTTACTCTTAATGCGTTTAAATTACAAATTGTGTCCAATAGTAATTTCTTGTAGATACCAACTTTTAGATTTCAGGCAGAAAATAAGTAGAAGTTTGATTTTTTTTTATTTTTATATGCATATTTTGACAAATATGTAGCAAAAATCTTTTTAATTTAGTCAACAAAATTTGGGCTAGGAATTTAACGACGAAGATGTGGAGACGTTGTTAGAGGACCATAAAAATTAGATCAACAAGAAAGAATTACAACTACTTCAGAAACAGCAACAAAAGGGCAGTTCTGGAAGAGATGTCATCAGAAACAAAGAAAGAAAAAAAAATGAACCTATTTCCCAGATCTGAGAAATTTCTGAAAAATGAGGTAAGATGCAAAGTTTTAAAGCAACGATATTATTTTTATAAAGCAGTAGAAAGGAACAATATAAGCATTTTTAATGATAATGCTATGTCTTATTTTAGAAACATTTTAAAACATAGGTAATGAAATGGACAAATGGTTAAAGAACATAAAAATTTTAAATGGAATAGAGGTCCAAGCAGAGTCGAATGGCACACAGACAATGAAAAAATGAAAGAAGGTGTACAATAAAGAGAGATAATCCATATTGTTGCGAAAAGATATACCCGTGCGAAAAGATATACCCGTGTTTGAAGTGAAGAGTGATATTCCTTCAGCTCACCAAGTAATAACAAAAACAGACGTCACGATCCCTCCGATGACAGAATTACTACAGAAATAGCTTCAAGTTTGGAATAATTGAATATCCCGAAAATAGCTCGAGAAATGTATTAGTCGCCTCTACATTAGTGGACCTCTCCAAAAATTTCGTCCCCGTGAGAGTGGCCAATGTTAGCCATAGTCCGAGAACAATCCAGAAGGGTAAAGTGCTAGCAACCTGCACGCCGGTTACGTGCGTTTACAAGGCCCCACCTGCAATGCCCACTGAGTTAACAGCGAAATTAATTGATGAACTGCTGCAGAGTATAAACTTAACCGCCGAACAGAGATGTGCAGCAGAGAAAACAATTAGTGAATTTGAAGATCTATTTTCTCGAACATCCAGACATGTTGGCCGCACGAAATTGACACAACATCGAATTGACACGGGTGATCACTCACCGATCAAGCAACATCCCAGACGCCTACCATTCGCAAAGCAGGAAGAGGTTGGAAATCTTCTAAAGGAGATGCAAGAAAGTGACATCATCGAGCCATCCACAAGTCCATGGGCATCTCCTATAGTTCTCGTCCGGAAGAAAGACGGCTCGACAAGATTTTGTGTCGACTACCGGAAGCTAAATAATATCA